>OY294028.1:91093864-91655910 GCA_958510845.1 Cantharis nigra
GAAGCGTGAAATTTTTACAATCCCTGGATTTGGAAACTACACACGACCTAACCTACTGTTCCTTTATTATATTATCAAACCGGAAAAAATTTTATATTTTGCTATTTCGGAAAGTTATGCGTTTCGTCGAATTATTTTATTGCTGTTTGTGTGTGCTTGTATCTTTGTATTAGCAACAATAAATCAAACCACCCCGCAATGCGTGATTCGTTACAAACAATGTAATAATCGATTTTCAGCCAACCGTGTAACGAAATATTGCAACAAGAAAATTATTCTGCCCGAACCGGAGAGAGGTGGAATATCTCAGGGCTTCGTTCACAATCCTGGCTATCCGAGGTATTATTTGGGAAAACAAAAGTGTAAATGGAGAATACAAGCGCCGTATCGGCAAAAAGTCAAAATTGTGATTATTGATTTATCCCTGATCGGTAAGTTTCTTTTAGGTTATTTATATACAAAGTCAAACAAATTTATTTCGCGAATAAAAAATATGTAATTTCTATGACCGCTACTGTACGGTGTATATGTCTGAATTTTAGGTTCTCCCGAAAAACAAGACTGTACGGACTTAATCGAGATCAGCGATTTGGGACAAACGATTTATTCCACTTGCGAGGCTAGAGAACCCCCAAAAGAAATCATATCGCTGAGTAATTCTTTAGACGTAACGTTGATATCGTCGCCAATCGAAACGTTGTTACCCACCAGAGGACTCTTGTTTTACTACACCGCCTTTGGTTGTCCCACCCCTATAGCGCCCGTCGATGGTTTTTTACTTTACAGGAACGATACGACGGCCGAATTTACTTGCTGTACTGGATTTGTATTTCCCGACACCAAAACCAGACGAAGAATAATTTTTTGCCTTGAACATACATGGAATGTTCCTACACCGCTGCCTAATTGTACCGGTAAGTTTGCCAATAATAATCACCCACAACCGGGTATCAAAAAAATCATCCCGACATCAACCCCTTTTATATCAAGTGCCTAAAATTTATTGATTACTAATTACGTGACGTCATGCGTCGGTTACAATAATTTGATTATCGCGTGCTTAAAATTAGCTATCATTCCCAAATTTACTTCTGAATTGAACTGTCAACCGGAAAACATTTCCGTAAAAGTGCTTTTGGTGTCTTTTGAGGCAAACAACATAATATTATTTTGAATGAATTATTCGAAGGGATCCTTTTAGAAAAATATCAATGCTGTTGTATTTTAGTATATTTATGTTTTCTATAACAATCGCCAGCAGAATTTCAAATCTTTAAATACCTAATAATTTAGCAAATTTTCCAAAAATGAGTTTTCTTTAAAACCATTCCATGTGAAAAGGCCGAAAACAAAAGTGCCGAAATCAAAACACCGAAAACAAAAACATCAAAATTCAAAAATACCGAAAACAAAACAAACAAGAAATTTTTTATTTTGGATTTGAAATCAAATCCGAAATGACGCCGCTCCTGACACAGACTATACTTTCTGAAAACGAAACTGTAGTAATTCTGTAGCAAACTAGAGTTTTTTTTGAAACTCAAAAAGTTTCAAAAAAGTAAAAATAGGCAAAAGGATCGCGTAATAAATTAAGAGGACCACAAATTGCGCGCCGCCATCATTGATTGAGAATTTAAAAAGAAAAGAATGTTCAAAGGACAACTTGAGATTTATCCGCATTCTTCTGATTCCAGTCCGCCTCTGCATACCTATCGTTCTGAAATTCTCTGCCGATTACGGAATTAAACAAGATAAATTATTATCATTTAAAACCAAATTAAATAGATTTCGGGTTCGGATTATTTCGCCATTGATTTTTCCCAAAAAAAAGTTCGTCTAGATCACAGTTAGACTTATTTATTAATTTTAATTTGCTTTCTTCAAAAACAATGGACAAAAGTAAAAATTCAAAGTGCAATTTTGCTTCCCCTTTAGCTCCTTAATTATTTAAATTTTTGCTCCTGATGTAACGGTCGTCTATTTGTGGCGCCGCGGAGACGACGTCGGTTAGTGAGTTTTAGTCATTTCCAGACGACCACGCGGTCATCTAAAAATTAAATTTGCATCTTAAACGAATGACAATTACGACTAAGTAATTATTACTCGATGGCTATGTAATTAACATTTGAATTTGAATAATTTATGTAATAGCGACATAAACGCTTATCTAGAGTTTATCCAAGGTCAAAGATAATTTAAATTGTTGACATGAATGGTAAGTGGAAGTAATTCCAGTTTTCTTCCAGTGCAATTACATATTATTGTGATATTGTATATTAGAGTAAATATTTGCGGTCGAAACAAGCTAATAACGTCAGTCGCGTGTACGTATCGTAAACCTCACCTTGTATATTATTTTTATTAATTGTTGATTACCAACTTCAAAACTTACAGATAGCAAATTAATCGAAGACAGTCAATTAGTCGATTTGGATAATCCCAAGGAATTGGTAACACTCGATAAAAAAATGGTGAGCAACAACAACAGCATGCAAGGTAGGCAATTTGGTTGAAATTTGAAAATAAAAAGGAAAAAAAATTAAAAAATGTTAATTTCAGAAATCGTGATCCCCACGCTGATTATGGTGGGCCTGTTCGTAATTAACGCGGTAGTTCTATTCGTGATATATAGATATAGAAATAGGTAAGTTTAAATTTTTTTAATTTTCTCTGTGGGGTAGATAATTTAAAATAAACTACACCCATTTTTCAGAAATTTCGGCTGATTTGCATAATTTATTATTATAATTGATTAATTTCGTGCTATATATGCAACCCGCTAACTTTGAAACAAGGAAATGATTCATGCAGCTTACACAGGATGGCCCAAAGGTTATTGTAATTCAGTGCCTCAAACATCTGAGCATGTTGGCAATGTAACTTGTATCTTTTGAAGATTATTTTTCTCATATAAAAATCGCTTTTACGGCAATACTTATTAAACATTTTTTATTAAAAATTTCATTTCCTTTATTTTTGTTTATATAAATTTTTCTATTTCGTCGCACCGTTTCCGAGATACAGCCACTTGAATAAAACTCCGCAAAATATGTTAATAAAATTAATATTACTTTTATGGGAAGACTAACTTGTGAGCGCCCAGGATTTTTTGTTTTTTCAAAATTATAAAAATAATTTTTTCAAATTAAACATTAAATTAATATTCTCAAATTTTTTTTTTTCTAACCAATTTTTTTGAAATCTTAATGCTGAAGAAAATAAATTATACTGAATTTGTAATAAATTGTGTCAACAAAACCTTCTGCTCTACTTAAGTGTACCTATTTACTAATATTTTCGTATTAATTTCAGAAAAGAAGCAGAATTGGAAGAAGAAGAAATGGGGGCATTACCTACAAACAAAATTTAATCAAGTTTTTATAAAATTATGTAATTATTTATAATAAATAAGCGAATAATTTCTATTGTTTGTATGTTAATAACTAGGAAATGTAGTAAACCTGTTAAAAAAATAAGAGAAGAAAAGAAAGATAAAGTTCTGTATATCAGGCTTTAACTGAAATTCCCGAAAATCATAAAGTTATAAGTTAAGACTTTTCTTATTAATTTAAGATAATTCATTTAATTAAAAAATTAAATCGGAAAGGAGAAACATCTTTAAATAAAAATAATTAAATTTTCCAGTCCAGCCCCCCCCCCCCAACCGTAAGATAAATATTAAAAATGAACAGAATAAATAAATAAGAAAAATTTAATTTTTTTAAATTATAGGATTTTCAAATTATACAAAATATTCTGTCTTCTTCTATCCAATAAAAAAACATTACCTACATAGACGTTTTTATTGTTGTACCCTGTATACGTTCTGTCCTCATCCAGAGAGATAAACGTCAAACAAAAAAGTTAGGTTAGTTAAATGTTGTGAAAACTGTTCGAAAAGTGAATGTTAATTTTGAAAAACTACCTCAAAAATGGGAGTAACAGTTTTGCAACAATTTCCAATAGGAGAAAATAGAACCGGACCGTCAACCATCGAACTTCTTATTAAACGAATATCAGCTTTGGGGGCAATACAACAAGGAACATTTTTAGTGGATTGTGAAACTTACACTTCTGTACCACAACTGGGCAATCAACGTACGGTTCATGTTTTACACAATTCCGAGCAACCGGCCACAGTGTTTTCGTTATTAGAAACTGGAACTAAAACCGTACCGTTAGCCACCGATGGCCTGTTCGATTTGTTGATGATGAAGATGGCTAATTTTTATGTATCTAAAAAACAAACTAAAGCTGAAGCAAAAGGGCCTCGGTTTGAGATTGGTGATTTTTTAGTCAAGTTAGGTAGCGTTTCCGTCAGCCAAAATTTTAAAGGAGTTTTAGTCGAAGTCGAGTATCAACCGTGCATGGTACCTGCTCTATGTTGGGATCTGGTGAGAGAGTTCTTACAAGGGTTCTTAGGATCGTCGGTTCAAAGCACAGCACCTGCTTATCTACAAAACAGAATGCAAGAGGTCTACACCCCCATCGACACCATTCATCAGTATTTGGAACATTTCACGGTTTACCGAAGAAGTACAAATACCAGACCCTGAGTGCTTTTCGTAAATTATTGCTATAGACTTAAGAAACTTTAATGTTAATGATTTTTTACTTTTTCTTCATAAATAAAGTTAATTTAAACTCACGTGTTGTGTTCTCTCTTTAACCAAAGGTGCCGGTTTTATTCCATCCTTGTTTTTTTCACGTGCGTCAGTTTGCACTTTAAATTCGACGATATTTCAAAAAGTGAATTACTTGAATAATTAATATCGAAAATAAACGATAAGATTCAATGATGAGGCAATTTTTCAGGTAGTCTAAATTTAAAAAAGTAACGGGACAGTGGCTCACTTTTAGTACCATCCGCTCAGATAAGCAACACGATAATTGAAAGTTACAATGAACGAAGAAAAAGTTATTCACGTTGGATCCAGAAAAAGCGAGGCAAGTTATTTTAGGTTATTCGATTTAAATTCCAGACTCCGACGTAAAATAACTTCAAAATTTGACTTTTTCGAACCTAACCTAAAATTTGTTATATAAACTTGGAATTTGGGTTTCCGGGGCAATTTTACGTAATATTTAATCCTGTTTTACTTTTTCAGTTGGCGCTTATACAAACCAAACATGTAATTGCCCTATTAAAATCCATACATCCAAACAGGAAGTTTGAAATTGGTAAGGAAGTTTAAATTAATTCCTCCGAGAGGTTCATCAAGAGTTCATTTCAAAATATTACATTGTTTCCCTAATAATTCACATAGATGAGAATAATTTTATTTAATTTTTGTTCTGGAGTAAAAGAATTTCCTTATCCAGAATTTTGAAGATAATTCTCGGCTTTACTTTTCTTAGATTGCGGATAAATATTTTAATTATTTTGTTTTTTAACCGATTGAACTGCAGTCGACTGAACAATAAATAATTATTGTCTCTCAAGCAGATGCTCGATCTTTCCAATTTCTTAATTTTATGAAAATTTAAAATATGAACTTCTCACGAGGTTTAAGCTCCATTACCATGAGGTCTAAGCTTGAAAATTTTTCAGTTACAATGAGCACTTTAGGGGATAAGGTGCTGGACATACCTCTGCCAAAAATAGGCGAAAAATCCTTATTCACTAAAGAGCTAGAAGTCGCTCTATCTACCGGTTGCGTCGATTTTGTGGTCCATTCTCTAAAAGATTTACCGACCAGCTTACCACATGGCATGGCAATTGGAGCCGTTCTTCAACGGTAACTCAATTCAAACAATAAATATTTGACACTAAACTTCTAATTTTAGCGAGGATCCTCGTGACGCTTTGGTGTTACGCCATGACTGCCAAAATCACACTCTGGAGACTTTGCCTCCAGACAGCGTAATCGGAACGTCGAGTTTGAGAAGGACAGCGCAATTAGCTAAAAAGTATCCCCATCTGAAGGTGGAAAATATACGGGGAAATTTGAACACGAGACTGAAGAAGTTGGATGAGTTAGGAAAATTTCACGCAATTATTTTAGCTGCTGCTGGTTTACATAGAATGGGATGGCACGATCGTATATCCAATGTAATAATTTTTTTTAATTCCTCTTTTAATTAATCATATTTTTCAATTTAGGTGATTGAAGCCGATTCGGTTTTGTATGCAGTTGGTCAAGGCGCCCTAGCTGTTGAATGTAGGGAAGACGACGAAAACACAATCAATTTGTTGAGGCCTCTGTATGATCCCGAGACGGCGATGCGAATTGTAGCTGAACGTAGTTTTTTGAAAACTTTAGGTGGTGGTTGTAGTGCACCTGTTGCGGTTACGACAAAATTGGTTTCCCAGCAAAGTGACAAATATAATTTGATTCTAGAAGGTGCAGTGTGGTCGTTAGATGGACGAGAAGAGATAAAAGATTGTGATGAAACTGTAGTAGAAATTAAAAACTCAGGTGAGAGGTGTCAAAAGTGCCCATTCAATTTAAATCCCAACAAAAGTTGTGCTAATATAGACATCGAGTGTTTGAGCGATTGTAAAAAAAGAGTTCAAACCGAAGTGGATTGTCCTATCAAAAAACGTAAGTTAATTAATGGGGCCGGTACATCTTCTGTGGATATCTTAAAAGCTGATCCGCATGACCTATGTCCGGTGCAATTACCAGTGGGTGTAGACTTCATGGGAAAGTGTCCTTATTTGGAATCTCACAACACCGAATTAGTCAATATAAATCCTAAACGTTGCCCCTTTTATGCTAAATTTGAAAACTTAAAAGAAAACGTCGACAAGTGTCCGTTTCTTAACAACGAAAATAAAACAATAGGAGAACCTTCGAGCAGCAACGAAGTTGTTAATAAATTAAAACTTTATACTGGGTTAGTGCCTTTATTGGATATACCTAACTGGGCTTTGGATGAAGCCGAAAATTTAGGTAAAAGACTAGCGGAAAAATTAATTAGAAGTGGCGCCCAAGACATTATGTCGGTAGCTCAAAATATTATTAGGAATACCTAATCGAAATTAAGTAAAATTAGTTAAAATTTAATGTGCAATTTAAATAATTAAATGGTGGAATCTTTTAAACAAAGTAAATTTTATAAAACATGGTTTTGTACCTTGCGTTGTGAGTTACATAAGGATTTTATGTTGTGATGGTTTATATTAATATATACTGTTTTTTTAAAAACCTGTTATTATTTTTTCCAAATTTTCTCAACAATTTTGTTAAATATAGTGGGCAACAGGTAGGAGGAGGCAAGGTCGGGAATAAAAACTATATTCATTATTCATCGGTTAAGAGTTTGATTTGGTTTTATTGATATGATAAAACTTCCGTTATTTGTAACAATAACAAATAAATACTTAACTATTTACACTATTTCTTTTAAATAAACGAAATTGACGGTGTTAAACTCAAACACTTTTGATTTGAAAAGCACAATAAATTAAATAAGCTCGTAGTTTTTCCAGTTATTAACAAGCATGTATTCGTAAATGGAAGTTCTTTAACTCGTGAGCTCAAGTTTAACAAATAAAATTCAGTAATTGGAGGTTTAAGAGTACACCAGTTAATTAAAGATTTGAAATTGACTTTTCACAAACCTCCACCACTACGTTCGACAGATATTTTCTTTTTCAATAATTCTTTCTCGAATTTTTCTTCTTCCAATTCCGCCATTTTTGCAAATCGAGAATATGCAACGTGGCCAGATTTGATTGCAGACATCATCTGTACAAAAAGTTGAGAATTAAAACTTTCAAAATATAAAATTAAAATATACATTTGATAATTTTCAAACATAGTTTAGTGTTTGCTTGGATGTGTTAAACCAAAAAAGGAATTGCAAGCATAAATAAAAAATAGGCTACTCGGCACATCAAAAACCATTCAAAGGAAAATAAAATATCAAAAACCATTCAAAGGAAAATAAAATATAGTTTAGTTTATAACAACTACATAAATTTGTTTGGTTGTTTTGCTTAGCAAATTTAAGCATAAATTTTGAGTTTCTAGAGTTGGAGGGACGGGGGGGGGGGGTAATGAAAATAACTAGAAAATAAAATTTTTTTTTTACTTCCCAATAACTCAAAAATATTATTTTTAAATTTTAAATGATACTTCAAATTGTTTATTTTATTAACTTGAGAACTTTTACTGTAAAAATTAGTATACCCTGAGGTGATTTGTTATCAAGGTTGATTTTATAATCAAATTTAATGAGATAATCATTTTTAATAGGCTGCAAATACTGAAGCTTTAAGTTAATCTCTAGAGTTAATGTTGAATTATACAACCTAGATTTTATTATGTAAAAGATTATCTGCTTTCAAGTCTCCCATTATACAAACAGATCAATTAGTTAATTCAACATTAACTCTGTTAATATAAAAATGGACCGTTTAGTTCTGATAGGAACTTTCTGTTTCATGAACTTAATCTTAATTTAGTAAGATACAGTTTTTCAATCTCACCAAAAAGGTATTATTCTTGATTCTGGATCAAGATAATGAGAGATTGAAAAACTGAGCCTCAATCTCTCATAATTTAATTTCTACCATATTTATTGTACGATAAAAAACTAAATTAAGCAAGCACCAGTTTAGCCAAGCTAAGTTTAATCCGGCAAAATCCATTAAAACATTAATTTCTATTAAGACAAAATAAAAAAATTAATCAGGGGTAATCGTGCATAAATCCTCAAGCACAATATTAAACCATCAAACCTGTAAGTATTCGTCAAGTTCAACTTGACCGTTCATGTTTGTATCGATTTCCCTTAAAATTTCGTGCAACTCCTCCTTTGACACATCTTTCTCACCCTCCTCCTATAATGAAACTTAAATTAGTATGTACGAAAAACTTGTTTACCTGTAAATATTCAGCAAGCGATAGCTGACCCTCATAAGAACCATGAATTTCAGACAACAAAGCATGCATTTCCTCGTCTTGAAGTTTTAAACCTATCAACTTCAAAAAGTCGTTGTACAACAAACTTTAAACGTTAGGTGACTTACTTTAAGACCTCGTCGGATGTCATTAATGGACACATATCCTTTACGATCTTTGTCGATAATCTGGAATCTCTTAATGTACGTTTGGATTTCGTCTTTGTTGAGGTTGATGGGTATTTGATCCCGACTCGCACGGTTTACTTTTTGGCCCATTTCATTTTGAAGGAAATCTTGCGCCATTTTCAGTTGTCTTTGCTTTTCGGCTACAAAAATAATGGTAACTTGGAAAACAAATAAAATCGACCAACATACTTTCCGTCCAGTTCAATTCTTCACCCATAATTTTGACGATTGTGGGGAGGGCTTCTTCGGCTGCTTGTACATTTAAGAAAGCTAGACGAAGACGTCGGGCGATCATATCCACCGCGTTCATTGCGTACTCGCGTATTCCGTATCTCACTTCGGCGTCAATGTAGGGAAATTCGGGATGAATCTTTTGACCAATTATAGGCCAACGTTTGCCTATCAAACCAACACTTGAAAAAAATCAAAGATAAATTTTATATTCGCGTACCTGTAAGCGAAGCCAATTTAGCAACGGCGAATGCGCGATCTCCGTAAGATTTTGATAAATGTATCGCCACTTCGCAATCGAGACCGAAATCTTGTACCAAACGAATGTACATCGTGGGTGTCCACCCATGTGCGCCTTCAATTAGAAGCCCATCAGTTTGTGACTGTAAATGTGTTGGCTTTAAGTTGCAAGCTAAAAATATTAAATTAACAATCTGAAAATTTGTATAAATTGCAGCTTAAACCTTGAATGGCGGCGTCGATGGTTTCCTGCGCCATTGCCCTGTAAGTGGTCCATTTTCCACCAGCAATTGTGACTAAATTGGAATCACTAACGTGAACGATGTGGTTTCTTGCCAAAGATTGAGTGTCTCCTTTGTTTGGATCGGAAACAAGGGGCCGGATACCACTCCATGCAGACATAACATCGCCTCTGCGTACTATTGAAGATTATTAGTGTTATTCAGATCTTGTCTAGCCTTTCGTTGCGCTTACCTTCAACGTCTGGGTTTAAATAATTCTTAACTTCTTCTAAAATAAATGTAATTTCGTCTTCGGTTGGTTTCGGATTGTGCGACACTTTACATGGCAAATCTGTGGTTCCAGCAATGGTCTGTCTTTGCCAAGGAAGGAAGAAGATAACTCGACCGTCGCTTGTGGATGGATCGAGAAGACCCATTTGTTCGGGGCTATAATATCCGGGTAATACAATGTGAACGCCACTGCTTGGACAACAAATTTCTTTAACAGTCGGGTTATCCATTTTTCTGATGGAATCGGTAAACGGTCCAGTCGCGTTAATCACGCACTTTGCTGGAATACTCCACTCCTTTCCGGTCAGATCATCTTTGACCTTTACACCTGCACACTTTTCAACGCCCTTTTCGTCTTTCTCCTTAATCAGGCTAGTCACTTTTACGTGATTTGCTACAGTAGCTCCGTGTCTTGTCGCTGTTAACGCTATAGCTAGATTCATTCGTGCATCGTCTTGTTGACCTAAAAGTAATGTGATCAAAATTGTGATCGTAAACTACTGATTGAAGCTTACCGTCGTAATACACAATGGCTCCTACCAATCTGTCTCCTCTTAACATGGGAAATAATTCTAATGCGCTCTTTTTCGATAACAAATACGAACTTTTGACTGTTTTCGAGCCGGCAACCAAATCGTAGGCTTTAATACCAAACCAATAGTAGGGAACTTGCCACCATCTGAAAATATTCAAAAATTGAATACGAAGGAATTTTTTAAGTATACAGGTATTGCTTAAGCAAAATAAAATTAGCACAGCCTCAGCAGAGCTTATTTTCTGCAAAAGCGCAGTTGATGACAGAATAAGCAAGTTTTCCAACTCTGATCTTCGGTAAATTAATAACCAAAATTTTCAAAAAAATAAGTTAGTAATAATAGAAGTCTACCAGATTCAAGAATTTGGGCAATCATTTTTGTTGCTGATTGTTAATAGACGTACCCCAAACATACTCACTGATACACAGGTAACATAATTGGAAGTGGATGTGCCAAATGTGGTGCGGAATTCAACATATTTGCACGTTCGTGCAGCGCTTCCTTGACCATTTTATATTGCTCGATGTCGAACTGCATGATAGCCTTCTGCAAGTATCTCACTCCACCGTGTATAAGCTTGGTACTTCTACTGGAAGTTCCACTTGCAAAATCATCTCCTTCGATTAGAGCAGTTTTGAGACCTCTCGTTATGGAATCGAGTGCACAACCGGCACCTGTTGCTCCTCCACCAATTATAATCACATCGAAGCTGTCGTTTTGTAACGATTTTATTTGTTCGTCTCTTGGGGGTAAGTGTCGTTTTGCTTTGCTACGTGGTGCTTCTTGTTGTGCGTTCACGATACCCCACTGAAAAGTCAAAATTTAGTTTGAACGATGGCGGGCCCCCCCTTCGCTCACTTACTCTTGTATCGCCGTCGTCTTTTAAGCAATAATAAGTGGCTAATCCAGCTGCAGCTACGCCCGAAGCACCGGTAATCGCTAATTTTCTCAAGACAGTCGTCATTTTACTTGTTTAATAGGTACCTAAAAGGAAGAGAAAATTATAATTAGCACTAGCAAATAACAAATTATGACGTAGACCCCCAATTTTTTAAATGAATCAAAGTACATTCATTACAAAAAAATTTACTTAATTTATTTAAAATTGTACGATAATATTTTAAAGGCTTTCAAGGTCATAAGTCAAAACTGATTACAAGAAAAAAAAAATTAAAATTTTTTTTAAAATTAGTAGTTAACATAATAATGAACAAACTTGGGTAATATGAATTTTTACTTTTTTTACTTAGAAAAATAAATAAACTGGAGGAAAAAATGTTTATAATTTTTTCAATTAGTTGCAAGAAAAACACCTAGCCTGTAGATGACTTCTAAAAATAATAAAACAAAGAGAATACACATATTTTTGTACAGCAATATTCATTGCATTGATCTATTTAACATTATTTTAATAGCATTGGCTATTATTTATTTTTATGACACAGTAATTAGTAGCATAAACATTATTTTATTTATTTTAATTGCAATTTTTACAGCATAGTAATTATTAATAGAGGATTTTAATAGAAATTTTATTTTTATTGCAAAACCAATATTTTTTGTATTGGTTTTCGGGTGGCTTAAAAATTAAATTTAAATCCCCAAGTTGGTTTTTCCTGTTTTTTATTAGGTAATTTTTACAATTATGTACGATTGGGGGAAAGAAACGAGTTTTTCAGTGGAAAAAAAAATTACAACATTTCAAACAATCTCTAAATTATTGGTAGGTATGTAGATAACGTTTGATAAGCAATCGGCATTAAAATTTTTTATAGTAAATATAACTGTGTGTATAATAAACGAGGAAGTGAGATAAATAAAATTACATCACACTAATTTTTAACTGCTTTGATGATAAATGTATGACCAGGTTTGGCTTCCTAAAAAAAAAATAGAAAAGTCCGTCAGCAAGTCGTACTTCGGAAAAGTCAAATGTGTCGCGGATAAAGTGATTCGGGTGACCACAAAATGTAATTACAGAATTCAAAATTTGTGCGCGCATCTAAAAATAGTTAACATCCAATCGCCATTTACAATAAAAGCCGGACCTGGCTAAAGAAATTCAATTTTCACGAGACAAATTAAAGTTCCTACCTATTAAAATATTACACCATCACATTTTCAATAGTAAAATAAATCCCATTGTTTTTGTATCCCTTTTTAACAATCAATTGGAATTATTCCAAAATTGAAACCACATGCCAAATTACAAATAGGATTTAGATAATACCTGAACAAGGTCGTTATAATTAATTATGTATTTAAATGAACTAATTTTTATTTTTTTTATAAGTAAATTTACCTAACCAAAGTGTTAAGTCTAAAATTGAAAAAGAAAATTAAAACCTACCTAGCTTCCAAAAAAATTATCCCAAACGTTATTTCAAACAAGACCACATCACGTGAAAACTACTTCAACAAAACCCAAAATTTTGAGTAAATTATCAAAATGCGCGTTATTATAAGACCCAGTATTGATTTTTCTAACGATGTGATGGAAGTAGACTACTGGGTCAGGCTGTTCAGATACACTCATACAACATACACTCGCACAAATAATAGTTCATGTCACAAACTATGCTTACCTAATCTTTGCAATAGAAAAAAAAAGCGCTCTTACATCAACAGAAACTGGAAAATTGTGGAAGCGCACTCGAGCACCACATTTGCACTCCTATACAACGTGAAATTCTAGCGCAATTCTGGCGCACTTTCAAATATAAAATGCTAGAGTTATAAATAATTCTTTATTTAAGCAACAAATTTTGCTTATTGTTGTATTTTCACTAACCACGAGTAAACAGAATCGAAAAAGTTGAAACTATTAATTCGGCGATTTGAATTTTTCCAGAAAAATTTCTTGAAGATGGATGGAAGATGGAACCGCCGTCAACGAAAACCATTTTTTTTTTAAATTTTTAAGTTAGTTTATTTTAATTTTTATTTATTTTAAATTATTTTCTAGTAAAAACCTTATGCGCGTACGTACCGGGTGCGTTAATTTCAAAACTGCCAAAAGAAGTTTTTCGAAAAACTATTGCGAACAAAAGTTGTAACTCAAAAAATTTTGAAAATTAATCGAGGAGGAAAATCAAAATGTGACAACTGAAGACAGATCTGAGAAAATCTAAAGAAATTGTAGAAAATCTAATGTACAAGAATTAAAGGTGGTTGTGGTTTTTTTAGCCCCCCTAAAATATTATGCTCAATTGCGCCTATGGACTCGGGGCTATTTATAGCAAGGGGGCGGGATCCATGCAAAGTTAATGAAGGGGGTAAATGGAGCAGAAACGTAGTTAATCTTATCTTTTTTGCTCCTTGCGCCTAATTTTATAAATTTTTTTGGTTTTTGATTGGTCATCAAGGGGGAATTACCTCGTTATTCCCCCCTGCCATGTAGCCAACTACATTTTCTACTTTTTTAAAAAAGATGATTATTTAAAAAATCATATTTTTTAAATAATCATATTTTTTAAATAATTTTGGAAACACTCTGTATAAACAAGTACCCGTCAAAACAACAACTGTCAAAAGTCAAAACTTCCGGTATTAATTTCTTTTGCTTGTTTATTCTAAAAACCGATTGTGTGGTGTATTTCTACAAGATACGTAAATGAAACTAGACAACATGAACGAAGAAGAAGTCAACGGAAAAAATCTAATAAAATCGCGTGATTTCTTGTATCGGCTCATGATAAGTCAACTATTTTACGATGGTCATCAAACTCTAGCAACCACACTTAGTGGGGCAGTTTCTGCCGATCCACCGTGTCCACCAAGCGACAGATTATTACACATTATGGTAGCCGGTTTAGAAAACGAACCAGAACGTAAAGAAAGACCTGTCAATCCGGGTATCGGTAACAACAATGTCGGCCCCGGATTAGATTTAGAATTTGAAACCGAATCTAATTTACCGGCACCAGAACCAGCTCTTTACGAAACTGCATATGTTACTTCACATAAGGGAAACTGCAGGGCCGGTTGCTTTTCTGGTGACGGGCAGCTAATTGCTACCGGAAGTGTCGATGCCAGTATCAAAATTTTAGATGTTGATCGGATGTTGGCGAAATCGGCACCCGACGAAATGGATCCATCGAGAGGTGAGCAACAAGGGCATCCTGTAATTCGTACTCTGTATGATCATATGGAGGAAGTAACGTGCTTAGAATTCCACCCTCGTGAATTGATATTATTTTCCGGTTCGAAGGATTTAACAATCAAAATGTTTGACATATCCAAGGCTAGTGTAAAGAAAGCGTTTAAAACTATCACAGAAGCAGAGCCTGTGCGTTGTTTTGCTTTGCATCCTGCAGGCGAGCATTTATTAGTCGGAACCACTCATCCGGTGATCAGATTGTACGACATCAACACTTCGCAATGTTTTGTGTGTAGTATCCCATCGAACCAGCACACTGCCAGTGTAACCAGCATGAAATGGTCCAACGATGCTCGGGTATTTGCAACCTGCAGTAAAGATGGAAGTATAAAATTGTGGGACGGAATATCGAATAAATGCATAAATACGTTTAGTAAAGCTCACGACGGTTTGGAAGTGTGTTCGGTGTCTTTCACCAAAAATGGAAAGTATCTTTTGTCGTCGGGTAAAAATTCAATCTGTAAATTGTGGGAGTTAACTACAAGTCGTTGTCTTATGGCTTACACGGGAGCAGGCACAACAGGAAAGCAAGAGTACGAAGCTCAGGCGGTGTTTAATCACACAGAAGATTATGTTTTGTTCCCCGACGAAGCCACAACTTCCTTATGTGCATGGAATTCGCGTAACGCTACGAGAAAACAATTGCTTTCCTTGGGACATAATGGAGCGGTCAGACTCATAGCACATTCGCCTACGCAAGCAGCGTTTTTGACATGCTCCGATGATTTTCGAGCCAGGTTTTGGTACAGGAGAACCCCGACTTTGTAATTTAGAATGTGACCAAAAAAGAATTAGTTTTAAGTATTTAACATTTTCATATGTAAATTGTTGCTGATTTTTATTTTGTAATGTAAAAAATAAAATGTTTATAAGTTTTCAATTGGTATCGAACTTTTAATTTACAGATTACCGGGCTAACTTGGAAATGAAAGCTGGTGTGAAGCTCCCAAAGAGTGGCCGAGGGGGGAATATACAGGAGTCTGAAGGATTCTCTTAAAAGCAATTTCGAAATTAATTATTTTTGACCCAAGATTTTATTTTAATAATTTTGAAAGGCTTCAGGGGTTTACTGCATCCCACAAGGGCGCCCTTGACTGCTACCCTTTGTACCGTTGAACTGACGGCGACTACACAGCCAATGAATTTTTTTCATTATTAATTTGAATTGAAACCGTGAAAATTATAATATTTCTACAATTTTGTACCCTTCGCATCTTTCAAAATGATAATTTTAAAATTTAACCTCAAATTTATGTCACCAGTCGAGCTGTCACCCGTAATAAATAATTTAAAGTTTATTGTGTTCGCGATCATATAAAATGCTTTGACGAATATGGCACTTTACTAAATTTTAAAATTTCTACAAAAATATTCTTCTCAAAATGCATAGATCGGTATGTTCAAATAAATTTGCCGTCTCGTAACGTAACCCTACTTCCTTTTCAGGCGACTTACTATTTTTCTATCCACATATTTTTAACATGGATCTCGTACTCTCACCAATTCTACGTGCCCGGAATGGCGCCAGTGGAATTCAAAAAGGAACAGCTCATAGAAGTCAAGGCGGTGAAAATGACCAGCATACACACACAACTGCCCTATGAGTATTACTCATTACATTTTTGTTTACCTAAAAATGGTTCTATCCATTACAAATCAGAAAACTTGGGCGAAATTCTCAGAGGTGACCGAATCGTTAACACACCTTACGAAGTAAAAATGGCAGTAGATACACCGTGCACCCTTTTGTGTCACGAACCAGAAAAACCCATTCACTGGAGTCCACAAGAATCTGCAATCGTTCAAGACCGAATTCAACACGAATATTTTGTTCACTTGTAATGAACCCCGACCTTCCACCAGACCTTTCTTAAATTTGTATATTAATTTTTAGATTAGTAGATAATTTACCGGCAGCAACTCGTGTGGTAGATCCCGAAACCAACGAAGTTCAATTCGAGCATGGCTACAGGTTGGGAAGCCAAGTAAACGGAAAGAGCTACATCAACAATCACTTAAAGTTGACTCTCTTATATCACAATCCATCACCGTAAGTTTCTTGCAATTAAAAATAAACCGGAATTAATTAACAAATTTGTAGAGATGTTTACCGTGTGGTTGGTTTTCGTGTCGATTCAAAATCGGTGCACTTGGACGATTTAAAATTTAACGATAATCATTGCACATTCCCAAACAAACCTCGATCTCAGTTGGTGGATCCTAAATCAGGAACCACCCTGTTATTCACTTACGAAGTGGAATGGGAGGATTCTAAAATTAGTTGGGCGTCTAGGTGGGATACTTATTTAGCAATGAACGATGTTCAAATTCATTGGTTCTCGATCATCAATTCTTTGGTTGTGATTTTCTTTCTTTCTGGTGAGTCGACATCATTAAATGATTACTTTCGAAAGATGAATTTTGGTTTTGTTTTTAGGCATTTTAACTATGATTATGGTACGTACTTTACGTCGGGATATAGCGAGATATAACGCCGATGAAAATATAGATGAAGCTATCGAGGAAACCGGTTGGAAATTAGTCCACGGTGATGTTTTTAGACCGCCACGTAACACGCGACTCTTTGCTGCTGTAATCGGATCCGGTATACAAGTATTTTTGATGGCGCTTGTTACCATATGTAAGTCATCAATCTTATCCTATTCAGGGTATGACAGCTAACAGAAAAGCCTCTTTTTTTCAGTTTTTGCAATGTTGGGAATGTTGTCGCCTGCATCACGAGGAGCCCTGATGACTGCCGCAATATTTTTATACGTTTTCATGGGTCTTATTGCTGGTTATTTTTCGGCTCGGTTGTATAAAACTATGAAGGGAAGGGAATGGAAAAAAGCAGCTTTCCTGACGGGCACCTTATATCCTGCCCTGATAGCAGTCACTTGTTTCTTTCTTAACTTTTTCATATGGGGGAAAGCAAGTAGCGGTGCTGTGCCATTTTTTACGATGATCTCTTTGCTGCTGCTATGGTTTTGTATTTCATTGCCACTTGTACACCTGGGATATTACTTTGGATATCGCAAACAGCCTTTTCAGCATCCGGTTAGGACGAATCAGATTCCACGACAGGTTCCCGATCAGTATTGGTATATGAATCAATTTTTGTGGTAAGAATCGGATTGAAAAAAATATTGCAGTACTAAACAGTAATTTGATTTTGATTTTTAGCACTCTAATGGCAGGAATTTTACCGTTTGGAGCCGTATTTATTGAATTATTTTTTATTTTCACAGCAATTTGGGAGAATCAATTTTATTATTTGTTTGGATTTTTGTTTTTGGTTTTCATCATTTTAATTATTTCCTGTTCCCAAATTTCTATTGTGATGGTGTATTTCCAATTATGTGGAGAGGTGAGCATTTTGTTTTTTTAATTTCCATTATTAAAAAATGCCATTTCAGGATTATCACTGGTGGTGGAGGAGTTTTATCACGTCAGGTGGTTCGGCATTATACATTTTAGCGTATTCGCTGTTCTATTTTATAACAAAGTTAGAAATAAACGAATTTATTCCAACATTGATGTACATCTGTTATACAGGACTCATGGTGATTACATTTTGGTTGCTCACTGGAACAATTGGATTTTTTGCGGCTTATACGTTTATTCGTAAAATATACGGAGCAGTAAAAATTGATTAAACCCTGATACAATGTATACTTATAAGTAGTTGTAAAGATTTTATTTTTATTATATTTTTTACAACGAGGGTCTTTTGAGTAACTTGCATTTGTACGTTGTTTTACTTGCAAGATTTAAATGTGAACTTAGGTATCAGAAGATGTGACAAATTTAAAACTTTGTCAAAATTTTAATATAATTTACTTGTTAACGAATTATTCATTCAAAGTATCATTAGAAAAGCTAGAATTAATAAGATTCAGTCGTTTTTAATCACAAAGGCATAATTTTAAAATATCCAACAATCCCGTCAAAGAGTAAATCGATCATAGTGTATATAATTTTTTTATCGATTAGAATAAGCACTTTAATTTATAATGCATTATTATTCTATTTGTAATTATTTAAGGAAATAACTTAATAAAGACAAGTGTAGACTAATTTTGGTTTGATTTTTTTAAATTTAACAAATTACGTCAAAGTGTGGCTAGTTAGGCGCAATATGTACCCCCACTTGCAGTACTATACCAAGCCAAGTCGGCAGGCTATAAAAATAGCTTTTTCGACAAAAATCAAAAATATAAACAAATTTCCAGTAAAATTGATTTCCTTTATTTTTATTCATTTTGAAATATTTAAATTGAACACCAAAAGAGTATTCTTATCAATTTCACTTGAATATAAAAATAATAATTTATTTTAACAAATGTGGCTTGCATTTTACCTATGATAACTTTTTTGTCTAATCCAAACTAAATTAATTTATTGTAAATGTAAATACAATACCCACTAACAAATTAATTCTACTAACTCAACCAAAAAAATGTCTGACGTTACGGACGTTTGTGTAATAAATCCAAACGAAGATGAACCAATAGTTAACAATAATTATTTAATTGTTCGTATTGATAGTGATAATAAAGACGTGAGTATTAAGTTACCACAATTTTTTCAACCCCGAGACCACCTTTTCCGTTTTAGACGTTTAAATGCGATTTGTGCCAAGTTAGCGTGACCAGTTATAAGATTTTACAAAAACATTATGAAGGGAGAAAACACAAAATAAGAGCGGAACGGGAAGGCAAAACATTTTTTTGTGAAATATGCCAATTAACAGCCAACAGTCAAAAACAACTCAACAATCACTTGAGCAGTAAGTTTATCTTAGTTCACACTTTCTGTTATTAAAACCAGTAACTTAGGTATTCGTCACAAGTACAGATTGGAAAAAAAAGAATACGACGAGAATCGCAGAAAAGCCAATGGAAATTTGGGTGCGTGGATTATTTTGTTTGGAATTGCTTGTTTGTTCATCAATTTTTTATTAATATTTCGTATTTGTTTATAACTAACAATAATAATTAGATTTTTGTTTATAATTACTTATTGTTTCGTCCACATTAAAATTCAGTGTCGTTTTTCGTATAAAACACGAAATAAAAATTAAGAATTTGCCTTTTGTAAAAAATATTTTTTCAATTTTCTTATTCTAATTTTGAAAAATATTTTGTTAATATTTAAGCAAAACATATTTTTATTTTGTTTGTTAGTCCAGGTCTTTTACTTACAGAATTTAATAAATATAATAAATTATTTATATTTATGAAATATTTAACCATGTAATTTAAAAAGGAAAAATTTATGAAAAATAAATATTTGATATTTATCGATTTTGTGCTTTGCAATTAACTTAAAAAAATCCTCAGAACTAAGTGGGGTACCTAATTCCATCCGAGTGATGATCAAGCATAAATAGGGAAGATGGGAATTCCTTCCCTTAAATTCTATTTAAAAAAACAAATCATTCAGATTGAAAATGTTGTAAACTTAAAATTCAACTTACAAAAGAAATTAACAAAGGCCAAATAATTTATTATGATGGCTTCTCGTTATTTCGGCGCCACCTTCTCACAGTCATAATCGACATCAGCACTGGAATCATAACAGGCAAAAATAGTGGAATGTAGATTGCATATCTAAACAAACAATTAAATTAGTACACAAAGTTAACTTAAAAAGCCGAAATCTTACTTTTGATCATCGGGAAAATAAAGCAAAGCCAGTAAGGAAGGATCGCTGAAAGCAGCTTCGGAATTTTTATAAGCAATCTGAGCTGTTTTTAAAGCTAAATCAACTTGATTCAATTCTAGGTATTTTTCAGTAGATTGAGTCATTTTAATAGCAACGTTTATTTTATAAGCGACGTCGTCACTAATAACAATTGAGTTTATTTCAGATAAAAGTTGAGCTAAACTCTTGAGAGTGCGTTTCGTTGAATCCATCATCTGGCCGATTCGATCTAATTTAAATTCCAAGATGTCTTGATCACTCCTTCCTTTAATTTGCAGCAGATGACGTAAATGTTTCTTAAACAACGAGATTATGTTGTTCAAATCGGGCGCATAAGCGCCTTTCTCGCAGGAGTCAGGATCTGGATTTAAAATTGAAATTCCTCCCCAACGAGAACTCAAAAACGAGTTGTTTTCGATTACATTATTTGACTTGTCACGAATGTAGAGTTTCGTTTGGCAGTTTGAAACATACAAAACCAAATTGATGCAGGGATTGAGCGATAGGTGCGACCACAACTTCTTCTCTAAAGGTGTTATGACGTGTGGTAGTTGCTCTTCCTGCAAGTAATAATTATCTCCATCTTTTTTAGGTTGAACGCCCAATTCGGTTAAATACAACCACTGGGTTTTAATTGTGAAGTTACTGACTGCCAAGTTTAAAAACGGTTGTAAGTTTTTATCCAACAATTCGCCGTCTATTTCGACCTTTAAGCGATCCGGGCTCGGGTTAACAATCGTAATTAAAATATCATAATCCAAACTGAGTGGAATCCCGTAGGGTTTATCGGTACGATTTCCTAATTCAATGGCTTGAATATCACTTAAAGGTAAGTCTGCTCTGTACACTCTGGTAGTTATCCACCATACAGGTATTCCGATTACAATTAAGACGATTATGTAGGAAATGACGCTGTAAATCCGATAAATAGATTGGGGATCATCTAAAATTTTGTGAGAATTATTGATGGATAAATAAGAGAAGCAAGAAGCTTACTTTCGTTTTTATTACTTTTTGGAACTTTGAACACATTTTCTCCAGGCTTATCCAGAAAACCAAACCTGAAAGAAAACAAAATTTTAGGTTTGGTTTTTAAAACTTGCACAATTAGTATAAAAATATTAAAAATAATATAAATTAACGTGCAATTAAAATTAATTTACATTTTAAGTTTATAAAACTGCTATTTTCCAGTCAACAAATTACATTTTCTAATTAAAAGTCAAGTGTATGACATTTTTTAGGCAGAAGTTTGATTTAACACATTGGTGTATTTGAACTACAATAAGCTTTTGGAACTAAATGATCTGCCTACGTAGTCGTTGGTAGTGTAGTTTCAAATTTTAGGCCAAAAGTTAAGTAGAAGAGGTTTCGGTTTAATAATAAAACTTAATTTACAGCCTTCATATTGTATAATAATAATTGTTAACCAAAATAGATACAACCAGATATAATGACAGAGAATACAAAAATACGGAATCAATTTTTACATTCTAAAATTATTAAACTTCATGCTTATACGTAACAACAGTTTGGATCTTATGAATATTAGTCGAAAGTGTTCTATAGTTAACAGATTGAGCATTTTTTATTTCCTTGCGTTCACTCTCTGCCCATTGCTCGGGCACCTTAAAATCACCTACGGTGTGAACTTGTAAATCAAATGTACATAAACAATCTAGTAACGGCAAAAAAGCAACCGAAGCTATAATTTGCTTCAAAATGTCTCGTATCTCGCCTTGAATTATTTTTAATGGCTTATCAGACACACGAGTATTAAGCGTAGCTGGATCTCCTTCGTATTCCACGTTAAAGTCCCATCTTTCTTCGACCTCTTGTGTTCTGTGATTTGTAATCACCAAAGATACTTTACTCACCACCCTTTGTGTGAGCCATTCTAAAAGTAACAAAATAAAAGGGATTAAAAGCGAGAAATATTTTCTAATGTTTTGGCAGCTTAAATCCTTTTACGACTTTAAAGTAAATAAAATTCCGATTATATTTAACAATAATTTATTTCTTCCTTAAATAATACAAATATAAATGGTTAACAACAAAAATACAAATTAATTGTCTTGCTTATACGTAACAACAGTTTGCAATTTGTGAAGTTTAGTCGAAAACGACCGCAGTCTAACACAATCGGCATTTTTAATATTCGCTAAGGGAGCATCTGTCCATTCCTTGGGCAAATCAATATCACTTTTGGTGTAAAGTTGTAAATCGAAACTACATTTTGAGTCTAAAGATGGTAAAAACGCAATGGATGATGCTACTTGTTTTAAAACATCCCTTATCTCTTTTTGAATTTCTTTTAGGGGTTTGTGAGACGTTTCACCAGAAGGAGCCGTCGGATCTCCTTCGTATTCCACATTAAAGTCCCATCTTTCTAGGACTTCTTTTGTTCTAATGTTAGTAATCACTAAGGCCACTTTATTTACTAGCTTTTGTGTTAGCCACTCTAAAAGTAGAATTAACGCCAGTGAAAATTTGAAGTGAAACTTTGATTACTTAAAAACGTTTTAAATAGAAAAAAATTTAAGCTGCCAGAGGTAAGGTTGTCAACATTTAAATTTTTAAGATTAGAAACTTTGACCTATTTTCTGTTATCAGAAATGATCTATATTTATAGAGAAATCAAATTTTGTGATGATTGCGAAAACAGAGCTACAGTTACTCGCTACAGAATTCAGATACTGCTATGTTAGCAAGAAAAAATGTACATTTTGAATAAATTCATTCAATAAATTTTGGTCCAAAAAAAATTCAAACATATTTTGTTCTATAACCAAAACAAAGAAAAACAAACTCCTACTTGCAATTGAACATTGATCCCCAAGTGATCGCCTACGCAGTGCATAGTGTACGGCACTTGAAGAAGAAAACTTAAAAATTCAAATGCAAGTTACCTTTCAATTGGCCCAATGTTGAATTCAAAAATTCCCTGATTCTCTTATCCTGCGACATAAAAACCAATAAACCATAATTTTCTACAGTTTTGAAGTCCTCGGGTGGATAGATACCTCGTTGGTATAAGATTGAATTCACACCAAAGTCTGTTAAACAAAAACGTAAATTTGAGTTGGTTTCATTTTTATCATCAACTTTATAAGTTAACCTTAATTAGTGAAAAAATAAAAATATTACCTAAATATTCGCATACAATTTCCGAAGAACCTTTTAAAGTAATGGCCGATTTACTGGCATTTGTTGTTGCCGACATTTTTAAGTTTAAAATAAATAATTAGTAAATAAAAACAATAATAAATACAAGGTGCAGAAATATTTCAACCGTTTTCATTTAAAATTTAAAAATGCCGGCATACAGGGATCTGCATTATCGGCTATGTACAAAGTGCGCAGTAATTACTGGACCACACTTTCGGAAAAGAAAATTTTAAAGTAATATTTAGATTTTAGAGTTTTCCCATCGTATGATTTTGAAAAATTAAAACATATTTATTACCCTTTAATCGCTGGTATAAAAATAATCAAAAACTTCAAACTTTTTCAAAAGTTTGAAAAAAATATTTTTGTTTATTTTTGCACCGATTTGAATGTGGCTTTGTTCTTTTTGTAAAATAGTTTTGCATTATTGGATTTCAAATTAAAAATGATAATGTTATTATCGTTGTTATGTTATCTTCGCCAAAAATATTCTAGAATTCTAGAATCGTGGCGTACATTCCATTGACCTTGCGAACCACGTGTAAATACGGAAAAAAGAGACAGAGCAGCATAAATTACCGGATGACTATATCCATGATTCGAGAAATTTCTAGAAAATTCTATTCCTTTGTTTTTTCAATTAAGGGTTGTTTATGCCAACTTGATATAATTAGATATTATATCAATACACGAGATAGATTTTTATGAAAATTTTATTAAAAATTTTGCATTTTAATGTGCAAAACACGTGCAACCCTAACCAATTAACCGAATTTCTTTTGTATATTATTTTTGAAAATTAGGGTTGATTCAATTAAATCAACCGAAATAATTTTGAATTCGATGTAATGAATTTAAAATTTAAAACATTTAAATTTTGTTTCTTAAGCAATATAATAAATTTTTATTTATAAATCGAAAATCTTTTGTGTTTTTCAAACAAAAACCTTTATTTTTGAGATCAAAACACAAAAAGGAATAATTTTGAAATAAAATTAAAAATTGGCTCGATTATGTGTGTTTTTGCATGCATTTAAGTAAAATGTAAATACATTATCCAAATTCAAAATTTTATTTCAAAATTTAAAATTCTACAAAAAAATTAAATTGTTCTAAAATATCATAAAAATAAAAAATTTTGACGTCAACATTCCTATTTTGAATTATAATTGTGGTAAAACGTCCAAAATATATCGAAAATTACAATCTTTTTCTTAAAATTTCAAATTACCCGCGTAAAATTCCGGAAACAGCTGCATTGATTTTGAAAAATATTAGCAAATTCCCTGTTCGAATGCTTCTAGAATGTTCTCGAAGCTTCGAGAACGCCGTAGGCTATATAAGAAACAAGCGACAAACGCCGCTACGTCAATTTTCAACCAACATTGGTAGTGAACGCACGAGTTCTTGTGTACCATTAAATCTGCAAATCTTAACTGAATTTAGTGATATATAAGTGAGAAAATATTATTAACAAGGTAATTTATCCATTTAATTTGTTTTTTAATATTTGTGCTATTTAAATTTTCGTATTTTAATTTAATTTTGTTATCACCGGCTTTACTAAAATTTTAGACCGCCATTAGCAAATTTTATTAATTTCTAATTAATTTGAATAGTTGGTTAGTTTTTAATTTAATAATTTTGATTTGACACGTGGTGTGTGTGCCTTTATTAATCGAATCGATTTTAATTTTTTCTGTTCCTTTCAGATGCCTGAAGAACAAAGTGGTGATGTCGAAACCTTCGCCTTCCAGGCCGAAATCGCTCAGTTGATGAGCTTGATTATCAACACCTTCTACTCTAACAAAGAAATTTTCTTAAGAGAATTGATCTCTAACTCGTCCGATGCTTTGGATAAAATCCGTTACGAATCTCTTACCAACCCATCGAAATTGGACAACGGCAAGGATTTATTCATTAAAATCATTCCAAACAAAGAAGATGCTACCTTAACCATCATCGATTCTGGTATCGGCATGACCAAATCCGATTTGATCAACAACTTGGGAACCATCGCCAAGTCTGGAACTAAGGCTTTCATGGAAGCTTTACAAGCTGGTGCCGATATTTCTATGATTGGTCAATTTGGTGTGGGTTTCTACTCTGCATACTTGATTGCCGATAAGGTCACCGTAGTTTCTAAGAACAACGACGATGAACAATACATTTGGGAATCTTCCGCTGGCGGCAGCTTCACTATTAAATTGGACGATGGTGAACCATTGGGTCGTGGTACCAAAATGGTCCTCCACATTAAGGAAGATCAAACTGAATTTTTGGAAGAAAACAAAATCAAGGAGATCGTAAAGAAACACTCTCAATTTATCGGCTATCCAATCAAGTTGATGGTAGAAAAAGAACGCGAAAAGGAATTGAGTGACGACGAAGCCGAAGAAGAAAAGAAAGAGCCTGAAGAAGAAGAAAGCGGTGACAAGCCTAAGATTGAAGATGTAGGAGAAGACGAGGATGAAGATAAAGACAAAAAGAAAAAAAAGAAGACAATCAAAGAAAAGTACACCGAAGATGAAGAACTAAACAAGACTAAACCAATCTGGACTCGTAACGCTGACGACATCAGCCAAGAAGAATACGGTGAATTCTACAAATCCTTGAGTAACGATTGGGAAGATCATTTAGCCGTCAAACACTTCAGTGTTGAGGGTCAACTCGAATTCCGTGCACTTTTATTCTTACCTCGTCGTGTTCCATTCGATCTTTTTGAAAACAAGAAACGCAAGAACAACATCAAATTGTATGTTCGTCGTGTATTTATCATGGACAACTGCGAAGAACTCATTCCCGAATATTTGAATTTCGTCAAGGGCGTAGTCGACAGTGAAGATTTACCTTTGAATATCTCTCGTGAAACTTTACAACAAAACAAGATCCTTAAAGTCATTCGTAAAAATTTGGTCAAGAAATGTATGGAATTGTTCGACGAGTTGGCTGAAGACAAAGAGGGCTACAAGAAGTTCTACGAACAATTTTCTAAGAATCTCAAGCTTGGTATTCATGAAGATTCGCAAAACCGCTCGAAACTCGCCGATATGTTGCGTTACCACACTTCTGCCAGCGGTGATGAAGCCTGCTCTCTGAAAGAATACGTCAGCCGTATGAAGCCAAACCAAAAACACATCTACTACATTACTGGCGAAAGCAAAGACCAAGTAGCTAATTCTTCCTTCGTTGAAAGCGTCAAGAAACGTGGATTTGAAGTTGTTTACATGACTGAACCCATTGACGAATACGTAGTTCAACAAATGAAAGATTACGATGGTAAACAATTGGTTTCCGTTACCAAAGAAGGTTTGGAAGTACCAGAAGAAGAGGAAGAAAAGAAAAAGCGCGAAGAAGATAAAGCCAAATTTGAAGGCTTATGCAAAGTCATGAAGACAATTTTGGACAGCAAGGTCGAGAAGGTAGTTGTATCCAATCGTCTGGTTGAATCGCCATGTTGTATTGTAACTTCCCAATACGGATGGACAGCCAACATGGAACGTATCATGAAGGCACAAGCTCTACGCGACACCTCGACCATGGGTTACATGGCCGCAAAGAAACACTTGGAAATCAATCCAGATCATCCCATTATCGAAAACTTGCGAATCAAATCCGAGGCTGACAAAAACGATAAGGCTGTTAAAGATTTAGTCATCTTATTATACGAAACTTCATTATTGAGTTCTGGATTTACCTTAGACGAACCTCAAGTTCATGCTTCTCGCATTTACAGAATGGTCAAGTTGGGATTGGGTATCGATGAGGAAGAACCAATGGTCACGGAGGAAGTTGCCGCTGCTGGAGACGTTCCAGTCGATGTTAACAATGAAGATGCTTCCCGTATGGAAGAAGTTGATTAAATTCTTCACATTCAACAAATTCCGTTAATGTATTATATACGTTTCCTACGTATCTACGTTTTGGATGCCTGTTTTAATGTGTCCAAACTGCACTTTTCCTTTTTTACCATTGTTTTTTTAATACCAAAATTTAAATTATTGTAAATTTTCGTTTATCCTTTCCATAAGTTTTAAGTAGGGCGTAACTGAGTGCGTGTATGGGCTGTGTTAAAAATATTCAATTGTTGGATATTACGTACTGATTTATATTTTGAATTAGCATTACACGATAAAAATAAAAAATTGAAAATAAAATTCTTTGATTTAACATTTCTTTCAATCTTTTGAAATTTTCAGGTTTATCGATTAAGTAAGTCAAATATTTACCCCTAAGTAAATGCAAATATTTTATTATTTCTAATCTGAAAGCTTGAATGGTAACGGAGCTGTCTTAACTAATCTTTATGCAAGAAGCCAATAGAAATCATTTGTTTATCTGCTTTGGATTTACTTTTAGTATGTATAATACTAATAGAATAAGTAGTCTTGCTCCCTGTCGGCACGTTTGAAGTTGGTGGCCGAAGTGTGAACTCAAACAACTAGTATTAGATATAAGAAAAAAATTAACTTTGTGAACTTTACAAGCAACAGCTGACAAGGATACTGACTAACCGTGGGCTGCTATTGGTCCTTGGCCTGCGTGAATGTGCAACGTGAGTTCCAACTTGGGCCAAAAAATCACGCAAGTCAAACTACTTATCGTCGTTGAAGATGTGACACCTCTTATCTGCATGTTTGACGAAAATAACTTTATTAATAGAAAATATGCAGAAAAATTTGCTGTCTGTGTGGTGATAACTGAGAAAACTTTCTTTATGCAGTATTTTAGATAAAAGAAATTTCTCGTATGAGATTTGTACCCACTAATTCCTGTAAAAACCCTTATCTGAAAAGTAGTGTAACCATGTATTAAAATATGCAGATACGAGGTGTCATATCTTCAACGTTATTCTATTAGTATTATACTATGCTACAACTATACAAATAAAAAAGGATATTTTCCTAAGGTTTTGTTTTGATTATATAGCAGATTTCTGTCTCAAGAGAAACTAAACAAGCAAAAAAAATATTCGTTGTACAACAGCATTCCTCTGGATTTCACATCTATCAATTTTCAAGTGCTTTTGGATTAATGGAACATAAAACTAACAGCTCGAGAAGAAATTTTTTAATAAATTTTAGTTGGGTATTAATGTACACATAAAAATTTAATTGAACTTGAGCAATCTATCACTACAAGATTTGATGCTGACCAATTTGCTTTTTCAAGAAAAACCAAATAGTAATTTCTTCAAATCTTCTTGATTATTGTCAAAACTTGACTTTTAATATTGAGAATACAATTTCTTGCTTTAAGTTATTACATTACAGTGAATTAGACTAAACTTCTCTCGACATTAAATTCAATAATTTGAGGTGAATACAGGAACCACCTTGTAATTGGTTTAAATTTGTTATGTAGTAATATTTTCGTTCAGTATGAAATCCAATTTATACAAATTATTACAAAAAATGAAAACATTACACAAGCGTCAGCCGAACTATAAAATCAATTAAATATTTAATACAAAAAGTACAACATACATTTCTGTAATCATAACTGAAACTTAAAAAGTAGATGAATACAAAACATAAACTGCTGAGCTACACATATTGTAAATTATTAATTGGGGGGCATTTTTAAAGCAGTAATTGTGGCAGATGTTGAGTTACAATTTAAAAATTGCGCCTCCGAAAAACAATTAACAAACACACATGTAAACATTAACTATTTTATAAAAATAAATATAAAAGGCGATCCTTTTATATCACCAAGTATTGTTCTTGGAACCATGGCAAACTCATTTTTGATCTCGTGTATTAGTTACGTTGTTAATTTCGTCGCACTAAATTTTCTTCCGATTCTAAAGCCATAATCTTCTCGTAGGCGTAGCGCAATTTTTCATATAAACGAGTGCTGCAACTATTTTTCTCGATGGACGTAAAGCGAAAGGTTCTGAAACTTTTATCATGATCGATGAAAGTGACAGCACCCATCAATGGACACATTATTAATTTTGTATGATCGGTGAAATTAATCTGGAATAAAACAAATATTTTTTAGTTTTGACATTTACATTCGAAATGATTACTTACTTGCACTGTGCCATTAGTAAGTTGCATTAAAACACTCGATTTTGAGCGCACCCATTGATGAAGATGGGGTATACGAGAAAGAGTGTCAGATTCTCGTGTTACCGAAGCTCCAGCCTTAATGAGGTGCTCACGCATGTAACGATTGAAATAAGACAGTAATTTCATTTTTTTGTCCAACACCTTTGGATATTTTTCGGCAGTCATATAGCATTCCTCACCTACTTTGTCTATATAGTGGACATCACTGAAAAACAATTAACTCAATTATTTTTAATTAAAGAAGATACAGGACGAAAACAAAATTAAAATGTTCTTGCAACTTTAAAAGGAGGCTGAAAAGTGTTAAATTCAAAAATATTTACTTGGCATTTGGAAGCAATATCAACTTAGTAGAATCATTGAACATCACGCCAACACTTTCATCGCATAATTCATATCCAAATCCATACTTGTCCGAGTAATCCACCCATTTTGAAATCCATACCAACGGTTGAGCAGCAGGATCTAACATGTCATCACCATATTGGCAATTCCTCAAAGGTGTAACATGAAGAACCTAAACAAAATAAAATTAATAATTTGTTTATTTCATTTACAAGCAAAACCTTGTTACCTGTTGTAAAAGTTGGTGTAAGATTCCTAAATTTTCTTTAGGATTAAATTGCGGCACAATGCTAAGTCTTTGAGTCGGTTTCACAGGAACCCCTTGTGTCTTTGTAGGCATATCCACATCCATCATGTTTTCTAAGAGAGATAAAAATTAGAAAATGCAAATAGAAAGTGCAATTAATTTTCAATTTACCATTATTATTAGCAATTTGATCGAAACGAGGTGCCATGGTGAGACAACTCACGGGTAAGAACTTTGGAACATAAAACTTGGTTAGAAAGTCATTTCTTATCAGAGTGTCTACTTTCGGACGGAACTTTGGTTCCGATTGCAACATTTGAACAATCATGTCTTTTGCTTGTTGAGAGATGATTGTGGAAGACAACCTAAAATTTCACGATGGTAATTTTAGAGAAGTATAATAGTCTAACTGACTTACTTGTAATCACACTTTTTAATTCGAGAGTAAGTTTCTTTAAGACTGTTGGTTTCAAAGGGCGGTTTACCGATGAGCAAAGTGTACATGATGCATCCTATTGACCAAACATCGACCTCAAAGGAATGGCCTTTTTTGTTTAAAATTTCTGGCGCTATATAATTAGGTGTTCCGCAGAGAGTCTTTTTTCTTTCTCCATCGTATTCGACTTTAGTAGCCAAACCGAAATCTCCAATTTTAACATGTAAATCGTCGTTTAAAAACAAATTGCCTAATTTTAAATCTCGATGTATAATATTATTCTGATGTAAGTAATAAACTCCACCCAATATTTGATGCATGTAAAAGCGAGTTTCCGGTTCAGTCAAGGTCTTTCTTCTCTTATGTAATTCCATCATCGACTGCAAAACATTGGTTAGCATTATGCTTGGATAGTTGCACAGAAAATTTTAAAAAACTCACCCTACGTCGACACAGTTCTAAAATAATGTACACGTTATTGATATCTTCAAAGAAACCGTGAAAACCAACTACGTGTTTGTGGTTCAAAGATCGATGAATGGCAATTTCTTGTGTCATCTTTTCCCGTTGGTTTTGTTTCACTAACATCTTCTTCGATATCACCTTGCCTGCATATGATTTTCCCCTTATACTTTCTATTATTTCGTAACATTTTGCAAATCCGCCCTACACACAATAAAAAAAAACAAATTAATTTAGTTGCTAAAAGGTCAACGATTAGACGAAAATGTGAAACCAGGTGTTCACAGCTGAAAGCAAAGCAGCTGGTAAAATAATTCAAACAAGAGTAACATTCAAAATATAAACAAATTGATGAGACTTTGGGTGTTGGTTCCACGATACAAAATTAGTGCAAATATAAGTACTCCCTTACGAAGAACAAGTAACTTTTATAACCTGAAATAATTAGTTTGAATGTTGGGTAAAAAAACGGGGGGCACCTATAAAGCCTGATCTACAGACTAAAATCCACCCGGAGATAATCTTTAATAATTTGGTATTTAGTCCAACTAAACACAATACAACCTTTAAGAATTTTTGTGGAAAAAATTCCGATGAAACGATAAAACCGTTTCATACCCCACCTTGAAGTAATAAAAACGTCGAAAAACATGCAATTTAATCTTAATTAAAGAAAAAAATGTTTTTTCAACATTTGCAAGCAAACAAAGATAGTGTAACATGCCCAAGTTGAGATGGGTTAAAAAATTTACCTTGCCGAAAAACCGGCCCTTCTTGTAGGTTGTTCTTGTTGTGGAATCGACTATGATATCGGGAATTTCAAACTTCTCTTCTTCTTTCGACATATTTGTTTAATTAAATGAAATTATAAACAAAAAAAACGAGCCCTTTAGCGCCAAACACACACCACAAATCAGCTATAAGTTTGTCGGTTGAAAACTTTCAAATTTCAACTGTAGTTGACAGTTATTATGCTAGTAAAAACATTTGCTGTATTATCTACAATGCATCACGTAACCGTTGCACCGGCAGATGTCGTCTAAACCTCTGGATTATATTTTTTGAATCAAAATTTGAGTTTTTCTATAAAATGTTTGAATTAAAAATCATACGGTTATAGTTTATGAACAGATAACAGAAAAATATTAAATTTATCTGGCAAGTTTGCATAGGCGCAACTAGCTGTAATATTTTGAGATGGCTAAGAAAATCTTTCGCCACAGCAATATTATTTTGTGAGTATGGTCTGATTATTAGTATTTTAAGAAAATTTCAGATTTCTTTTAATTATTAGAATTAGTCAGCTTCAATTCTCCTTTTCATAGTCTAAAGTTGCCCGCAGACCCCTAAAGTTAGGAATACTATAGATCAGCGGTAGCCAATCTACTAAAACAATTTGATTCTTGGAAATTTTGAAGTTTCTCAAAGGACAAGGAGAATTAAAGCACACGTGAGCATAATTTATTTATTACACTTATTTTTAAAATAATACAAAATGCAGTTGTAAAGAGATTCCATGTTTTATTTAAGGAATTCAATTTTCAAAAACATGATAGCACATAATAAATACTTATTGCAAAAGCGTACATACAAATCGAATATTTCATGTACCTACCAATACTGTTTCCAATTTTTAAAAATTTTGTCTTATCACCATTTACCATTATCACATTATTTGAGTATTTTTTTTTATAACAACACAGAGATTTTACGTTACACATTATAATATAATATTTGTTCTACTTATTTTAATAAATACAACTTAAATAAAATAATTAATAGCACCATCCTGTTTTTCTGTAATAAGTATCATAACAATTTTCGCTATTTCAATTCTTAACATTGCGCTAAAATTCAAATATTTACAAATTATTGCAAATTCGAAAATGATTTACATCGAGAATCTATATTTACACATAGTAGGCAAATAATACATAATACATCGATTGGTATCTTTGGTATAGTTTCTATAATACGAACTGACCATCCCGTAGAACTTCTCGCAACGTTCAGGATTTTCAATCTGCAATTAAATTTGTCTAGTCCGGAATCTCTTTTCCAAGTCAACGTTAAGCACTCACCAACAAATTCTGTTCGGTTCTTTCTCCTGCAATCAGTCGGGCATAAAATTTGAAGACGTTGTCCAATCAACGTCCTCGCCTAAAAGATAACAAAGTTTAATCGCAGGAAGATTTAAAGTTTTGAAAGTCGAGAGGAATTTATTTCAACAAAGCAGTCGTTTGCAAATTTTGTTAGTTTCACAGTGAGAAATCGGTAAGCAGCCAATGACAGAATTCTCCTTTGTGACGTAGGAAAAATAAATGTGAATCGCGAATAATTTTTATTTGCGAATATCTTTTCCTCAAGACTTGAAGAGATTGTAAACTAAGCGTGTGCCACAAATTTAAACAAAGGGTGACGGTTATAGAATAAATACGTAAATTTTGTGATAACAGAAAAAATAAGATAAATTAAGCATGCAACAGAGAGTGAATTAGTCAGACATCTGAAACTCACAACAAATCTCTACATAAATAATTAATTAGTAAGTTATTCGAAATTTGTTAATTTTAGAGACCAGAGAAAATATCGACATTTACATACCTATTTTTTTTTTTTACAAATTTGACTTCGTCGTTCATATTTCCAAATTGTACCACGTCGTCTTACTTCTTTCTAACACTTAGTATAATCTTTTAAAATTATTGTATAAATTTGTTGGATAATAAAAAATACTCAGGATTATTTTCAGTATTTTAAAATTTAATTTATTACACTGTAGTTGGTTTTTTGTCTGTTGTTTACAACTATCGGCGGTATATCGGCCGATATTTGTGAATTTGTTGTGAGTATAGATGCGTTAATAAATAAATATATCTACATGACTTTATACAAAATTAAATAAACAAATATAATAATATTTCGGTCCCTGATGTGTACACAGTTTTTTTAACAATTGGTGATGTAGTGGTGACTGATTAAAAAATCTTGAAATTAACAGTCTTATAAAATACATTTAGTTTTTCTTACTTTTTTATACAAAAATGTACAATGCTCGAATGAGAAATGATATAATAAAGTTTATTGTATTTGATCGTTTAGGGGGGTGGCCGTTAAAATAGAAAATTATATTTACAACAGTATTTATCTAGTATAATATAATACAAAATGATTTAATTAGTTTATTAAAAAAATACTGGCTACCCCTCTGAACATCTATTATTAATTAAAGGAATTTGATTGGTTAACTAACAATAGTACGTTGTCGATAGGCCTAGTTTACAAGAAAATGTATTTTGCCCATACATACTAGAATGATTCGATACGTCTTTTTTTTCACATCGTTCTCCAGTGAAACCATCACGACATCTGAAAATGTCATAAAAGTTAGAAACGTTCACCATTAAAAAAATTAAAATATAAAAATCACGCTAAAATTATTGGAACCAATAGGCATTGTTTTGTACGATTACAAAAAAGAAAAGAAAAAATATACTAATGTGTGTTTCCTGAAGAAATGCAAATCGGAACCTGGTGTTCCCCCCAAAATTTCAAAATGTAAATGTAAAATCAAAATAAAATATTATATGAGCAATTCTGTACTACATAAAGCAGGAAGTGACTCACCTGCTTAACCCACATTTTGAATTTTCCAATAATTTTAGCGTTAAAGGTTTACAAAAACAATACTACAAGTCAAAAAAAGGACGAATAAAAAATGAATACTAACTGGCATCCTATTTCTTTGTGCATTATTCGTACACACGTTCCTCCATTAAGACAAAAATTTTTTTTGAATTCGTCGTCTTTGCATTCGTCTCCTGAAAAAGAAAAAATCGAATTAAAATGGATTTAGAAAAAAGTTCGATCAAAATTTTTCAAATTGAAATAGGCAGTTATTTATGTTGATTTTATTACTTTCATTATGCTCTCATTGGCAGTGCTTTGTCAAGCATTAATGGGCTTGGCAACTCAATGGGTTTAATTATATAAGAATAATTTGACACTATGCCAAAGAATTGTGTAATTGTGGCGCTTATTTGGCGCACACAACGTTTGTCATTACTCAAACAAATCATAATGCACTTCTCGGCTCTTCTTCACAGATGATACAAAATGATAAAAATTTTCATAATAAAAATTTAAAAGAAAAAATAAGAAAAAAGTATAATGCAAAAAAGGTAAACTGAGGAAAACCAATCACCAAAAATTATTAGTTAAATAAAAATAAAATTAGAAGATTTATAAATGGGACACCTTCGAGTACCCGACCTTAGCTCGATCAAGCCGGTCCTGTTTTTACAATATCTAAAGTTCAGCCACCACATTGTTGATTGCATTTCTTACTACTTAAAATGCAGCCACCAATGTGAAGGATTACAGTTTCCAAAAAACAAGGCTTCCATTTGTAAATCAAAGAAAAAACAAAAGAGAACTAAGGTACCGTTATCTTGCTCACTGTTAGATATCCTAACTCGAATTTCGTCTTGCATTATCGAACCGTCGACCCCCTTGGATATACACTGGTAAACACCTTCGTCGTCCATCTGCACGGAATTAATTAAAAGCGTCGTCCTTTTCCTGAAAAAGAGAAAATAACCAATATTAAATTTGTGTTTGGTCAAAAATATAAAATCACAACAATAAAATAAATAATACAACCAGACCATTATCTATCATTTTCTTGGCACTGCTTTGAACGTCTAATTGCGCTCAAATTAAATTATCATGTGAATTTGAAAATTTATACCGCAAATTATAAATTTTTGCCGCCAAGCAGAGATTCTCAAACTTTCCAAAAATGAAAAATTTAATTTCTGCCCTTACAAACCATCTGAAGTTAACTTTATTGATTCGGATGCAGAATTTGATCAAAGCAGGAAATTATGATTTATGATGATTTTACATTTTTAAGTCCCATGACCCAGAGTCGCTGTCGCCATCTCAACGAATAATTGGGGCAAAGGAATCAAAGGTAGTTTGGAAACCACAGATCAGGAATAAGAATTGTTTGAGTTTCCGCAATCAATCAGAGCATAATGTTTTTCAATTTTCAACCCAGTAATCAAAACAGCATAGAAATAAATTTAGTTATGAAGAATAAATTCTTCCTGAAACATCAACAATAACATCCCGAAGCAGGTTTAGTCAAATCCGCTTAAAAAATTAGAAAAAGCACACAAAAGCAAAAACCAAAATAATTCTTTAAAAAAAGACAAAGACTCCACCAGAAGCTTTCGCATATTGCTTAAAAGAAATTTGCCCATAAAAACTTGAAAAAACTGCAGAATTCCAGTCTCTTCTACTCCTATTACATGTAAAAGTTAACACTGTCAGTTCCAAGTTATAAGAAAGTTTATGGCAGTTTTAATAGCTATTCAAATAATCAATCAAATATTCCGAAGTGTTCTGAAGCGAATTAGGTGTATTTGTTCTTAAAGAGCAAAAGCTTCCTGCTTAATAAAATTAAATCCTGAATTTATGAAACCAGGGGGTCTGGAGGATATCTGTAGAATACCCTCCAGTACACTATCATATCTTCCACTACATGGGACACATCCTTCTAATTTTTAAAGCTACTTTACATGTGATGAGTTGGTGCTGTTATTATTGAAAAAATATTTTCAATTTTTGAAATTTTTGAAAATATTTTGAAATTATTGAAAAAATATTTTCAATAATTTCAAAATTTCTTTGAGATTACATAGCCAATATAAGGTCGTAAAACATCTATGGAAGTGGACATACATTACATAGAATTTTAAAAATACAAAATACATAACAGCTTATTATGTGCCCGTTTGTGCTTTGTATAAATATTTAAGTTAATCCATAAAGTCGTATTTAAGATAAGTATCTATCCTAGACTAGTGTAATACTGAAAAAGCCCAGCTTCACGAGTGAATCCAGGCAAAGTTCATGGAGAAGGTAAATGAGGCGAAAATGTGTGGTAATCTTTTATTTTTGATGAAGGGGGAAGAGAAAATAAAAATATTCTGATGAGAATTCAGGTATATTTTTCAAATTTTAGCAAAATTTTGTGGCTTTTGTTGGGTCATCGAGAGGAAAAGGAGGGAGAAAATAATTAAAATAGAAAAAATGAAAATTTAACAAATATTTTAATTGAAAATTATATTTAATAGGTCTAGCTTTCAGAAAATGTCGTTTTTAGAAATTCATAAATCTATTAATGGGCATAAAAAAAATGAAACTGACGCAAGTGGTCCGTAGATTTAACAAAATTTAATTTTCTCACAGAAATTTTCAAAATTCCGAAGTAAAAGTAACAAGCCTCACAGCATGTCAGATAAGAATCTTTGGTAAAAGAAGAGTTAAACCGTAATTTACTTTTTCAAAATCCTGAAAAATCATGTTTTTCATTGATTAACAGGATCAATTTTAATTTTGTTAAAAGCTGCACTATTCTATTTCTCGTAATAAAGAAGAAATAGCACTGGCATGATAGCTTTGCCTTAAAGTTTCGAAATCGATACTTACTTATCATTTCCTTCATCTTCGTTGCTTGTAACAAGAAAAACTCAAATTAATTTTCAATTTTCAATAATGTTTCTGTATTGTGGGTTGCATATATGCTAGGCGGAATATTTTCAATATTTCTTAAAATAGCTTCAGGGAAGTGAGAATAAAAATTAATATTTTGCATTCAAAATGCGCAAGTATAAAATTAAGGATAAAAAGAAATTTGAAAAAGTTTTGAAATAACTTCCACCTAAAGAAAATTAAAAATTATTTATTTAAAGATGAAAAATACTTACTTTTTGTAAGTGATTCGCATTCTTTTACTCGAGTGCAGTCCATCTTTTCCATTTTTACTCCAAGAAACGTTAGGAACTGGAAATCCTTTTACGTTACATACCAGTCTTAATTTTTTCCCCGGTTTCAAATCTTCCATTCGATTCGATCTAATTTTTGGTTTTTTGGGTGATTTTAAAACTGAAAATAAAAGCAACGATTAATTTCGAATCTATAAATTTTGAAGATGTAAGTGGCAGGGACTGGCATATTTCGAGTTGGAACACAAAATTATTAGAAAAGTCATCGATTGAAAATCGATCCAAGCTCTACCTACCGAAAGTAATTTTTGATCTTTTTGAGAAAAATATAATCTTTCGTTTGGTAAAATGCCGAATTCGTGGAATGCACTTTAGAAGGTAAACGCGTGCGGAATATTAAATTTTAAACAATGCTTCGGAATCCGTTAATAGTTCGGACCAAATATGTAGCAATGCAGCCGAAATATGCAATGAAATGCAGTTAGGAATCCGAATGAGTGAGATGGTCTGCACCGAATTGCATTTTAATTTTGTTTAGCGTAATGTATGTCCTCCCTTGATAGATGTGGTACCTAATATTGGCCAAAGGAGACATTTATAAAATTTGGATCCCAAGAATTTGTTGTAAATTAGAATAAAAATTTATGCAAATGTACGAAATCGTCATACCTTAACAATTTACAATAACAAATCTCGTATATCAACAATCAACGCAATATAATATTCAGGCGATGTTCAAAGTGGACTATAAAAAAGAATGAAATGTGGATAGAATGCATTATTTAAGAAGAATTCTAAAAATTCTATTATTTACTTAATAGAGAATTTAATAAAAAGGCATTTCAATAATGGTTTGCTTATTAGCATAGAAATTTTATGAAAAAAACTATAACAAATTCTTGTCTCGTGGTTCGACTAGACAAAACTTGGAATTAATTTCAAATTATAAAATATCAAACGAGAGGAATTTAAAAAGTTGCGTAAACATGTTTGTACTTGAGGACAAAACCGCAATTCTGGAAAATCGTGAAAATCTCAAGAAGAGAACTGTTCTTTTTTGTTTCTATAAAAATGACCTGGTTTTCCCAAAAAAAGCGCTAAAATGAGAGCAATTAAAAATTGCCTCCTGTTTATGTCACTCAATACTGCCATTTTCCAATCATTTTTCCGCGCTTATTTTTACATAAAACCTTCAGACTTCAAAAACATAGAATTAATTAAGAGTTAATTATGTGATACACACTTTTTTTAAGTTCTTGAAGGACCACTGTCCAACCACGCTCGATTAGTTTTAGCTATTAAAATACACAGAACTTAAACAAACTGACACTATTTCTGTGTTGTTTTTTGTTATCCTCTCAAAATTTAAGACGTTCCAAATCATAAACGCGTCTGATTGCATAATTTATAGTTGTATGCCACCTACAAATGTGCAAAAAACTACTGTTAACTGTTTCACAACCGCAAAACACACCTGAAAGGGCCTTGGAGTCTATGACTTGGAACTATTTCGGATTCCTCTATTTTTAGAGCCGCATATCCTGAAAAAGGTGAAAGTTGTAACGAATTTTATTATTAAAAACTTTTATCCGTTTATCAGGACAGGTTTGTAATAACTGATTATGTAAATTCTCTAGTAAATTTAGATTGAATTGTATCTAAGGTATAAAATGAAATTTGGAGTAAAAATAAAGTTTAAATAAGCAAAACAACTTCAGGTTACACAGTTTTGTTAAAAAGTGGATAAACCAATATTAAAAAATATGTTTTCCTTTCCAAGCACAAGTTGTTGGGAAAAAAAGCAAATTTTCTAGTTATAAGCTCGACACAGGCGAACTTCTACTTCAAAAGTAGATGGCAAATCATTTTTTCTAAATTATCCTGCCTCAAATTTTTAATTTTTTTAAAATCTAAAAGTCCTATTTTACTTCATGCCATCAAAACTTTAATATTTCTAAAGAAAATTGAGAAAATATTATTTAATTATTACTTTTGCCTTCACTTTTATCAAGTTTTCAACCGGAAAACTACACCGTTTTCGTGATATAAAATTCTGGTAATTATAAAATTTTCGAGCTTTCAAACAAAACATATGGATTTCTAGATTAAACTGCTCACAAAATTAAAATTTCGCAAAATTTTTGGCAAAGAGATACTTACTCCCAAATATATTAATATACAACCTTGCATTAGAAGTGGTACTTCTTAAAAGTTTATAAATTTATGCTTAAATTTTATTAAATTAAATGAACAAATAAAGCAAACCGCACCAGCTCAAAAAATTTCAAAGAAATTAAACAAAATTGTAAGTAAAACTGATCAATTCAAAGAAAATAAAAATAATCAACTCTTTAACTATCATGAAAAATTATAAATCGGGAATTTCGATAAAACTTGAATCGATTTCGTTGTGATATTATGCAGATTATAACAAAATACTCCGATGCATTTGCTGCTTTTCTGGAAAATGCTGCAAAGCATAACAGATTTCTGGTGTAAGTAGCAAGTGTAAACGCCGAGATTCAAAATTAAGTTAAACTGACCATATTTGTTTAAAACGAATGTGTTGCTTAGATCTCAGTCTAATTTAAAAATTTTCTACCAAATGTCATCAGAAAAATGAACCTGGTATTCAATAACATGAAAATTTAAAAAAAGGTTGAAAATCGGACCCCATTATGAGAAATGTTCTTTTTTACTAGACTATAATCAGGTTCAAATAGAAAATACGATAATACAAAACTGCACACACAACACACACACTTTCCAATGAATTACTATATTGTAGCAGAGCGATAACGATAAACAATTTGTCTACATTGTTGCTAAGTTGATGAAGGACAGTGAACTTAATGAAAATTATCAGATTGATGAAAACGATTCTAAAAAGTAAGAATTTTCTTATGGGAGCAACCAAGATTTGCCAGCTTCGTTCTGATCTTGTCACCCATATATTATTTAAATAACTAACATTTTCTTAAAAATCTCAAAAGAAAAATTTAATTCTAAAATATTACATTTAATTAAAAATAATTTAAAATTCAAATTAGCGGAAAAGACGCCACATTCTTGAAACATACGCGATTTCTTAAGGGTAATTGCTGTGGAAAGCATAACATTTTCTGTAAAGAAAATTAGTGATGGAAAACTAACTTGTAAGTATAATTTTTAATTTCAAATAAATCTGGATTACTTAATCGTAATCGGGCGCACTTCATTTTTCGTTTTGATATTATTTAAACTTTCGATAATATTAAAATCTTCTTTATTTTGCATAAAATTGTAAATATAATTTTTATAGTTGTAGCAGAAACACATATTTTTTATTTTAGATAGACACCTGTTGCGCGTGCTTCCGGAAAACTTCGAGTGCAGAACTAAAAATCCTGAATTATGCTAAGTGGTAACATAGATTATATTTTTGAGCTTTTATTTTCGTCGATGTTGGTGAATCTAAAATTTATAATTTATTTATTTTAACTTTTAGACAGGATAACATTTTATATGCCATTGTTTCAGTTTTCCTCAACGTTTCTGAGTCCTGGCGTTGTTAGAACTTCATCAGTTTCAGTAAAAATTAATAAATATTTTCAATGTGGTTAATAATTATTATTGTTTAATGATTTACAAAAAAACAAATTTATTAAAATTTAAGAAAATACTGATTCTTCCATTACCAGGCATAGGGTCCTGTTGCAGGACTGCTAAAATTTTGTAGATCTACCAACTATCACTAGTGAAACCTGATATTTTGCTTTTTAATAATTATTGCTAAAATAAATAATTTTGAAAGAATGGGAAATTATGGGAAATGGGAAAACAACCACAAACAAATTACTAAGCTTCATATGTTAGGCCAGGCCTCCCGTTGACTTTGCATAAGGCCTTTGCTATGAGATAGATTAAAGTATAAATAAAAAGATTTTTAAATCAAATTTCTTCATTGCCGATGAAGCAAAACTATAATTTATAGAGGGTCGGTTCATTTTCATGTCCTCTGGGATGGTGTCCTCACTTCCTGTTTTGCTACTAATATTTATATCATCTGTAAATAATTTTAGTACTGCGTGGGAAAAACTCTCTCAATATTCGAAAGAGAATTGAAATTTATGTAACTGAACAGTAAAAAGCGGTCAACGAAATACTATTTAGGTTAATTTCAACCTCTATTGCATGTAATTATATGGGAAATTAACTTGGAAATTTTCTTGTCTTGCAAAATTACCTTCATTGACATAACTGGTTTTTCCCTGGTGGTGATGATTTCATTCCTAATATTTTTTTGGCGATGCTATCTTGTCATCTTATTTGAAACATCTCACCACTCGCTAAGTGTTGCCTTTCTTTGATTGCAATACAACGAACGATAATTAAACCTATCCAAAATTTCCAAACTTCCAGGAAACTTCCTGTTTTAGGTTCAATTTATATTTAGTTTTCAAGAACTTTTCTTACAGTGTTTTCTAGCTATTGAAGTTCGATCAATTAAAACTACTTTCACTTATATTCAAAATTTTCTATAAAATAAACACAAATCAATTTTGAAAAATAGAAAAATGTTAAACTTTGAAAGCTCACAGGCAGGCGGTGGGGATAGAAGGTTCTTCTATGTGGGAGAGAATAATTGATTGCAATTGAATGATCAAGAGAAAAAGCTTATGCTTAGAACAATTTTTCTTTAATTTTCATCGGTAACTTAATTTTCTGCATACAAAACGGCCATTTTCGCGTTATTTCTAAGCAGATTTCTTTTTTATTACTTTAATTACTTTAATAATTACATACTGACTTTTCTTGATTTCCACAATGAATTTTATTTATTTTTTTAATTAAAATTTGTTTTCTTAAGTATTATCAGCGTCTGTTTAAAATCCAATCTCGAATTTTCCACTACTTCAATTTATTTTCCTTAATTAATCAATCAGTTTATAATTTTCAAAGCTGATTCTCTGAATCAATCCGATATAAAATGTTCTTAATTTTACCTTCGACGTTTATATTTTCACCCGGGTCAAGTTTTTAATTTCAAATCCCATATTCACTACAACAGAATCCCTACTAGCAGATTATTCATCAAATTAAATTAATATATCCTGTGCAAACAGTCGAAAAAATATAAAAAATTTTATTAGCTGATTTTCGAAAAATGAAAGACTGCGTTGACTCGCCTATGGCGTCCCGTGACTGCGAGAGAAAACGCAATATAAATCTTTTGTCTCATAAATATCATCCTTAAACACAAATAAAATTGTGGGATACTTACACGGATATATTTTATATTTTTTCGCAAATTTCATTAATCTCAATGGTCAATTAACAGCTGAGCGATCCTTTGTAGCACGAATAATTTTGTGAATCAGGATTATATTCGTCCTTGCATTTCCTGTAAAAGTAAGCCACTCTGAAACCCATTTCCTCCGCGACTTTTCGACAAGAAAGCTGGTTTTCATTTTTTTTTGAAATAATAAGAAGAAGAGATAGTTTTTAAGACGAAGGCGAAAGTCGAATCTCCGATGATACGAATTATCCTTGTAGGTAACACACGAAGATAGTTTTGATACTTGAGCTGCTAAAAATATGCAATTTTTTTCGAAAATTTTGTCTGGCACAAAATTTACATAAAACTAAAATTTATATTTTTAAAACTTTGATGTTTATAATTAGAATTATTATTTTAGTGAATTTAACAAATTAGCAAAATTACAAAACGATTGAGTTTTAATGTTCCTTACCAAAAATTATTTTTGTCGTAATAGTATCGTAATTATGTAGTAGTTTAAAATGTTTTCCTAATTTTCTTAATCACCGATCCACTTTAAATTTTCCGAATACTTTTTAATCATTGCCTTATTTAATTTAATAAAATTATAGTCAGTAGGTACACACCCCATTTCCAAATATATTAAGTTCCAGGACTAGCAGCACGAAAATTTTATTAACTACATTAATAACGTCGAAATGATTTATTTGTTACTATTTTACCTAAATTACTGACTACTATTAATAGAATAACAATTAAAATTTTTTAAATTATCTCGTACATCAACAGTCTAGACTCTAAAATGTCTAGCATGTTAAAAATAGTAAACCAATGAAAACTTAAGAAAACCAAAGTTTCGTATTTTTCAATGAATATTTAAAACATTGCAAATTACTTTCGTTTTCTCGCTTTCGATTTTCTAAAATTTTCCGAAAATTGCTTAGTTTTACTGTGGGATTTTTCAACAGTTTCTCATTTATCTCTTTTTTTTATTTTATTTGATGTAGAAAAGTTTTCTCCTTCAAATTTATGTTTACTAATTTTTTTAGCCTTCGATTGTGGGAGTGTATTATGCAATAAAATATTTATTTCTCAATTTATTACGGCACAAGCCAAGTAGTAAAAGAAAATCCACATATTGTAGTAAATTGGAAGTAAATAAAAAACTTGCCACCCCCGCACGGCTTTGCAAAATATTTAGTTCTCTCTTATTTTTATTTTTCTGCATGCACTTTTAGCTTAATCGTGTCAAATGTGTTAATCTTCTATTTAAAAAACAAAATATTCTGTTTAAAAAGCACACGTACTAATTAAATTGTGCACACATAAAAAGTTAGCGAGTCCTAGATTTTGATAAATAGAGCAAATCTAAAAGAAATGGTCCAAATCTGAAGCATCAAAACACCGACCGCGCTGAAACTGAAAATACTCGAAAGCGTTGCGACGTCGTGGACGTCGTCGTCGTCGTCGTGAGTATCTACTCATTTCACTTTGTACAACATACAACCGGTGATCGTAGAAGCAAGCTGCGGTGGCGTTGTCTGTGTCTAGCTGGCGATTGTGGCGTGAGGCCAAAACGAGTGATTCACGGGGGCCTAGTGCCAGATTGCCGCCGTCTACACCTGGGGCGAATGCACTGATACCCTACGCTTTTGGACATGTCATTTTATATTAATTATAACTTATTAATTTAAACGATTAAATTTATCACATTAAAAAAGGAGCCGATTCTTGCCAAGAGTTTGCTAAAAATGTCCTTTCCACTTTTTTGACATATTTCCAAATATTTTTCAACAGATGAAAATATTACTAATAAGTCGAGAAAATCTAATACATAGTGAACTTTTACATTTATTTTTATGAGAATGATAACAAGTTGTTTACGGATACGAATTTTAAGTCTTAAAATTAAGACTTTTTTTCTAAACATAAACAATGGTAATGAACTTTTGATTAATTTTATTAAGAGCAATAAAAACTTCGGTTATTTTTAACGTGTCGTAAAAAATTAGGTTTGCTCTTTAATGTCGAACGAGCTAATGGTTAATTATTTAAGCATCCAAAAATTGAGAAAAACAATGTTTTCATTTTCATGGTTAGGTAGAAAATGTTGTGAAACGCTGGAAGTTAAAATCTTGCCAATCTTTAATTAGAATTTAGGTTCGTATGTAATTTTAATCAAAATTATTAACTTATTAAATCTACAGGAAGTCGTAAAGACGAAGATTTAGAAAATTTTAACTTTCAGATATGATTTATTATTATTCGTCTAATTTGTCTAATTAAGATTAAAAATCTTTCATTTTCTCTTCTTTTGCGAAAGGTTCTCTCAACAAAATATGTACAGAACTTGAAAAGCTACCTAACCACGAAAATGAATAAAATATAATTAAAAACGAATAAAGCAATTAAAAAACTATCTTATAATAAGTTCTAGTAAACAAGTTGTACCACCGTTAAGTGGCTTCTAGTTATTACAGAGAATAGAGAAACCTGACTCTATCTTCTCATTTGGTATCATTTCATGGCTTAGCGCCGGGTAGTGTCTTTAGCTGGTAATGTCGAGGTAGCCGGTTCAATCTCCGACGAAATAAGAGTTTTCTTCTGGCCACCTCTCCTCAGAAGCTAAGAAAAATTCTTCCGAATTCCCGAGAATTCAATCTCTAAGGAGGTAGTACTTTTGAAAGCATTTCTTTAAATTTCTACCTTTGAATAGTAATAACCCCAGAACTATTAATTATTTATTGTAGTGTTTTCTTCAAGAGCCAGTAATTATTGAATCAGGGAAAACCCGAAAATAATGAAATGAAAATAAATTCAAATATTTAAGAATTAATTTTTTTAAGGAATAAAATTAAAATGATTAATATGAATTTAAAGTTTAATAATCGGAATTAATTAAAGAAATTTCGTGAATTTCCATTTTCTTCCGAAAATTTATAATCCGCATACAGCGAAAGCTCCTCTACTTCAAATACATTATTTATATTTAATGCAAATTTTGTCTAAAATATATTTTATTATTTTTTGAATAAATTTTAGATTTCATATTTTTTGTTTAATAAAATTCGAAATTGTAGATGAAACATTTAAAAAAGTTGCTATGTTGATAACAACTGTTAAGGATCTTCTGGTAAGACAGAAAGAATCAATAAAATTAAAGAATCCATACTTTTCTTCTAATTACACACATAAAAATTATTATTTGCCGTAAATATACACATAAATTTAAAAATATATATTCGATTCAAATAAACATTACTTGCGGTAACAACATATTACTTCAATGAAATAAAAGGGTAAACTTAAGATGAATTAATCATTTATTTGGAATTTAAATTAAATCCAAAAAGAAAATCTACTTAATTCAAGCAAATATTGAATATATTTCATTTAAAAACGCAGGAATATGAGTGTGTTTCATTAGAATGTCTCTGAAATCGGAATATTTGATTCAAATATAAATTAACCGATATACATTTGATTCAATTATAAAGGACATCAGAAGGTTTTTATTTCGTTTCGAAGTGCAATCGTAATTCGGATGTGGCTGTATGTATTGTGCTGGTAAAAGGTAGGTAATTTTTACATTGTTGTTCATATAATTATTGAAAACTTATGATTTTTTTGTTTTAGATGGCCCATTTTCAAGATTTTAACAGCAGTGCTACTAATCCAGACTTGACATTAAAATAATGTTTCTTTATATAAAATATGCATAAAATATATACAAAATTTTTTTAAGTATTTTGAGAGAGTATTTATTAAGCCTTATAAACCTTATATCACAAGAATTGATTTTTTGAGCGCCCAAAGTAGAATCCTGCCTTAACCTCTATGTGACTGGAAGAGGGTACCCGGGTATCTATTGCAGTTAAAAGCATTCAAATTTTTTTATTCAAAGTCGTTGAGTTCGAAAATTTCAGAGATGTTACCAAATTTCCAAACTCAACGACTTTAGATACAAAAAATATGAATGCTTCAAACTGCAAAAGGTACCCGGGTACCCTTCCAGTCACATAAAGGTTAAAGCAAAAATATCATATTATCCAATTTAATATACGATGTGTTACAGTCAATTATATGTTATCATTATTCTCAGTAAAATAGGTTTTTGAATCAAACATACGATGCACTACACTGAAGTATACCGTATTATCATTCTCAATAAAGCAGATTTTTCAATTTCAACTATCATACACTACAGTCAAATATATCGAGTTATTGTTTTAACTAAATTACATTTTTTTAAATTAATTTTACGGTTTATTTGCTTATATACGAAAGTACCTTGCATTTGAATCAAATAATATTTACTTAACGTAAGAAAATAATTCTCTGTGTGTATGCTTTAGTTTTCACCTATAAATTCAATTATTAATCTTTTATGTGAATAATTAGAAAACTTCCACAAGTGGAACGAAAACAGCGTACAGTGCTTTCACCTTCATAAATTTTCGGGTTGATGTTCATTTTTCAAAATTTATTTGAAACTTTTCAGACATTTATTTATTTTCATTATATTGAAAGCATTGGATGGGTTTACGAGCGAGGTAGCTATCAATTGATAGATACATTTTTTGATATATTGTAGTTGTTTCTTTAGATTCCAAATTTTTAATAATTTTATTCAAAATCTGGGATATCAAAGGTCTCTCTTTAAAGAACTGGAAGATTAAACAGTAAAAGTTAATAAATTAAAATAAATTAAATTAGGCAAAAAGGGAAAATTAGTAAAAAGTCAAAGACATTAAAATAATGAGAAAGAAGCTAACCAAGTGAAAAAGTAAATATATTGAAGAAATAGAAGAAAAGCACAAAACGACATTGTTATTTTCGGCTAAATTGAATGGCAAAAATGTGGGCAAGTCTCCGACTGTTACTAAAAGATTATAATCAACGAAAAATATAATTACCAATTAATCTAGAATTAGCCAAACACAATTATAAATTTTAAATTAAATACTTGGGAGCCGGTCTGGGGACGCACAACGTTTTACTCACAATAAGAAATAAAAATTTTTAATTTTTGGTTTGAATATACTAAATATAATTCAAAACTAGGAAGTATATCCGTTTTGCTTATAATATACTTTTCAGGATTTCTATTTACGGTAATAACACGCCACACAACAGTTTTCGTATCCGAATAAATAAAGGAAAATCGTAGTGATGCTGAAAGCACCAATTGGTGTCCTTAATGACTGCTCAGGAAACTACGCAAGGATAGAATCCTATATCCTTCTGTTCAGAATGCTGATACCTTTTCAGCTGCATTCATGACACTGAAATTCAGTCGAAATAGGTAACTTATATTATTAATTTCTTTGTATAATAAATAAGAAGAAAAATCGACTGTTTGGATAATAATAAAATTAAATTTTTTTTTAATAATTCCACGAAATAAAAAAATAATTCAAATGAAAAATATAGATAAATATTAAAAATTGAAAATACAACGGTAATGCAAAATCCAAAATAATTCAAATTGGAAATGAAATAAGAGGGATAATTGCGGAGTACAATGGAGTTTAATTGTAAAAAAAATTAAAATTTAAGTACCTACGCAACATAAATTAAGAGGAACCCACCTTGTTAAATATTATGCGCAGTGCCGAGACAAAAAGCAAAAATTACAAATATTTTTGCAAGTTAGATTTTTAAATAAATAAACATCTTTATAGTCCTAAGAATAATAAACGAACGATAGTGTGGGTTATTTAAACTAAACATCAAATTAGTTCAAATAAATTTGAATTACTTAGCCGACATCAATCAAAAATATATTATTGGTAATTGATTTATTCGTTGGTAACATAATATTTTAAGTCGGAAAACGAAATCTCGTTATACGAATTTTACAAGGAAGTAAAGGAATTGCAACGTTGTGCTGTTTTACTAAAATTTCTAAAATTAAATGCAAGACCTTAAGCACACGCACACCTTAATTTCTTTGCTTCTAATAATAAATATAGTTTCTTTTAAGTTTGAGGATAAGTAATTTATTCGTTCATAAAAGCTAACATTTTACATTTAACTAAAAATAAATACTTCTCTTAAGGACTCGTAAAATTTTGTTTTTCTATTCGTGAAAAGCTACATCTTATTAAGACTTAAAAAAAATTAAATTTAACTTTGTCAGGACTTGAAATAAAAATCAAGTAAATTCTTAAGTTAGGAATTTCACATCGCATCTTTTATATGTACTATGTGTCTGTACAGAAGGAAAAAGTTGGGTTGTCGAAAATAACTGTTCCAAATATAAAAAATCACGATTAACAAACTTGAAAAATTTATTTTTAACCTTGAACACCTGCTATGCAATGCCAATTTCAATATTGAGCCATCTTTCCAGGACCGGCATCAATTAACGACTTAATTGTAGTACATTTACTTAATGGTAGAAGTGTTGGCGATGGACAGATTTGTCATAAAAATACATTTTAACACCGAATTATCGAACGGACATTTACTTTTCAAAATATTTTCGTCAAGTGGTAAGTGTAGTCTACGACTTGAAAATCAATATTGTTGAAATAAAAACCAGAAAATAAATCAGAAACTATATTTACACTCCTGCGCTGTTAGCTTAATAATGAAGACACTTCAGAGTAAATAAATCGGTAAAAAACTTGGCAGGAGCTAATAGCGATTGCATAATGAGGGGGTTTCAAAAATTAGCAAAATTGTCAAAACCCAAGAGCCTCCATAGAATTTAGTTTACCAACCTACCTTTACTTTGACGATTGTTGTTAAAACTGTAATTCTAAATTTAATCTAATTCGAATGTAGCAATTAAATTATAAATTTCAAATTATCAATATTTTCTTTTATATATTTTATATTTTCATCAGGGATGTTAAAAAAGACAGCATAGCAATAGATGTAGTAGATACATGTGAATTCTTGTCAAGTTAGTTTTTATTTTACTTTATCCTTTAAAAGTTCACGATGCTTTTTTTGCAAATAAAAATATTGCATCCAAACCATTTACATGAGTAATTAAAAACAACTTTAGGAATAAATCTATAAAAGAAAAGTTTGTTTAAAAAATGATAAATCCTGAATCCTTAAAAAGCGTGAAAACCAAATACGAATTAAAATACCGATCCTGACCATGATCCCGTAAACCTTAATTTAATATTATAAAACCTGCACTAATTCAAAAAATATTTATAGTCTGCAATTTTATCAAAATTTTTACATCTGGGCAGAACTAAAATTGTTAATTTTATGGCAATTAAAATTAATTTAAGCTTATAAGAGAGACAACCTAATCATACAATAATTAAGAAGTAAAAAACAGATATTGCGCACTTTTTATAAGTCTAGCAGGTCAAATAAATCATCTTATGCAATTATTAGTAGAAAGTATCAAAATTTTGAGTTGGTCTGCAGTAGAGCAGCATTATGAATGTATGGGCTATCATCAAGTGTATTATCCTTTCAAGCTTTACATAAGCAAGTGCTGATAGAACTTTATAAGTTGTGCGCTTAATTTTTTCAATTTCTGTATACACATGATAAAGTAATTTATAAATAAATTAATAATATTTTTTATTATTTTTATTATTAGAAGGAAACATCTATCATAGCAGAGGACGCTCGTCCTTCTGTGGTAGCAAATTAATTCAACTTGATAGAATTTTTCTTTTTTTTTGCTTATTTTATTTGGAACTCAAAATGTTTTTGAAATGGAGTAAATTAGTTTCAAGATGAAGCAGGAAATTAAATTAAGGAAGTGATATCTGGATATAATTTTGCACAACTCAGTAAAATATATCTTTCTGTAAATTATAATATGGTAAATGTAAAAAAGAACGACGTGTAAACAAAGAGTTGTCCCGCCAAACTACCTCGCATCTGGTCTACAACATTATTTAGTCTAATCTATAAATACAACTATCAATTAATTTAATTAAGTTAAAAGTGTGAAAAATTTTGAGGGAAAAATTGAGGAAACCTAATTCGAATACGTCCATTTCAATAGCAATCCTCATAATTGTTACCATAAAATCATATAGTCATAATTCAAAATTGAATATAATTATTGTTAACAATATTAAATACAGTCCGATTGTTTGATATTTCTAACGAGAAATGCAACAGCAAGTCTGAAAGTTAACAGCACGGTTAATCCGAGTAAGTAGTCGAGTTTCAATTAAGGACCAATTTAGTGGTACATCTTAAAATTTAAAAGAAGTTGCTCTGACAGTGGTTTTTATTTTCATTTATTTAATTTCCATATCGCAACTTGTAAAATCGTCAAAATAAGGAAACTTTAAAAATAATTTGAAAAAGAGTTCTCTGACGAGCATCTTGAGATATTTCCAGAGACCTAAAAATAGTTTGATCCAAGCAGTCGCTTATATCTTGACTTGAAACAAGAAAATTATAATTTCATAATATTAAACTTTTCAAAACTACTTGTCCGATTACTTTATTAGCGCCATTAATTTCAGTTTTGTAACTCCAATTTATTAAGACTTTAACAATACGTTAATCTTATTGAGGATTGTTTTTCGAGACAGAAAGAAATAAACTTAAATAACTACCGCACAATCTAAATCACTTCAGTGGCAACTGATCGGGGCCAAAAATAAAAAACCAACGTTTTCTTTAGTTTTCGAAAATGCATAATAAGGAATCCGAACCACGGAACAAATTTTTCTCAAAATTCTAGTTCATCACCTGGCTATTTTGTACTTACAGTGTATTTTATTTGTGATAACTTAAAAAATATTTTAATTCTAAGAGTGTGTGCGCACTTTTTGGGTTTTCTAAAATATCTCTGTATAGTTAATATCGAGTTACTTTTGAGTTACTAAAATTTAGTGTGGAGAAAAAGTTTATGGAATTGTTTAAATTTTATTGTCAAGCGGCATGGCTTACCAATGGGCACATTTCTATTGAATATCACGCATTTTAATTTTTTAATTGCCCAAATAAAGCAACATCTCTATAAGGAGTTGCGAGAAAGCGAGACCAACACTTTGCACAAGTATCTTACACTTTATACATTATGCATACAATGTGCGTAATTTATTTTAAAATTTTTTATATAAATTTTTGTTTACAACCAAACATAGTAATCAACGTCTAGACTACCTAATTAATTTGTATATGTAATTTTAAAGTCAAATAAATTTCCTTTGGAAAAGGGCGACCCGATATTTATTTTGCGAAAGGTCACCACCAGCACTGACTCACAAGTTTATTATGATTTTTTTGTTATTAGTATCGGCACTAATTGATTTTAAATGCTTTTTAGTAATCGCAAATGTTGATTTATTTAATTAGGTATACCCTTTGGTGAGCCGTCTCCTTGCGAGTCAAATTTTTGCAAAACATGAAATGGAAAACGCTTTACCAATCGACGAATAGTTTTTCTGCCATCGCGACTCGTTACTTGGCAGTCTGGAATCCAATATTACCCGTTATGCGGCAAAAAATTAAATATTTCTATTAAATTAAGTGATCCAATAAAGTTATCGTTTTATGGAATATAAAATAATGAAGAGATTCTTGCCAAAGCTCGCGCTAAGTCGTAGCAGTTAATCGCGATACCCGGTTTGGCGGTATGTTTTGCGGTTTAAAAAATTTCAATTAAGATTTTTAAATGGTCAACAAAATTCTAATGCAAATAGAGAGTGTAATGTACCATAGCAGCCTTCCGAGCACATGTTTTAATAGTAAAATGACTTAAAATAATTAAGTATCTGCCAAGAAATGCATATGCAATTACTTATGTATTTAGATCGCCACGTCATAATTGCAAATCACACATCAAAGCATAGTTGCGCAAATTTATATTTCGGAAATTTATTGCGGTTTTTAAAATTATAATTAATTTTTGAATTAAGATACAATAAACCTGAAATGATTTGGTTTCAAAGCGACAATAATTGTGCCATGTCGAGTTGACGTCTCTGTTATAATAGAAAACTAGAGGCACTTGATAGTATTTCACGATCCGCTTCGGTTCAAGTTGTAAAAGACAAACTTAAAATGTAAATAAATACTATATTTCTCGATTTCACGTTAAGCTCGTGGATGGTCAACCCAGCATATCGTCCGTTTTATCGTAGAACCAAAAAATTATGCAAGGACAACCAAAGTATAACCGAAGAATTTGTATCAGGTTTCCTTATGCGAACTGAATTTGGCAGTTTTAGCAACCACCGTGCGTTGTGTGTGATGAATTACAAGCACGATTGAGTGTTCTTTTTCTTATAGTGACGCCAAAAAGTACCGCGTGCTAAAGTTTATGAAGGTACTTGTTTTGCCGCTTTGATAATTTGATCTACCGCGCTTAACGCGCTCCAATACCGCGACAATTTCATCTGTAAACCGAAACACGCTCAGGACCACCGGAATTGTTCGATTTACTGCTATAGATCTGTTGAATCTTAACCATGAAAAATAATCGCTTTGTGTTCCACAACAAATTTAATTTTATCACAGCCTCTAGAAGACAAACATTTTTCAGTTACAAATACCAGGATACTGTTGCGGTCACATTATATATTTTCTCAGCTATCGATTTAGTTATGAATATTTTTATAAAAACTGTTTTTTTTGAAAATTTTTGCCAAAACATTTGATTGTACATTTATAAAGTACAAAAAGCATGAATTAAAGTTAAAATTCTCAGACATTTACAAATGCCATATTAAAATTATTAGCATATAAATATTTATATAATTAATAATAAAATAATATTTATAAATAATCGTTGCTAATTAATTATTTATACATTTACGGTGTGCAACGCAATCAATTTTGAGAAATAAATATTATTACTAATATGAATATTATGTCGGTAAATAAATCCTACAATAAATAAATCATTCATACGAAACTTACTCAATTAAAACTTTTCTAATAATTATTTTAAATGAAAATTTATCAAATTAGTCTTTGTCCAGGAAGGCAACAGCAAATCACCAAGGTAATTTGCCAAGAAAGCCTTTAAAAGCATAGGTACGAAGAACAAAAAGAAGAAATTGTGCTGAGAATTTATTGAATCAGTTTTTGTATTGCAATTTCAAAATTTTTGGATTATTCGTTTTTGTTTTAATTAAAATTTGAATTGTTTCAGATCATTTACTTATTTTAAATAATATTTTCATAAACTTTTGTCTGAAGAAAGTAAAGCAGCCTCAAACACTAACTTAATACATTTATATTTAATTACTTCAAAAGTACTAAACTAATTTTAATCAATTTAATAAACCAGTAATTTTATGGTTGGTAATCAAGTGATTTTTTAAGAAATTTCAAGCCTTAATTTATTAGGTATTTAAAATTTTGTACCTATTGTTTATTTTAATTTTCAAAATTACCAATTTGAATTAAACGTCAAGTTTACATTAAATTTATATCTGATATCAAGTGCATCAGAGTTATAAGAAATAACCTGCACTGGAAAACACTAAAAAATAGAAGTAGGTATTTATAAACAAATATGAAATAATTTTTATTAATAGATATTAATCTGTTGTAGGTATTAAAATATTTAGATATTTATTTTGAGACTATCTATGTCAAATTAAGTTGGTATCTTATAAATAACATCAGTAGATAGCCGATTTCGTTGATTTATTTATTCAATGTGCACTAAAACCTTCATTAATCCATTCATGCGCATCTGTGACTGATTCAAAAAATTAAGTCAATTTTAATTTTATTAATTTAAAATCTGAATTTTGAAAAAAATGTAAGTTTTGAAAATGATTCCATATCAAACTATTTAATTTATTCTTATTAAAATATTCAATAATAAAAATAAGTGTGTTTTCAGTGATAAAAACTATCACTTTTACACCTTGTTGTATAAATAGCTACATAAATTAGTTTATGATCATCACAAATAGGGATTGTGATTAGACATATTTCAGATTAGATATAATTAGACATATTATTTTGTAGACAATTGTTTTCGTAAAATTAAACAACATGGCGGCTCTATTACGATTACGTACACTTGAATTTGATTTTGAATTATTATTTTATCATAAAACGACGGTGGTATGATTATTCACAAAATAAAACACCAAAGAATGCAAATGTTTGGTTTATAAACTTTCTATATCAACTAAATCGGGAATAATAAAACAAAAAGGTTTCTTTCATTAAATATACCTGTTAATAATTTCACAGCATTTACTCCAATTACGACATTTTAATTTTAGAAAAACTGCCCTAATAAAATTTAGAAGAAAATTAAAAGAAATAATTATTTACTATACTTACTCTTTGTTTAGCTCAGTCGGTTATATCTGAGCTTGCATAAGATTTTTAATAAAACAGAATGAAGATCAGATTTTGTATTAAAGTAAAAATTATTTATTCAGAAATCCAGACAATAAAAAATTAATTTTAAATTTAAAAAATTTCTATTTCATTTTCCACTTTATTATTTCACATTTTTAAGTAAATTCAAATTAATTATAATAAAACACCACACCAACTATCTCCCTAATTATCGCAAATTCGGGACAAACCAAAAAATGAAATTGTAAATCATTTTTTTTACTCCGAAACTGGAACCTTAAAAATCCAAGAGGTTTTGGAACCTCTGCTCGATTAATATTCAAATTTGAACAATTTTTTTGAGCAAGAAACAACTTTATTGGGAAAAAAGTGAGCAATATATTAATAAAACGGTTCTTTTTGTAATAAGTAGTTTAACTTGACTGAAATTGGTATTGACCTCTATATAAGATGAAAACAATAATAAACCATACATTTAATTCCGATCACGAACAATCAGTAACCATATTAAATAAAAGTAGCAATGGAATTTTAAAATTAGCTATAACACGGTTTTGTTCTGTTACTGGATTTACGTTTGTCTATCTTGGATGCAATATACAAAATGCGAAAAAGATGATGACAGAATGAAGAACGTGATTGACATTTACACGAAAATCGCAGTTACATAGGTCTCCTGCGAATTCGAAACTCTGTAAGATATGTCTTGTGCTAGTTTTTATGTTCATTACCTAAAAGTGCAGACTTGATCTTACAAATCTATACCTGATCAAACTTCAGGCCATTTAAAACATATCACGTGACCTCAATATAATCCTTATTGTCTCATGAATAAGTATTAATTGTTTCGTACATATGGTCATGTAACTGAATGTTGTTTTTCAGAGGCACAAAAATTTCTCATGCTTTGAACCACCAGCAATATATTTATTGCCACCTTGTACAGATTAACCCCAATTACAGCCGCAAACCAACCGATGAATAACACCAGGAAGGTTATCCTTTTTGGACAGGACATTAATAATTATTTAAAAGCTTGAAGTGATCAAATATCCAAACATAATAATAGCGAAAGAAAATATACTACGTAAAATTGGGAAGACAAAATTTACGATGATGTCTAAAATGAAAAGTGTACTAAATATAAGCGTTTATGTAACCAAAGTTTCTCAATGCAATAGAACAAGCATTACAAAAATAAATGAACACTAAGATTGTGCGCTACAATAAAATGAAGGAAGATTTAATCGTGGTTACATTATTCTAACCGTAAGAAATAGCTGTCAAAATTAGTTCAAGGTAACCAGGTCCACAAGAAACTTATTGCCAAAAAATCAAAATTTGAATAGGTACTAATAAAACAAAAAAAAAGGATTTTTGAAAAGAATACCCAAGTACATATTCATAAGGATAACGATCCGTAGTTGTAATGTTTCTTATTATGGCAACTACAAATTAATAATTTTATTAAAAGGAAAATATAATTGATACAAGTGGAAAATATTTTGCAAAAATTTCTGGACAAGTCCGATACAATTCTGTCGACTTATAAATCAACTTAATAAGTAGTTTGTGGACACAATAACATGTGGAATGTTACCATTGCATCTGACTTGGTATCTATTATTAAACAAGTCATAATTGAAGAATTACATAAATATTTAATAATTATAGATCTGTTAATAAAAGTTAAAGTTAAATGAGTATCATTCGCATACTAAAAATTCCGATAATAAGCGCACCTGTTTGCTCATTGCATTAGACAAAAGCATCTTAACATTGAACGCCTTAAGAATAATAAGAATTAATTAAATTGTTGGATTCGTACAAGAATTTTCTGGTTTTCTTATATGGATTTATAAAGTATAACAAAGATGGTGAATACATTCCGTACAAAAATCAGCTGGTTAAAATGGAAAACAGCAGACTGCTTGGCGGTTTCAATAAACTGTTGTTTGCAACAACTTAGCCACTATTTAGCACATGCTTGGTCGTACATTATCCTTAGTTATATTGTCGGCCCGTTATAAATAACAATAAATACATTAAGTCTTTTTCTTGACAACTCACTCTTTTGCCTTTCAATTCTTTTCGTAATTTCAAAGCCTTTTTGCGAATTTAGTGCATCTCCGAGTTCTTGGTGGCCGACACACGTTTACGCTCAGCACCAATCCACCTTTGCTCGAGGATATTTTTAACTAATTTACGATTCTTATGGTGAAGATCACTCGACCCCCTCTTTACATTAGTCAACACTTATTTACATTTTGCAATAAATCACCTCAATTTTTCTATTACACGTGTTTAAAAATTTATTATATGCAAAAATATAAAGCAAATGCACTTGCAGACATTTATTATGCTAAATATAAACTGATAATATAAACAATAAGACAGAGACTCCATTGAATTACCTTCCTGTTCACTTGCAATAGTAAGAAAGGTCAGTTTAATGCAAATTAAGTAAAATATTAGAATTCTAACATTTTTTTTCCATTTACAACTCTAAATTATGAAGCGTTATGTTAAATTTAACAAACGATAACTTACGAGTAATTTAAAACAAGAAAAAATATTTTTGGCAAACACCAAATACTATGTTGACAAAATACTCGGTGTAGTCTTTAGTTGGCACTATTACAGAGGTCGAGAAAAAATTTATTTTGACTAACGTGTGCATTTAAAAATATTCAATGTTCCAGAGTAACATGTATGAGTAAATTTGATTTATTACATAGGTGTGAAAGCCTTCGGCAGAATTTTTCATTTCTACTTTAGTCCAAATATTAAGAGAAGGTGAAAACAGAACCGATGATCACCGGTGAGCTTAATTTAAAACAAAACTTCACCATGCTAATCCTCGGAAAAACTTACAACCTGTGCTTTTCTCGAAGTTTGCTGCATAGCTTCTGTCATCAATTGCGCTTCAAAGCGATTTATATGTATTGTATGGTGTGTCATTTGGAAATTCTGATATTTTTAATTGTCAAATTGAAATCTTTACCTGTGGTTTCATTTTCTTCTTTTTTTGTTTTATTTTAACTTCTGATGGCAGATAAATTAATTTGAATCAGTGAAAAACTGTGTGATCTCACTAAATCATGTTTTTTCAATTAATAATGAATTTCACAAAAGATAAAAAATTTTAGAGATCTTATTTTCGCAAATTTCCCAAAAAAATTTATTTTACGCAAATAAGTTAGGGGAAAAGAATTATTTTAACTCATTAACGCCTGCTGTACTCGTCTAAGTACAGGTAAATTTAGTACCTACTCTAATTTTTGTACCAAATTGAAATTAGCTAATCCAACTTTGTATTACTACTCAATAGGGTACAGTTCATGAGTTCCAGAGAATTCTGCGTGATTGGTTTGATTTTATAGAACCTCAAAGTTCTATAAAGTTAGTGAAATTTTTCGACCGCAAACGTATTGATATATTTTTTTCTGTGCTGGTTGCTTCGCAATATTTTCATAAATATTTGTTTTGGTTAGTTACAAGAATACCTATTTCGAGGTAAATGAGTGTTATTACTTAAGTATTTTTAAAAATTGTGTGATTTTGAGGCTGTTGAAAGCTGATGTACTCGTATGAGTACACCAGATGAATTCCATTTATTCTATTCATATTATATTTGATACAGTTGATGTTATTGACATATTAATATTGTTATTGTTGATACTATTGTTAATAATATTAATCTTGTTAATATTTAAATTTTTAAAATAAAAAAAAAATTTTTGAAATTATTTTATGAAGTTATTTAAACATCTTCTAACTAATTTTCAAATTTTCAACAAATTCTGTTCAGCAGTTGAGTTTTGGGCATTAATGGGTTAATATGCAATTTGTTTAGTTCAAAAATATCCAGAAATTTAATTGAAACGCTGCTTTCAGTGCTGAACCAAAAATCAAAAAATTGTTCTAAATTGCACAGAAGTGAAAATTTTCTTTCAGCATCTCTGTTTAAAAATTAAATTAATTCATACATTACTGCTAAAATGAAAATAAAAAAAAGGCATCTAAACCAAAATACAACAAGAAATAGTTTCGTGGTTTGATGTCCACGTTAAACATTCGGTCTCCAACGTATGCGGAACTACTTCAAACGTACACTTTGAATGGATTACGAGATTTTCAGCAAATAAACTGAAATTTATTAAAACTGAACAATCCATCATATTAATAATAGATTGAAAATTGAAATTATTATCACAATCAGGTGCTAAGTTATTGATACTTGTAAATTGCAAACAATCTCTAAGTTTCCGCTGGATCTCTAATGCAGTTTAGTGCAAACACTGGATCGTATTAGCAACAAAATATTTCAGGAACAAAAATAAAAAAAAATGTTACGTTAAGTTTATTTATATATTTGATATAAAACAAATAAATTAAATTCTACTATTAAGTTGGATCGTTTTGTAGTAGCTGCTGCTTCGAAAAACAATTCTAATTTCTGAGTCACTTTAATCTATAGTTAGAAATGTGACTGTAACCTCAGAATTAAATCGGGAACTGTTTGAAAATAATCAGTGTTCGTTCGCCCTTACTTTATACAAGGGTACTTGAAGATAAATTTATCACAATCTAGAGTAGAGTCAACGTAACAAATTTCTCACGCGTGCAATTATATGCTCTTGTTACATAAAAAAAGTTTATCTGGTTCGAGTTTGAACTTGGATACCTGTTCTGATGATTTTCCGGTATTGATATGATCTAGTAACTCTCACATAAATAAAAACAACAAGTTTGCCAGTCGTAATTTTGCCAAAAAATACGACTAAATCGATATGGATGGGTGCGAAAATATTGGAACATGGATAAGAACGGAAATCTCGGTAATAGGTTGCCCATAACAATACGTGTAATAATTCATAAGCTGTTATTTATGCCATAAAAATTTGTTTAATTGACGTGATTAATTTTTTATGCAATAATACGTATGTGGTCGGCCGAGCTTATATCATTTAATTAACAATAAATAATTAAATAACGTATAGAACGTATCCTTAAAGTGTTTAATCGTCAATAACCAGGATATACGTGAGATCATTTTTTCATACTTTGAAATGAAATTTTGTTACAAAGAAATGAGAAGTATGTATTTGTAGGGATTCCATGTCACGATTTCAAGATAAAAATTAAATTAAACTTCTTCGTTTCTTCGTTCATTTTTATATTTTAATTATTTAATTTAATTTAATTTTAATATTATAAAGGGCAGCCTTAAACATCAGAAAAGTAAAACAGTTATTCATCAAAATTCATCTTCCAAATTGATAATAAATTTATTTATTTATTAAATTCAAAATTTATATTAGTTCGACAATTTTAGAATATTTTTAATTTTTATATTTTTGATATTATTATATTGCAGTATTTTTCCAAATAAATCGGGCTGTACTTCAAATTCTATAAAATTGTGAAATGAATAAATTTTTTTCCTGTCCATTGAAAACTCATGTTTGCTATGATACTTGAAACATTTTCGACTTTATAATTTTAAGTTTCAATTTACCAATATTGAAAAATTTTCTTTCAGTTATAGATTTCAATAATTTTTTTACAATTATATTTTATTTACTTTTTATTCTTTATACCTTGCTTTCCAATTTCTGTTTGCCTTTTAGTTTTTTTTCTAGATTTCCTATCTAAAAATTACATTTTTAAGTTATTAATAGTGCAACTTTAAATAATATGACTAGGTGGTAGGTACTCTTAGTTTGTGATCTACGTCGGGTCACCTAAATTTCCTTTTCAACCTAGGAGCACCACAAATAGTGTTTTGTAATTTATACAGCCCCCATGGTAGGCTTAAAAAATAAAACATACATTAATATGTAATTATACAATAGCAGAAGATCATTGGAATAACAAAGTTAGCGTCAGTGGCGGATGGTGACTTTTTAGAGCCCGATGCTAATTATATTTTAGAGGCCCCTGGTAGGATATTATTGGGGGGGATATATATATACTATATATATGTACCTAATTTTAAAAGTATAAAAAATGTATGTTACATTTTGACTAAATCGGGAGTTTATGAGCTCACTTTCAAGTGGTTTCAAAAATATATCGATCATTCAGGTAGATCTTTCCAATCCCGTCCGACTTGGAGATAGAAAATCAGTTAGACACCAGTTAGACATTAATCACAAACAGGAGGGGGGAAATTTACATATATAGCCAAAAAGTAAAAAACTAGAATTTTTAGAAGCTATGGAAATCAATAAATTGAAGCAATCGTTCTTGTTTTTAAACAGTCAATCTGATGTAAAAAAACTCATCTCTATTATTATATCTTCAAAAAAGAATTAACTCCCCTCCCCCCTTAAGGTTGACCTATAAGAACGCTTATTCTTTATACAACTATTCTTATTAAATCACTTTCCTAAAAACTCCCTTATTTTTTCAAAAATACTTTTTTCACCACCCCAAACAACAATTAAACGGATTCTATTTAATTTTATTTCTAGTTCATCGCCTGATGATACCATAGTATAATGAATACTTATAGTGTATTTTATTTCTAAAACGTGTGTGTATTTTTCGGGTTTTCTAAAATATTGATATGCTTAATATCGAGTTACACTACCTAAACGCCTAAACCACGTATCAATCAATTATTATTTTATGGATAATTTAAAAAACAAAGCAAAAGCAACTAATTTTCATAAAAAGGGAAAACAAATTCAATTCTATAAAATAACGAGTAAGATTTGGGGTCCTCTATGGAGCTCTCAATGATCGGGGGTCTAATATTCAATGTTCCAGCATCTTAAGCTTCTCTATAAAAATTTAATTAAATTAAACAAAAATTTTTAATTGGCGTTTGCTTTTATGTTCTTTGAAAAGGAAAGATAATGAACAAAACTGAATTCTATAGAATAATAAGTAAGGTCTTGGTTCTTAGGGGCCCCTCAATGATTGGGGGCCCGATGCTCCAGCATCGTAAGCATCCGTATAAATCCGCTACTGGTTAGCGTGATCAATTCTGCTGTCCTAAGGAAGAAGGTCCTATCTGCAAAATTTACGTTTTCGAGATTTTTGATGCCATCTATGCTATGCAATGTATTTTACCTATTTACCATAAATGAAAGTCCTAACTACAGCAGAAATAGGTTTTTTTTAACTAAATATTTTGTACTTGGTTAACAATTCAGAATTTTTTAATCATAGTAAAATTAAAAATTTTGATCTGAGCGTGGTTCATGCGATAGAGGAATGTATAAAGAACATTCACACCAAATTTCAAATAAATCGGTTTTTTAGAACTTGAGATATGAAAACGGACGACGGCATTGAAAGATACGTAAAAGTCGAATAACTCAGAATCAGTATTTTGCAGATAGGACCTTCTTCCTTATGACGGCAGAATTGCTAATATCTGTTAGAATCTGAAGAAGTTCAACTATCCTATATTCCATTATTGTAATGACAGTCTCAATCCATGCTTCGGAGTCCATTCATTTCCCAATTTCCCTATTTTCACTAAAGGATCTCAGGTGCCCCATTTACCTCCGGAAGTTTTACATAATATCCTGCTTCGAAACGCAACGATTGCTAGGTTTTCCAATGAAATTTGACAAATTTGTAGTACTCTAAACGTAAAGAGTGTCATTAATTAAGATTTTACTTAATTAATAATAAAATCCATTTTTTTTTCCAATACATTTTAATTTTCCATACAAGAAAAGTTTCTATAATAAAAAAAAACAAGCTGTGCTCTCGTTTTTGCATTTTATTGGTTCTTAAGTGTATTATCAGTAGAGTGATAAGTGCCAATTTAAAATAACAACTTTTTGAGGGTTCTAATGGTGGAAGTTTATTTACTTCTGTCAGCAACTATCAATTTACAATACGAGAGAGCTAAGTGGCTAGAGGGTGGTATAATGGTGTGTGTCAGGGAAGCAGTTGGCAACGAAGCCAGACATCCCTAAAATAGAAGCAAATTATAGTCGCAATACCAAACAGTCTACTGAGAGTTGCGCACGTTCATTGTATACCACTATATTTAAAGAAAACTTTTCTAAATTTCTGATTCACTCACAATATTTTTGGACTAAGTACCTAAAGCTCTTGAAAATTCTTCTTTATCGTATAGTAGTATCTTAATTTTGTAAGCGAAAATGTAGGAGCTTTCCGAGGTGCCGAGGTGGAAAGCGCGAAAAATTTGTAAAAGTGACTTATCAGAAAAAATTTTGAAAATTTTTATTTTATATAAAAAACAATATATTTAATTTACTAAAAATAAAGCCAGACTTTTGTCTTATGGTTGGCAATATCAAGTTTAAGATGATTCATATATAATTTATATTTTTTCTATTTTCTTCGACAAATATCTTTTACAGACACTTTTATTACTTTGTTAAAGTTTTTAATAGTTTTACACAGCTTTGGCAATGTACATAACAATTTGAGTTAGTTGTAGATATAATTTTAACCAATAATGAGAATTCTATTGAAACGAAATTATTTATTTTTAAAAAACACGTTTTCGGTTCAATCACCTAACATTAATTATATAATATTAGAAATAATTTGACAAAAATTGTAATAAGAAGTAAAATTTATAAATGTGTCGTGTAAAAATAAAGTTTTCTTTTAAGTCTCTCAACTATTAATTAAATTTGGGCTCTAGGAATGAAAATTGTCTTACCTAAATAAATTCGTTCCGTAATTTATTGGCGAAAAGAAATTTTCTAAGATATATTACGGTCACAGAATTTTTCACGACGTGATTTTATCAAAAATTAACTTCAAGTGATACATATTTTTCAAATTACTCTAACGAGGAAGTTTGTTTATCCGCATTGACTCAAGTTTCTAAATTAATCAAAATATAATTTTCGAAAATAAAATTTCAAAACATTAAAGAGAATTTTGAGTAACAGTCGAAGCAAAAGTACGTAACTTGAATGACTAATTCCAAGTTAAAGGATTGGGGACAAACCACACTCGAAGACAATAAGAACAATTTAATAATCTCTTTGTATTCCTTGAAGGTTTTTAATTTTATAAATCTGCACCGTTTTGGTAAACTACTCAAGCAGATTGTGGTTTTGCTGTCGGTTACGAAATATTTTTGTATTGTAACGCAGATTATATTAATTTTTTTTTAAATCGCATGTAAACGTGTTGATTTTATTCAATCGACTTAAGCTCGACTTACGTAAGCATAAAGGTATAATGCTACTTAAAATTATTATTATTCGTTTTTGTTATTTTTTACCACAGTAATCTAGACGGTTTTTAATCTGGCGCAGTCGGTCAACACTTTTATTTTGGGATAAATTCTCCTGTTTATTATTCTAATTCCAGAGACGTAAAACACAAGTAGTCGTTGTTACGTGAAAATTTACACAATTACATTTTGAAAAACAACGTTCACCGCCACCACCGACATCGGCTGAAATTTCAAAACATTTACGTAAATATTTAATTACAAATTTAAGCTGTAAATAAGATTGGAGGATTTTGTATTCGGATGCTTTGATTAACGTGCCAAAATAATTTACATTACAAAATTTGATAAATTTATGAAAATCTAGCGCTGGGAAATTTATCGATAGTTGAGAAATTTAGTTGCGGTAAATTTTCGAAAATAATAATAAATTTTGATTTATACAAAATGAAGTTTTAAAAATTGAAATTCCATCGTTCTTCGACTGTATTATACTCACGGTGACCACTGAGTTACCTGGTTTTCCATTTACAGTGATTCTTCCCATATATGATATACTTGATCTTTATTCTTATATAGCGTTAAGACCAAATGTGCACTAGAAGGTAGTTTTGACCAAAGGGCCTTGTAAGGTCGTCTCTATAATACTTTTCACTAATGGAATTTATTGGAAAAGAATTTCTTTTGTATAGTTACTTGATGACACAACTTGACTAATTATTCAATTACCAATTAATCAAACTTACTATTTGTGAAATTCACTGAAACCAGATGAGCAATCAGGAAACTCAATTTTAGTTGGGTCACCTCGTATATTCCAAAAAGCTCATTTAGTAAGATAATTGTAGGTACTCGAAATTAAGTGAGTAACCATTTCGTCGATGATGTGGATTTGCAGATTTTTCCAAAAACCGAAACGATTTTGTTCTACAAGTCTAAGTTTTGCTACTACTGTGGATGTGTCTCCAGTCTAGACACTTTCAGTAACCTACATATTTTTTTTTAATTTGAACTTTTGGTGTTTGCGCATCAATGCCTAGGTCACGCATTATTTTCATTAAATTATTATCTAAAGCACTGGGTCAAGTCCAAACCTTAATGACTAATACAAAGAAGAGCATTAAAGTGGCATTTATCTATTTAACGCAGACAAACCTAACATAATTTGAACACATTAGCTAATTGAAATTAAAAAATGTAATTACCTATCAAATTTTGTAAAATAATAATAATTGTTCTGCTAGGAGGATATTCGTTTCGGAAAACTGACTATGGATGATACTGGGAGGGGGGGGGGGAGGGAAAGCTCCGATTTTCAATATAGTGGACTATCGTTGTGTGTCATGGAATGGCACACTTGGAGGAATTCTAAAAATTTACAAAAATGCGTAAGAGAAAAACGCCAGACTTCGTTTATCGTAATTGTAATGACTTTAATGGCATTTTCCATAATAAGGCAACAACTGTTAATTAACCGGTGCGTTTATATGTAGACTGAATTGTAATACAAACTAAGTGATCTAGGATAATGATCCCAATTATCGGATTTGCACATAATACGATTCACATCGTTGCTCGCGGCTGGGCTAGGCGCAAGGTCGTGGTCTACCGACCTCTGATACCTCATGTGTCAAAGTGAATGTTAAAATTTAACTCTTCCACCCTGCAGATTTATTTTGGCCTGGAAATTGAGAAAATCCGAAGAATTTGATCAGCCCAAGTATTGGAACTAAAATAAGATTGAGATAAATTTAGCAAAGGTTTTATTACGACTGATGATCAGTTATTGCATTAAAAATTGGAAAGTACAGAAGTTCATTGCCAAAAACTAAAATTGATATGTTTTGAGTAAACCGATTCTTTCTGATTTAATTTCAACTTTCCTAGTAAATGAGTTTTCTAATATAAATAATAGGTATACCGGGCGTTGAAAACATTTTTATGTGATGAGGTTTGCAACAAAAAATTACAGAAGATAATGGTTCAATATTCAAATACAATAAATGCACACCGATCTACATAAATATTTTGAATACCGATGGTGAATAATGGCATTGCTCTCAGCTTAAGATGTAGGTGTGTGTAAAGTATATTGTATACAACTTGCGTGGATGAACACAACACGTTAATTGTCAATAAAATATTTTCGTTATTTAATCATAAATTTTCGATATAATTTTGTTTGCTCCAACCTTTTTTCAAAAATGACTTAAATATTTAAATTTTTTATCGAAGATGGTGAAATTGCGGTTTCCAAAATAACTAAAAAAAATTTTAATTTTATTAACTTTCTGTATTTGTAATAATTTTATAAAATATAAATACATTGTTTTTAATGGAGATGTTGCATGTTCTTAATTACAGTCTGCTGTAATTTAAAAGCGAGCGGTTTATTGTTGTAAAAAGCGTCATTATTAAAACATTCAGATGTAAAAAATATTTTTCTTAATATTTAAATTTTCAAGTTTACATAATTATAATAAAAAATAATAAACAAATCGAGGAAACTTGACGATGTTGTAAACAAGAGGGGCACGCAATTTGCATTTTCATAATCGTAAGTTTAGTAAATAATAAAAATTAAAATAATTAAGATCAATTATTTGAAATTATCATTATCTTAATTACCTCAGCGCGACAGATACGTTTCAATTATATTTTTGAAAAAATATGTTCACATAATCGGAAATTAAAACAGATTATGTATATAAAACACGACAGTAAAAAAAGTTATGTTTTTATAAGAAGTGCTAATTACCCATTAAACAGATTATTAATTAGAACATAATTGTGGTTTAGTGTGTTCATAAAAAATGTATTATATAGCGAAACAATCTTAATTGGGAAATCTAAAAAAAAAAACGAATAAAAAATATTTGGAAAATTTAATCAAATTGCAATGAAAAATGCTTTCAATAGAGAAGCAGTAATAATATAGATTTAATTGTATACATTTTAATTCCTCATATATGGGTCATGCGAACGGTCCTATTGATGAATTAAATGAACAAGTATTAAATTACCCATCACAAAACCGCCATTAAATGCCGGCTTTATTTGATTTAAAAATACAATTGATTTAGAGCAGAAATGCACTACTAATTCCAATTTTTGGAAAATTGATTCACTCGCCAATAATTACACAGTTGATTAATGATTCACAGAAATTTAGAAAATTGAGAAAACCCCCTCTGTTTTATAAATCATTCAACTTTCTCCTAAATTTTAATAATTAAATCTAGATATGAGCCTAATTAACGCAACACAGCAGAGTTGCATATTTAATTGGTTTGTAATCGTAAAAAGCATAGAAAACAAACTAAAATAATTATTAATTAATTGTAACAAGAAACTGTAACTCCCCTCCTTTATTTTCAGTTTTTGGATTTGATAAATTGAGTAGAAGTTTTTCTGAATAAATTACCAAAAATATACAAATAACATAATTTTTATGTTCCAGTTTCTCAAAATAATAGAACAAGTGACACTTTAACTGCAAAAAGTATATAAAGTACTTTATTTTTCCTAAAATTACTATTGAGATTGCATTGTCTGTTCGATTTAAGGTAAAATAAATATCAATTAATAATTTAATTTGTTTCGATTCCATTTTCGGCTCGCCGGCGCCGATAAAATAGAATTTTTCGAACCTGAGTTTTCCTTCGGCGGGCAATGGTAGTCCAGCCAATTATTGTTGTTATCTACTGTTTTGGAACCAAAATTTTAAAATTACATTTTGTCAGATATAAATATTTTATTCAGAACTGTAGGTGATTGATTTGATTATTTAATTACAATATAATAGGAGTAATATAATATCTATTATTAAATTAAAAGCAAACATTCTTCTCCAGGTTTAATACCTTAATAAATAATATTTATAATAATAATAGTAGTAATAAACCTGTGGAGGAATGTTTGTTTAAGTTATTAAGTATAATTGAGATAAATTTAACTAGTGGAAAATGAAGGAAATTTTAAATTACATTTGAACTAACTTCTAAATAATTTTAATGAAATTTAATTGCAAGTCAGTAGTTTTTACGTACTGACTAAGTGTAAACAAGGACCTATAATTTGATAGTAACTTGGAACTATTTGTATTTCAATAAAAGCTGAAACTCTATATTTCCAAAAAGCAGAATAATTTCCAGTTAAACTTTAGTTTTACAAAAACCCAATCTATCATGAATATCTTATAGAAAAAAATCCTTTTTTTTTAATTAATAAATTTTTCAATGATTTCTTGTATTTAATTTCAATTTGTAATTTCTTGAATAGTTTTCAAAATTCATCTGTTTTAATAACAAAATTGTTATATCAGCACTTTTTTAAACATTTTATTATAATATGCTATTTATTATCAATTTTCCTATTCAATTTTTCAGGTAATTTTTCACAAAATTTCAGCTCGCTCTTTCAGTGTGCATCGGCATGCTGTAGAAATAAAAATTGGTTCTATATTTATATAAGTTTGGCCAATTGACAGAACGTCAAGGTAAAAAAGAAATAAACCTATACCTTGATTATTATAGACTAAAGAGATTCTGGATAAAAAATGTAAGAAGGTACCTACATATTAATTTATATTATTATAATATAATAATAAGCTACTTATTTACTGAAGTCTTAATAAATACAAAGATAAAAAGGAAGAGGTAGAGACTTCAGAATTTAGTGACTGAAGGAAAACCATATCCTTGGAATGAAGGTATATACAGGATTTTTTACTAAAAATTTAATAATAATAAAATTAAATCTTATTGATTACAAGAACTAAAGCAATTTTTATCAGAGGGGAGAGGGATAGAAAAACTTGAATGAGAAGAATGTTATCAAAAAGAAAAACAAAACCAAAAATACTTCTAAAATTGGTTATAAGATTTGGTGAATTTCAGTTCTAAGCTGGATTATAAAACACGAAACCCGTTAATCCAAGGGATGTAAAATGAAATTTACAAGAAAAAATGCCTTTTCATTTCTTTATTTCCTTTCACCGTTTCTGAGATATGTCTCGTATTTTACAGCCTCAATGGCTTCAAAATGTACAATCCACATGGTAGCACGTCAAAACGTCGAAAACAAAAACGTCGAAAGTCAAAAACGACGAAAACAATAACGTCGAAAAGCAATAACGTCTAAAAACAAAAACGACGAAGTCAAAAACGTCGAAGTCAATACGTCAAAAACAAAAAGGTCGAAGTAAAAGCTTTGAAAATAATAACGTTTTTTTTACTTTTACTTTTAATTTTATTACATTTCTTATAAATTATTTTTCTTCCATAGGCCTAGCATCATCTACAGCTTCGAACTCTTTGAAAGGATTATGTTAAATTCATACTTTTACATTATTATAATCAGGGGTGGGATAAAAAATATAAAATACATATTTGGGACGGCTTATTAAAATACATGTTGTATTTTAAAAATTCGGCTCAAAAATGTACTTTTTTTTTGCTTTTTTGCCATTTAATTTTAAAAATTGTAATAAAACTTTTTATCTAGATATGTTTAATTGTACTTCAGAAGTTTTCATTTTCGACGTTTTTGTTTTCGACCTTTTTGATTTCGACGTTTTTGTTTTTCGACGTTATTGCTTTTCGACGTTATTATTTTCGTCGTTTTTGACTTTCGACATTTTTGTTTTCGACATTTTTGTTTTCGACGTTTTTGTTTTCGACGTATTGACATGGAATCTCAAAATGTACAATTCACATTGCTCACATAGAAAATTCTTTAAAAAAAATTGTGAGATCATCATAAAATTAAACATTTCTTCTAATATATTTAAAAATAATGTTAACTTTAACCAGGCAATTGTATAATTTTTAAATTTAAAAAAAATCAATTCGCGCAGCAGCATTTAAGTGTACCAAATGTACACAGTGAAAAACTGAACTATCAAAATATTTATTTAAAAAAAATAAAAATAATTGGTGCTCGATAAAAATTCCATTAATTGCAAATACAAAGAAAAACGCTGTTTGCTGATTATAAATTATTTATCAGAACATCAAAGGTAATTTTTTAAATATCGTGGAAGCCAATATATAAATAAACGATTAGCAAATACTGCAGGAGATAAATAATTATTTCGTTAAGTAAAATTTTACAGCATAAAACAATTCACTTATATTTCAATATAAAAAAGAAACAAAAATAAAAATAAAATTATAAGCCCCTCTCCTCCAGATTCGGTTTGTTTTATAAATAAAAATAAGAAAAATTTTATAACGCAGAACATTTGAAAACGTACGTGTCACTCACGATAATTGTTCTTAATTATATCATAATTAATTTTAAAAAAATGTAAATAATTCTTGAAGAATATTTACGAGAAAATTAATATAATTGGTTACGGTTATGGTTATGGTAAATTATTTCATGAGCATTTCGATAGACGATATTTTTTTAATCGTACTCCATTTAAAAAAAAATAGTATGGTGTTATTTCCGGAAATAATAATTTAAAAATTTACTACGGTATTTACTTAAAACAATAATTACTATCGTGACGTAACACGATTTTTTTGCTAAATTATTTAAATATTTAGAGAATGCGCGATTATGAATCTTATCTGGGTTTTATATAAAAATTACATTATCTTTTGTGATAAATTTTGTTAATTCTTACGTAGCATTAAAAAAAATCGATGAATATCTGATAAATAATCGTTGATTGTTGTTATAAAATGGGTCAAATTTTAATTAGTACGGTGCCAGTGGAGTATATTTTAATTAGTAGGTATAGTGGTATAGATAAATTCGAACACTTACCGAAATTTTTGTTGGTGATTCGTTTAATATCCTCAAGATCTTTATTCTTCTTATTAGTGTTGTTGTTATTATTATTATTATTATTGTTGTTGTGTCTCTTTTTTTTTAACACTGGCATACCGACAACGGAGTAGTTGTGCATACCGTGGCTGTTAAGAAATAAAAAGTACTCTTTCGATTGTTGTATTTGCGCTTTGACTAGATCGTGTGCGGTGGGCCTTTTGTGGCCATCGATTTCGCAGTTCATGTCTTTCGTGTCACTTGAGAAGGTAAGTCTCAATGTGTCGTCTACTGGCAGGAACGTTTTGTACCGTTCCAAAATTCGAAATGTGACGGAATAGTTATGAATTCGATTCGAACTCATACTTTCGGCTTTCGCTCGAACCACCGTGTTGGAGAGATAAGCTTTTCTAGCCACATCTTGCCTCTGACAGTGGTAAGCTTTGTTGTTGTTTCGCGGATGTAACGGCTTAACTTTATTAGGCGATCTTTGCAATCGCGAAATTGGCGCGGTGGTAAGTTCGTTTTTTGGGGGAATCACAATTGTATTTATCCTGCCGGTCGGATGGTGGTTTGGTTTGGGTTGTTCGCGCGATTCGACTCGTAGAGCTTGAGCTCGCGTAATTCGGCTACGTCGACTTTGATTTTTCCTTCTTCTAAGATGCCTGGTTTCGGGGAAATTATTTTGCGTCGACGATAAATAATAATCTAGGTCGGAAATATTTCGACTGTGTCTGGTAAAATTATTGTTGTTTACGAAAAGCCTGCTAATTAAATCGTTAGATTTTGAACTTAAACTATTTGAGGTAAAAGAATTTCTTTTGTTAATATCACTCATCGTCGTCAATCTATCTATGCGGAAACCAGAACAACTTAAAAGTGCTAAAATTATTAGAAATATAAAACATACACATTTTTCGAACGATAATTTATACATGTCTAGGGAAATTGGCGGCGAGTGTCCGTGCTCCCTTAACTTTTACCGCGCCTTATAGGTGCAGTATTTTATAACGTTGGACACGTCCAGGTGCCGGGATCCTTCAAGCTGCTGGAACTTTTTAAAATTCGTCATTTTCTCAGGTGTCCGCGCTGCCTAAACTATAGGAGCGCGATTTTTCACATTGCCGCCAAGCTTTCACAAATTTAAAATTTCACATAACGCAAACGAGCTTTTCTCTCGCACCGATTTATCTTTTACTTCTCGCACTTGTAACAATTTTCTAAATTTAACGTTTTAGTATTACAAGAAAAATTTATTACATTTTCACACAAAACTTCGTTAATTGACAATTAATTAATAATTAAAAACACATTACAAAAAAATTACACAATTGACACAAAAACCGACAAGCGCGAAAAAATTAAGAACCAATTTATTTTAAAATTGCACTTTTGAAGATGAGTTACACTCGAAGGGGCGGCCGCGCTGCAACAATGCTCTCGATCAGCAAGCAGCAGCAGAAGGAAGTTCCCAACAATCTGCGCATAGCAAAAGCTCAAGCTACACTGACGCAAACCGAAATACTAGGCATCTGGTGGCAGACGCCCGAACTTTACTCTTGAAGATATTATACATTGTTTCTAATAAAAACGTCGCGACGCTTGTTTGATTTTTATTTTATCTTTATTTCGCATTTTATTACTCTTATTTTTATTTGAATCGGTTTGTTTGCAGACGTTCACTCACTGCCGAACATAATTTTCCGTCTACAAAAATTGCCGACGATCATAAAACCTTTTAATTTTTGAACGCCTTAATTAAAAACGTCCGCGAGTTCTTCGCCTTAACTTCATTTCTCGCCACCACCTTTTCGCAAATGCGGTCAAAAATGTTTTTTTTTCGATTTTTTATACCAACGGATGAATGAATAACAGCGTGCAATTTTTACGTTCCTATTGATAAAATGGCGCCAAGTTATCTTAGTATTTAAGTACAAATACAGACTTGCGACTTATGACTATCTACGATTGTAATTTAATATCTGATAATTTATTGTAAGGTATTTTAGTAAATTACAATGCAATCTCTTGTATAATTAATTCATTATTATAGCACATTTACCTATACGGTTAATGTGGAGCGATCACTTTTTGTTGGGTATAAATAATTACATTGTTGGACGCGATTTTGAAAACGCGGGCAAATTTTCAAACCAACTTTGACGTAAAACGAATAAAGTCTACAATTTATTATTTCAATTTTGGAATCCACTTTTAAAGGTGTATCCTGCACACGGCGTTGATGAGAGTGGCAATTTTCTGTGCCAATAATTGGCTTCAAGCCATGCAAACCAAGATTTTGCGGTTGTTGGAAACAGAAAACTACCACCTCGTATTAATAATTATTCGCCGAACAATTTTGAAAACTAAATTTTTAATTAAAGGAAATTTCCAATTTATTGTTAGGATTACAATCTTTAATAATAGAAGTCCTGCATACTTCTATATATCAAAATACCAAATTCAAGAGTTGGAAACTTAAAAACGAGGAGAGAAATAATGAAAACTGATTAATATTTAATAAACACTTCACACTTGAAAATCAAGCAAAAATCTTAGAATCTTATTTATTGCATAAATATTACAAAAATTTAATCATAATATTGAAAGATATTTACATGAACATTGTAAGTATAACCGTAGCCACAGTAATTTTTTGTTGAAAAATTTTACAAATCAGAAGGATTTTTCAAAAATGTAAAATAATAAAATAGAGCGGGATGGGGGTCCCAAAGAGTCTTCAACAATACTTTATACAACAAAAATGATTTTGATTTTGAAATGGTTTAAGAAAATCTTGTCAGAGAAAGGGAACAGCATTCAGAATTTTCCACCCTGAAATTATTAATACTTATATCAGAACATTATTATATATTTTCAGCCTCTTTTCGAAGGCAATGGCAAAACACCGAGGTGGAAATTGCAAAAAAATCATTTTCATTATTTTCAAAATATCAAAATGTTCATTGAATCAATAAATTTCAACCAATGTTGGAATGAAAAATTCATTAGATTGATTGCAAAATCCAGTCAGTTGTCACAATTATTATTTGAAAAAATTGTTTTCCATAAAAAAGATGTTATTTTGAAAAGAAACAGACCACTTTTTCTAATTATTGTTTTAAATTTTGTAGATTTCTCGATGTTTTCGGTTTTTGATTTTAAAAAATGTTTGTGATTTTAAAACCCCACTTGTACTAATTTTCAAGAATCAAATTTTTCTTTTTGATTTGTCTCACTTTTTCGCCGGCAGGAAAAGTTATATTTATGAAATCAAAAAATTACAGTTGCAAAAGACAATTTTTGTCTTTTGCCCCTTTTGAAACAAAATAAAAATTTCCAAAATTAAAAAATTTTACAAAGTTGGACAAATTGATGTTAAATAAGATTTTTCTATGGTGGCATGGTTGGCAAGTGTACACTGTAAAAAATGAGTATTGAAAATTATGATAAAAATAAAATAAATTTTTTAAAAATTACTATGAATTTATTAATTTAATTTAGCCTATGAAATGGTGTAATTGTATGTTTTTCTTTACTATGTTTTCCAAGACAAAAGAAGAACCATCGAAAACTATTTTTTTTATTTTATAAAATTGGACAAAAATTTACTTAAAAAATGAACAAATTAATTCATAAGGAAAACCTTATGTTTACAAGTTAGTTATTTTTATAAGAAAACTTAATTGTTCCTTTATTCTATTTTACTTTATGTGGAAATTTAATACCTTTTTCTTCCTATTTTAAAATTAAATTTGCCCTATATAATAAGGTAAATTAAATTAAAATTCCAGAAATTTTTGCAACCTAATCCAAAACTTAATAAATTTTTAGTTTGATTTTACAAAATTTCTAACATTGGAAATCGTTTGAATAACGAACTTAATCTCTGGTATTTTAATGTTTTATTTTTCAAAAACTCCTTAAATCCGGTTGTATCAACGTTTTTGAAATGTCATAAAGTTCTGTGTATATCTCGAGAATTGAGAATTTTCGAAGACTTTAAAGTTTTAATTTTCTTTAATATTTAAAATAAACACAGATTATTTAAATACAAGTTCAAAGTGAGTTTCACAGATCTTAGCGCGTGTTTTTAACTAAACAATTTAAAATTTTTTCAATAAAAAAAAACATTTAAAGGTTCTTATCACTCGAACCTCTGCTTATGTTAAACTTCATAGTTTTTTGAAAGTACTTTCAAGTATAAAAATCCATCCATAAATGGCCAAAAATAATGATTCCCGTAAAAACTATTGGTTCCGAAACTAATTTTGGCAAAACCGTGCTTGTTTTGATTGCGAAAAATTCGCTTATGAATAGTAATTTTTTAAAATTTTTTAGGTAAAATTGTGAAATCTTAAATCAAACTGCTTATGTTTACACTTTAAAGTGTGAACGACATAAACCGCTTTGATGCGCTATACATTCACGTACGTAGTGGCGCTTTCCAATATCACGGGTTAACAAAACTACAAAAATAACCGCACTAGTCGGGTCGTCTAACAAAACTTAACAGAATTGTAGGTCTTTTGCTAATTTTTTAAATCGAATTTAAACAAAGTTGTGTGTTGTGTTATTAAAAATTAATAAAATCGTTTGCCGATCAACTGCGCTGCCAGTCTCGTCCTTCTCGAAGCAACCCAATATAGAATCTCTTCCCATTGTATCCCAAATTTAATTGGGCAAATTTAAAAAAAAATTAGGAAATATAACAGCTATTTATAACGATACTAAACCAAGTTAGTGCCCAGCAAAAATACAATCACCATATGAATAATACGTTTGACACACTTAAGTAATTCTGATGGATGACACCATTTTCGTAACTTCTGGGAACCCGTGGTGATCGATTTAGGATTTTCTAATTTTTCATAATTATTTTTTTAGTAAACCAATTGTTGTTATTAGAAGGGTTCCGTGAATAAAATGTGAATCAACGCAGTTCCAAATTAGATTTTAATTTTTAAACGGTTTCGAGAAAATCTAATTTTTGGAAAATTACTGGCTCTAAGTTTTTTAAAATTATCTCAACAATAACAGGGGCAGCAGAGGTGAGTGCAATCGACGGTGAAGATTCATTGCCCTTAGAAGAAAATTTTAATTGTAAAATCAAAAACCAGAATTTTTCTTGCTTTTCTTTTTCTCGACGCATTTAAATAAATTTTTATTTGCTTTAGTAGAAGTTATGCAATTTCTTGATTTCATCCAATTTCTTATTTAAAAAATTAAATATCATTGCATGTTGCTCGACCGTTAAGTTACAATTTCCAAAAATACTTTTTGCTTCAGTTCACTACGCTTACTAAATATTTTCTATTTTTAGACTACAACAAATTTCCTCGAATTAAGCTTAGTTTTACTTTAAAATTAAATAGTAAATCTATCGATTAATTAGTACACTATGTACCTACTTAAATACATACTAAATCGAATTAATAATAATGCTATTATGCAGGATTAGCGAAGATTATGTATTAGTATCATTGTTTGCCAAATCTAACAAGGTTTTCTAAATAAGTTTACACCGCCAATGCTGTCATACTATTGTGATTCTTATTATACCGAAGGTTTGTCATTATATTTTTATGTACAGGTGTTTGTTATTGTTTTTTTTTTCGATAAAAAATTTTTGAAAAAATCATATTATTAAAAAATCAACCTCCAATAAAAAATATTCGTATTAAACTGTATTATAAACAAACGAAAATGAAACTATGTCTGGTTTAAGCAGTGTTTGAAGGTATTTTTCAACGGTGGACCAACATGTTAATGTGGAGTCCGAACCACGGCGCAAATAATTTGGCAGCAACCAGGAATCTCCATGATCCTGCGGTTTAAAGCTCAACTCTGCTCATGTACTTATTATGTAGAGCAAATTACGAGTTGCATCTGCTTGGTTTGTGCAAACCTCCAAGAAGATTTCAACTAGGCTAAAAGCACATTTGCGATCACCTTCCCGCCTTATTTCCTAAAAAAATTTAAAAATTATTTGAAACAAAACCTTGTTAACTTGAAGCTTTAGTAAGGATTTTCGATTAACTGCTTATATTTTTAAAAGTTTCTGTTTAACTTGGCATGGCCGATTGTTTGTTCGTCCGTTTCCTTCGAATTAATAACCAAGTACTCCACATCCTAGAGAACTAATATTCAGTTAGCTTCAAGCAGAAATATGGTTCTGTGAGTGGTTTAGATGAAATTGAGAGTTGAAATCTCAAAACACATTATTAAATATATTTTTCTTTATGAAAACTCAAAAATGGACTTCTAGAGAAGACGTCGTGCTCGAACCAGTCCCACCTTAACTACTTTTCGGTAGCTTTTTTATCAGAGGAACCGCTGCCTGTTATCCGTATAATTTGTTAATTTGAGTGCTACGCCGGCCAAATCTATACAAGGTGTATTTCCAAAGTGGTTTTCCAAAAAAAAAAAAAAAAATTCGAAACAATTTGAGAGAAGATTGCGCTTACAATACAAAAATAGTTATGTCATGATTACAGTGTGAATATTTTAATGTTTATTATTGTTACCGAGATACTTCGATATTTTTAGTTTAAAGGTCGAGTATCTGCTACTTATTAAATGTCACTATGAAAATACATAATTATACACAATTTTTACGAGTTCTTAAATTTTCTAAGTAGAAATTTATTTGTTTTTCTAAAAGCTTCTTTATTTTATTACTACCTCGTTCGCTTACAATTTAAGTTGTAATTTTAGTCGAACGAGTTGTTTGAAAACGCAATTTTTAAAATACTTATTTGATGTAGACCGTAGAAGCCTTTTTGAAAGACTTTTTTGATAGATGGCAAATATTTGACAAATAATACTTCAAAGTTCGTTCACTTTCTCCAACTTTATCGATATACGATAGCCATTTTTTATCAGTTTTTTCGCAAACTTTTATGCGGTAGTCTGATAACTCATTTATTATTATTGGCTTTCAGACTTTGAAATATGATTATTTAGTCGGAAGTTTTTGGAAGTCAATTTTAGTTGTTTATTATAAAATAATAAGGCATTAATCAACGGGAAAGACATGAAAAGTCCGTTTTTAATGGCCAGTTGGGAAAGACCGTCGACTTTTTCATTCAACATCGACGACCAATTTAATTATTTGTAAATTACAAAAAATCGCAAAATTAATCTTGGGAGACTTTGGGTCGTCGGGAGTTTCCTCTTGATTATTTCGGTTTGGTAAAAAGTTGAAATCTAATAAAAGCATTTTCATCGGTGCTTGTACGTATAGTTACTATAGCATGAAACAAACTTTAAGACATTCGGCGTCCTTCCAGATTGATAGCGTTTGAGGGCGCCGCCGTGGTTTAGCGATGGCGCCAACGTCGACGAGCTAGACGTCGGCGTCTGGACAAACCAACAGTAAAACTTAACATAAAAACACTTAGATAACGATTATATAAGACTATTTCATATTTTTGAAGTTTATTAAGAATTCCATGACCTTCCAACAGCAAATATTTCATAACCGACGGTTAACAAAAATTGCCAGGTTTCTTCCATTTTTTGGTTACAGTATTTATAGATACGCATCTACATCGGCATAGTTAAAGCTTATATAATCACGGTTACGTCTCCTAGAAAAATAGAAAATAATAAAAATAAGTTTGTTTTTCCGGAGGATGGCTATGTTACGACTTAACGAAATATAATACCATAATGTGATTTTTATTGCACCAAAATTAAGCTTTGTCAAAGTTTCACAAAAGGTCGTTGACACCTAGCCAATTTTTTTTTGGTAAAATTTAATTAGAATCGAAATTTTTAAAAATCTATCGCGTCCTTTAAGAACCACAATGTGATTTAAATTGTTGGACACATCAGAAGTAGCGCTTCACCGTTATGTTATTGTTTTGTGCGATTTTATTAGCATTTTAGATGTACCTACTCCGATTGTTTGTTATTGATAATGCCGACCGATCGATTCTAAATTGGATATTATGTTATTTCCAGTCTGAATACCTAGACATTTAAAAAAAATTAGATTTCAAAAAATGTTCTTATTAGCGCTGTAGACCAATAAACAAAGATCAAAAATAGCGGTACATTTTTATTTTTTCTTTTCATATAAATTCTCGAATTTATTTAAATAAATAAAATTCAATTTTCGACTTGTTGACAAAATAAATGTGTCTCGTCACAAACTCATAATCTAACTAGAGATGTAGGTGGAATTTTTAATCAACAAACAATAAATTAAAAAATACTTTGAAATTATATCGGACTTTTTTTTTAGCAGAAACCAAGATTTTTAGCTTTCAGTGGCGGACTTTTAAAATTTTGGCATTTCAGCTGAAGACGTGATTTGACTTGAAATTTTAAAAATTCCTACGAAATCTCGCTTTAAACTTGGTGGTTGTCTTTCATCGCAAATGTCTTCAATTTTAGAATGTCAAAGTTAAACCGGTGCCTTTAAAGTACTAATTAAAATGAGCAGTAGGTAATTCGAAAAATGAAGTGTCTGCCGATAGGCTGATGATTTGAGACTGACCAAAAATGCCAAAAAACCATACTATTTTGAACAATTCCCAAAAAATTATAATTTTCTCAATTTAATTTAATTTTTCTGCATCATTTGAACTTGTTTGTATCGTTTTCACTTCTGTTTCTTCCATTTTAGTTTTGACATATCCAGTAAAAACCATATTTGTTGTTTTTCCTCTTTCTATTTAATCATGAATAAGTAATTATATTGAAATTCCTAAGTTCAACGTGTCTACGATGTGCAAGCTTTATAATGAAGTCACTGTCATTTTAATACGTGATTTACCTTTAAATTAACTTTTACTTAAACACTTAAAATTAATTTCACCAAATAAGAAATGCGGTGTAATGGTTTTAAGGCAACTAAATAGTATACAAGAAAACATATAGTAAAAAATTTTTATTGTGGGAATTATTTAAACTTAGAGGAGAAAATTAGTATTTTCAATGTTGCAAGAGAAATATTTAAAATAGTATTAAGTGCTTTGACTTATGAGCAGTTTATTTCAATAAACAATTAATAAATGCAATGAATAGTTTCATTAATGCTATAAAATTTTGATGAAAAGTTAGTTTTCAATTATTTACCCAAAATTAAATTTTATTTGTATTAAAGGTGAAAAAGCTTCGCTTTTATGTTTTCTGTACTTACATGTCATTAAATTGACGTTTCACCACAATACAATCAGTTCTGATGCTTTCAGAATAGTAAGCTCGTAATCCTGTTGAAAAAGCTCCGACAACTTTATAATACCATTAGAAAAGTTAAAAGATTTGCGGATTTTCTTTACAAACTTAATCTTCTTTAAAGGTAAATACCGTGTGAAATTGTGAAAAAAACTTAAAAGCGATACTTTCACATGACATCACGACAAAGTTTTACTTTTTCATTTTACGAAAATTGGTAAAAACTAATAATTGCATTGTAAACCAATATTTTGATACAATAACTTCTTTACAATTATGTTTTTAAGAATAAAAAATAACACAGCTGTTTGTGCACATTTAGTGTAAGGCTTAATACAATTTTAACCCCTAACGTATAGAAATGAATCAGAATTCGTGACACTAACTGAAGTTAACAGATTATAGATTTACCTGAAATTCTCCACTCACCTAGTTCATTTTTACAGTTACCTTAAGTCTGTTTATTCAAAAATTCAAAAATATATATAAATTTATCTAAATATTTTGTTTTGTTTTACTAATTGCTGTTAGATTTATTTTAATTTTTTTATAATTATGTAATAATAATAATAGGTTTTTATGAATTAATCAAAATTATAAAGAACAATGGAAAAAATCATGCTAATTTTGAAAATAAAAATATTAAAAATTTTAAGTAAGGTGAATTTTTTCAACCTGGACGCAATTTTCAAATGTGAAATGTCACCACAAACTTAATTGGAATAACTTTTTCTGGAGAAACAATTTCCATTGCATTCTTGACGTACCTAAACATCTTCTGGTCTTGAAATATTTCTTTAATTTATTTAAGTCCTAATAATAAATAAAAAACCAGTAAGTACTTCTTGAATTACAACTTTTTGCAACTGGAAATCCCAATCAATTTTCAAATAATGTAAGATACTTGGCCATTTAGACGAAACCGACAGGTTTTGGTAGGAAACTAAGACAGCTTTCGATACTGAAAACGTAGTGAGCTTTCAGGCATATTCTTTAGATGGCTTCTCTTTTCTAAACAAAAATTTGAAATAAATTCAGCGGTTAAGTATTTTTTAATTAATTTATTATTATTATTGTTACTGTGCGATGAATATTTTTACATATGACTATTTTACAGAACTGTGGTAGAAATTTTGGAATTGCAAAATCAATACAGTTTTAAGAGCTCTATCTGCAGATAGATGGCGCTGCTATGCAGAAAATACTTAAAAGCTTCATCAGATCAAAAGTGAACCCTACAAGAGTTTGCTACAAGAGCAAAGTAGATGGTACTGCCAGCTTTATACGCTGGAATTAATAAAAAGCTCATAAATAATTTGAATTACAATTACAACCGGCTTTATAGCACACAATTTTTAAATTTGTTTTAGTCCTGCCAATGAAGGAAGTCTTGTAAATTCAGGATGTGTTTGCACCAGTAAGAGGTACACATACTAAAAATCCCCGGATCTGGGATGATGGGGTGCAAGGGAGTAAAAAGAGGTAACAAATTTTGGTTTTTGCAGATATTTTGAAAACGGTCAGTCCTAGACAAAAAAAGCCTCTTTTGCCCTATTATTTTAAATTGATACAAAATCAGAGAAAATTTTACTAACGTCAACGTTCAGCCCTTACTGAAAATAATTTGCAGTTTTTCACATCTGTTTTTGAGGGTGTAAGCTATGTACCAATGTCTCACAAGGCAAATTTTTTGTACATTAGATTTTCTTTTACGAGATTTTTAAAAGATTGCTTCGGATTTTCTCTTGGATAGCCTCAAGAGTTTCTTTCGAAAAAGTTGAAAAAGCAAGAAAAAGTAGAATTCTTAATTTCCCAAGACATCCTTAAATTTCCTAAGATTTCTTGGATTTCGAAATATTTCCTTGAATTTTCTACATTTACTCGAATTTCCCACGATTTAGAATGTTCTATTTCGTTGGATTTTTGTGAAATTCCTTAAGATTTTCTTCGCAGCAATTCTCTTCTCGGTTTCAAGTGAAGGAAAACTCGAAAAAATTTCAAAAGAGATATTGAAAATTCGCAATATAAAAATTCATTTTGTCATTTAAGTGAAAGGTTCCTGCTTCTTAATAACATTGATCACAGATCATGAACAGAAAGGGCAGTTCTGGAAACCGGGGGTATGGAATACCCCCCAGTGCTTTTAAATCTTTGGTTTGATCTGTGTAATAGTCACTTCGAAATTATCAGTAGTACAGTAAATTGTTGCGGTTTTTGAAAATTTTATTAGTTTAATTAATTTCAGTGGAGGCTAAAGCCTACATTTTTCGATAAAATATATTATTTCAAGCTGATAAAATTATCTTTAATTTAATTTTTTTCATTTCGTATACCATTATTCTGGACAAAATTATAGATGTTTAAATATTCGATAAATAATGTGAGCTTATTTTAAGTAAATAAAATTGTTTTCAGTTAAAGATACTGTAAAAAATTCTTGGATAAATTTTTCCCTACCCATTTTCTCATTTATTTTTTGGATAAATTTTTTCCTTCCCTTTTCGGGTAACATTACACCTAATTTCTACGTTTAATTAAGAAAATACAGAATTACAAAGATTATTATTAATTCAAAGATTGTTTATTAAGTTATACTTGAAAATCAAAATATAAGCAAATTTTCCGACTTGGAATATTTTTTCTAGGACAAATGCTAACAGTCTTGGACAGAAGTCCTGAAGTCATAAATTGGGATCTGGACAGTTCTCTCTTTTATTAATTTTTTTAAATCCTTAACCATTTTTTTTTAAATTTCAAAACAGATATACCTGAATTGCCCCTAATATTTATGTTACTTTGATATTCGACTAATATTTTGATTTTGATGTTGTACTACCTTTTCATTAGCATTACCCACATCTCGTTTACTCCTATATTATTGTATTTTATGCAATTCACACGTTAGGAAAACATCCAAAATTAAATTTTGCTGATTGGATTTTTCACGTTTTGAAAAACAAACTTATGTAAATTTCACGTTAGGTTTAATAAAAATTTGTGTATATTATACGATTATAACCATGTTACGGTAAAAATGTTTGCTGAAAACTTTTTAGTTTGCAAAATCTTTCCCGGCGTATATAAGTAAATATCGTCAAATTTGAATGTTCGAGTATGCGCTTCCGTTTATTTCATATAAATTTTCGTAATAGCAATCACCGATGACAGATTTATGAAAATATTTGTCTGAAACGGCAGTTATTTTAAATATTCGTTGGAATCATTTGATTATGCAGATATTCGCATAAAAAGAAGATCGCGCGGCTTTGAATTTGTTTTGAGGTTTTGTGTTCTCCCCTTTTTAAAGGAACACCACCGAATTAAGAAAAATTTTATAGACGCAGCGATAAATTTAAGCAAAAACTTTAAGATGTCGATTATTTTTATTTTCCAAAAATCCGACAATTTTAATATTTTATCACTTGATAACGCAATAAAATGTTTCCATCTTTGTGTTCCATTCCTACAAGATCGTAACATCTTGCATTTTCTAATTTTGTTTTTGTACAAATTTTCACGACAACTTTCCTTTCGTCTTTCTTCCACTTGCGTCGCAAACCGAAAATATAATAAAGAAATTATGTATGGGGTGTGATTTAAATTTCTTGTAAAGTATGGTGATACAATAACCGTTTTATAGCTAATTGCAATCGGTTTATGACTCAATATGGCCGACTTGGTTAGTTTAAAACTGATTAGTCTTATGGGATTTCGGTCATAAAACGATTGAAGCTGTATAAAATGTATCAAAACTTGGGTTGTAAAAAGTAAATGTTTCTAAGCACTAACTTTGAATTATTTTATTTATCAACTTTAAGTAGTATGTATATCACTACGAAAAATTAAAATTTTAAAATTCCAAAAAATCTTTAAAATTCAACATTTTACTAAATAAATTTTATTTAATATTCACACGTACCTAATACACATTACAAACAAATTGTAAAAATTAATCTAACAAGTTTTTAAATTTGCGAAGTCGAGATTTTTCTTGTGAATTTATTTTAGACGGATACGCACTCTATGGCTAAGTTCCTTGGAAACCTCTGGAAATTTTGAGGTTTTCTAGTGTTACGCAATTTTAATTGCTCGGTGAGAGATATTATTCGAGTATTTAACTTAGATTTATCCCAGAACGAATGAACAAATTTAAAACATTTCGTAGGTATGGATCCAACATGTTCGCGAAAGTGATACATAAGATGATACTTATTCGAGGAGATGAATTTACAAAGTGGGCAACTCCATCGTACATTTTCTTCAATGTGAATTTTTAAGTGCTCCCAGTAATCAGATTTTGCGATAGTTACGTGATCACAATACTTGCAGTTACGCAATTTTTCTATTTCGGTCGAAAAAAAGTGAGAACTGAGATCGTGAGATTTTTCTACGATTTCCTTTACACAATTAAACTTTTCGCTTTGCTTTTTATCATTCGAAAAAAAAAGTTTACTTTTCAAACCGATCTTGAATTTGTGATGAAAAGAAAAACCTTTTGCCATGCGATATTCCATTTTTTTCGATAGTTTGTCAGGATGTTTTGCACATCGATTAGAATATGTTGTACCATTGATTAAATTTGAAAATTTCGAAATTACAGAATTTTTGAGTGATGATGGTCTGGTGGCTACTTTCTTCGCATCTTTCTCGTCATTTTCACTGTCGATACTATTTCTATTCCTTTTGAGCGAACTTTTCAGTATTTGATCCTAAAATAAACTCAGCATTAATAAATTTTCTGACGGAATTAATCAAACTTACTTTTGATGTCATTTTGATTATAAAAATTAATTTTTTTAAGTTTTAATTTATAATTTCCACCAGAAACGCGCAGTAATTGTTGTATTTGCTTAAAACTTTTAAAATACCAAACGAAACTGATAGCTGTTGGAGCAAATATGCTTTGATTTCACTATCGAATGTTCTTGATATAAAGGAAAATATGTATGAATTTTAATAAAATTTGAATCAATCAAATGAATTTTTAAATGAAAATAGGTATGAGTATTGTCTAAGATAAAACAATTAGTGTCTTAAGGGAGTTTAACCCTCTGGGGTTGTTAAAAAGATCATCAACAGAAGGCTCTACTAAATCGTAAAACTTATGACTTTAGCATTAATGCAAATCAATAAATCATCCTAGCTTAGGCCGAATCCGAATTTGCCTGAATTTGAAGATCCTTTCATTAGGACATGCAAATTAATATCCATTTTTGTCTACACAATGAGAGTTCAATCTCGAGAGGTGGACTTTATTATTTTACTTTATCGGTCAACTTGATGAATTGATTAATCTTGATTAATTATTAATAGGTTTGCATTAAAAATAAAAATTAGATGATTAGTAAACGAATAGCAGGAAAATAATTTTTGCCCTAAATAACGTAAAAATTGCGCGATTTTATCGAAAAATTTTATATTTTCAGTTTACAGCAAGAAATGAAATTACCGCTTGTTCGAAAATCGCCATGAGAGAATCGAAAATTTAGAAAAAAATTATGTTTAGTTAGTTTTTATGCTGACTATACTAGAATATAAGGTTTGTAATAATAGGGTATTTTACATGTTTATTGGGTTGAAATGGAAGCTATTTAAAATATCCCAGGGCGCTCGTTGGAAGCACTGCGGTCTTAATAGAACCCAATGTGCTAAAATACCTAACTAAATTTACTTGCGGAAGTTTTAATTTACAATTAAAATACCGGTGTATACAATCTTATTAACAAAATGTTTTGCACTCATTTTGCGTATCTAATATTCCAAGTCAAAATTTATTTAAATTAACTCAGAGCAAGGATATGCTAAAAATGCTGATATCAAAAATAAAACTTGTCCAAAGATGAAATTCAGGCTGTTTTGGAAATTTTTTGTTAAAAATAAAATTTAATCCACGAAATAGTATGTAAGAAACTGGAAAAAAATTAGAAATCACAGTTATTGTCTTGCCTGGGGGGTATTGCATACTCCCAGACCCCCGGTCTGAAATCCAATATTCTTTCTTTTTGAAAGAATAAACAACGGAAATTCGAAAATTAAAATGAGTTTGACCAAAAGCAATAATATTACAGCTACAAGCAGAGATACCTGCCAAAATTTCCATCTGAAGCTTATTAAATTTTCAGACTGAAAAAATTACGCTACATAAAGCAACAACAAAATTAATTGAAAATGATGCGCATTCTTCAAACTAAAAAGTAGTCTTGTTACGAAAATTGTCAGCAATTTTAAACATTTCAAAACTAAAGTGTACAATCAAGTTTAAAAATTTGAAATCAATAGAATAGAAATAAATTCATTTGATGAGAAAAATAATTTTAGACGAATTTATTTTGAAAATGGAAAAAGAATAATTCGAAATCGAAAATGTTTTTCGCACAAACATATCAAAGAATTAGTGGGTATCAAATTGGTAAACACAATAATACGAAAATAATCGGCTTTAGTTAAACCACACATAATTCCGTTAAGTGGTAAAATCTGGCTGAAATAGGAAAAGCACCGGAAACTTAATTTTTCTGTCGAATGTACCTAAACAGTAGTCTGCCGAATTGATTGTCAAGTGTTTCGCTACAATCTCAGCTTGTTGGCTATAAGAAACTTTTAAAAACTTGTCGAGTTTTCCTCTCTCTTCGGCAGGATAAGTGGCGAAGTGGAATAAACAAAGAGGAAACAAAAATTCGTAGATGCTATACAAAGCAAATCAGGTTTAGTTCATTATCTACTAGCCCGGAGCCACTACCGAGGCTGCTTTTCCGGTATATTACAACGCGTCATATAACCCCCAAATCGCTAAACGATTTATAATGGGAAAATGCATTTTCCGATTTTCTCTATTCGATATCATTTGTCTTTAAATAAAGCTATACTTGTTTTCCAATATTAAAAATTATTTTTATTCAAAACAGCAATAGGTCGGTTCGATAAAAATTTATAAAACGCCGCCAGTGTAGTCGTTCAATTTTCATTATATATTTTTAAATTGAATGGCTAGCCATTTGAAACTCGAAAAGTTTTCATGGTAACTGTACATTTTATAACGAGTATACCTAGACGTTGTCCAATATGCAATATTGTATGAGAGTAGTGATCAGACCATTCCATATTTTCTTAAAAGCTATTTCGTTGTAACACATATTGGTTTTTGCTTCGATCTTGTATCGCCCGCATTCAAAGCAGTAGCCACTATTTATATGCATATTTTCTGAAAACCTCGAGGGACTATTTGAAAATTGATTTATGTAGTTTTTGATTTTTATTTAGACGAGCGTTAAGCTGGAATAGGTAACTAACGGAGTTTTAAAAAATTTGGAGGTAATTTTCGCGAACATGTAGCATAAATTTAAATATTCATGGAGCACGTACGCGTTCACGTACAAGTAGGTAGGTAATAAAGTAAGAAAGCAATTAGTATGTTAATGTTTAGATATGAACAATTAGTCTAAGGAGTCATTAGCGTTTAAGATTGTTGCTAAACCTGGCACAAGCTTGGAATATTCAAACAGTCTTAAAACAGACGACATCACGTCTACGCTGTTAAGATAACTAATCACTACAAGGATAAACATAAGAGAATTCTACACTGCTAATAGAATTTTCCTTTTATTAAATGTCGGAAAATTTACCTTAGTTAAACTTATGAAACCGAAAAGTTTAGAAGAAAAAAAAATGATGGGGGCAATTTAATACTATAAGAAAAGCGAAGAAAAGTAAAATGATTATTATCACGAAAGCCCAGCAAAATTGAGGATGAAAGAATACAAAATATAACAGATTTGAATTATTATAAAAACTTATCTTGTATACAACTTCTGGATCGGAAAAGTGAAAAACCTTGACAAAAATGGTTTTCGTATGAAATTCACGAAACATAGTTATTTTGACATTTTCATTTATGGCTTGAGTAACTCATTATTAAGTAGTTAATTACGTTTCAGCTAATATAACGTCACAGATTTTCCTAAAATCAATATATTCTGTAATATTTACTTGATATATTTATGATACTTCTGCTTTTATTCTTTTTGTTTTGTTTAATTGTTAAAACTGTTATATTTTGGAAAAATATAATTAAAAAATATATTGCTTATTCCAACCAGTAATCATTTTTTATTTTATAATTTTCCTTGTTGAGAAAATCCGTGCCTTTTTACTATAATTGTGGCAATATTTCTATTGAAATTTAAAAATTAACAGGTTAAATAAGTAATTAAATAGGCTCCGTGAAGTTGGCCCCTCCATTTCGGAATTTGACATTTTTTTTGCATAATTTGGAAGTGCTCGCGAAGTGCTGGCGAGTGCTGTAAATTTTTTTGAAAGTGCTGGGTTCGTTAATTTTTTATTAGCGAAATACAATTTTCGGGTCGAAAGGGGCCAACTTGACGCACCCCCTCCACTTTGGAATTTTTAATTTTTTTTTGTATAGTTTGGAAGTGCTCGCGAAGTGCTGGCGAGTGCTGTAAATTTTATTGAAAGTGCTGGGTTTGTTAGATTTTTATTAAGAATTAAAAAATCGGCAATTGACAAAAACGTCAAGTTGACCCCTCTTTTTTTCAATTTTATTAAATATTTAATTTTTCTTCATATTATTTAAAACTACTCTTGAAGTGCTGGCGAGTGCTGTAAATTTTTTGAAGATATCTATTTTATTAAAAAATTTAAAAAATAAGCTCCGAGCAAGACACATTGAATTCAGAAAAATTTAGGAAAAAGGAGCTTTCAACAAATCGATGTTTTTCTTGGGTTCTAAGTCAATATAAAGAAATCAACTAGCCTTCTCTTAACTGACTAGTTTCGATTTTAATTTAAATCTTAAATAAATAGAACATCAAAACACCGAAATCAATTCAGAACCCATTACACATACCAACCCCCTTACAGTGCTCAACTCACTAATAGAAAAACCAATTAACAAATCAAACGAACAATACAATAAATAAACAAAACTTCTGTCTAAAACTTTTAAAAAATTTAATGGGTATCACAGGTTTAAGGGGGGGGGCATCGAGGCGAACGGATAGTGTATTATCCGATTAATTATAATCAGATTATATCCACGATACCACGAATATAGTAGGTATATAGGAAAAATGGTGACGGCTAAGTAGTGTAGAATAAGAGGTGAAATAAAAGTGGAAATAAAAAAATACACTGAGAAATCGTTAGAAAACTCCAGTGTACTAGTGAAGAGAAATCTGAAGATATTCAATGAAATTCCAGAAAATCTCAGAGCTTTATAAACTTAGAAAATTTCAAGAAATCTAAAGAAATTTTAAGAAATTCAGTCTTAAGGAAAAGAAAAATCTATGGAAACCTAGATAATTCTAGGATATCTTAAGAAATCTTTAAAAACCTAAAGATATTTCAGAAAATTCTAGAAAATTTCGGGATATTAAAAAATTCTAGGAAATCAGAAATCCGAAAAAGTGTAGAAAATTCTTAGATATCTTAAAAAATCTCGGAAAATCTTAAGAAAGGCAAGGAAATCTTAAAAAATTGAAAAAATATACGCAAGAGCAGATTCAGGAAAAATTTATAGAGATAAATGAGGCTTGGGGAGGGTAATTTTTATCAAAATTTAGTGATTTTATTGGTTTTGATGGGTTATGAGGAACAGTTACCTCGTTACCTCCCCCTTATTGGAAATCATTGGAATTTTTTGAAAATCTTTGGAATTCCGAGTCCTGTGTACAAAATTATTTTGAGATATTTACCCCTTGATGAATTATTTACATCAACTCATACAATACCAATATACTATTGATCGTTGAAAGCTTATGCGAATACCTAATTGGTTTGTAAGTCTGACGTCACGATTACGACCTGAACTTTATAAGAGTAAACTTTTTGGTTTCTAGTTTATTTATACTTCTATTATCTTAAAAAATTATTTATTTTAAATGTTCAGTATTATTATAAAATTAAATTTGTATTTATTTTTTCTGCATTTAATCTCTAGAATCTCTACCATATTTATAAAATTTAAAAAATTGATATCTTCGAAATTAATAATATTAAAATATTGAAAGTGTCCTTTAAATTACATTAAATTTTTAAGAAAAAATTAGTGTTTTGAGGAAAGCAACTTTCAAATTTTTCAACAAAAGCAATATTTTTTAGTTTTTTTTAGAAAATGTCTTAGATTTTTCTATTTTTAAAAGTCAAGTAGGTACGATGATCCACGTAAAAGAAATGAAACAGCTCCAAAGTTACCAAATTGATAACAATAAATTATTCTATGCACTGAATTTTTGAGAATAATAATAAGAAAAAATAATAATAATGAAAGTATTTTCCCAAAACCTGTAGGTTTTTTAAGAAAGATACTTTCAGTTATTTTATAAAAATTGCAATATTTTCGGTCTTTTCAGAAATTTTTGAGATTTTCCTTATCTGTTTTCATATGTGGGTTTTACCAATTAGCCTCAATACAAATACCATGAAAAACAAGAACAAAGACAAATGAAAACTAATTTTACAATAAAGAGCTTTCAATAAAATACTTTTGTTCTAGGTAAAAATTAAATAATTAATATAAATTTGGAAATTTTTAAAGTCCACTGGTTGGTCTGGATTTCGTCCATGCAATTTATTTAAAAAATGTTAAGTATTTTTAATATCTAAATGATTTTATAAAAAATAAGGAGGTTTTCAAAATTGCAGTTTAGCCATGCGATGAGCTTTCATAAAATAAATTCAATTGAAGTTTTGATTTAATTTGTGAAAAAATTTCATATTTTAAATATTTTCTGATTTAATTAACCAGCAATTTTTAAAACTTTCGATTTAAAATATTACTGAATCTGTTTATGATGTACTTAATATTATTTCATAAAAATTAATTATTGAAATTTAGACTAATTAAAAGCAAAAACATAATTTTTACAAATATCGATAAAATCCGGTATGGCATTTTTTTTCAGTTTTAAAAAATCATCAAAATTAGTAAAAAAAGCTTTCCGAATTAACAGTGTAGAAATTTTGAGGCAATTAAGCATCTCATCTTAATTAAAGCAAGAATGGCGTATCTTAATGCAAAGTCTTCGTGATATCACTTTGAGCGATAACATCGCATTAGCTTAATATTTAAGCACAACTTACATTGAATGTAGAATAAAATTTTAAATTCTAGTTATTATTTTACCCGGAGGACGCAAAAATATGGTCGCCCTATTTGAAAAATATTTAAATTAACGCAGTAATTAATGGATATCGATATGAAGAGGAGTAAAAAATACAAGCTTTCTAAATACGATTTATGTCGAAAATTTATTAGTTGAATGCTTGGCAAAGATAACATTCTATTACTAAATACAGTCGTCAATATTTTTAGAGGGTTCTTAAATCACGAGCGATACCCAAAATGTTCAAACTTAACAGGACACAGTTTTCCGAAATTTTATTAAACTTTCGAATAAAATATCCGTGAAAGTCTAATTTGCTTCGTCAGTTGGAGGATTGTTTGTTTTTAGATTCGAATTAGCTTCAAGTTGAAACCACTCTAAGGAATACATTTTGAGAAGCACTGGATTAATTGATACTTATCACTGAAAAACATTACAACCGCGACTTTATTCGCCTGTGACAAATCAATTTGAAGATATACATATGTATGTTTGTGGTAATGTATGCACCCTATTTTCCTACGAAAACATCCCTTAGCCCAAAAGTGTCCTTTGCTTAAGGGGGCAAACACACTATAGTTTTAAACAGCCAAACAATTTAAAATTAATTTACGAAATGTAAAAAATGAAACTTACAACTAAAAGCTTCTAGAATAACAAGAAATTGGAATAAACGTCCATCGTTAATATGAAATATCAATCACTGTGACAATCATAAATATGTCCACTTTTCGATGATTTAAAGAACATTTAGTGATTGGCTTGTGCAAAATGAAAATAAAAATAAAAAATATGTCGTTTGCGATATTACTAAATCAAATTTTTTTGGAAATAAATTTCAGCTGGCAAAAATAACACGAAACGTTCTGACAGGGTTAGCTGAGATTTAGCAGGTGGTTATGTAATCAAAAAAGTGTTGAAAATTTGCAAAAACTTTTTAGTTTAGCGTAAATCATGGACTCTTTTGTTGCTTTAAAAATATTTTTGGAGCTACTCTTAACTATCCACTTAAGCAAAGACCATGTCGACATATGTGACAACTCTCTATTCCGCTACAATGAATCACAAATTTAATCTCACAAATGGATTCTGACCACATTTCTCAACTTGCATACTATCGTCCATATTGCCTTATACATATATCATAATCACAAACCTCAAATTCAAGTAGCGTAGTTGGGATAAATTTCAATAATTTTTAGTTTTGTTTTTGTCTCCACATAGTACATTATGCGCCTTTCCGATGTCGTAACTATTGCTCGGGAAATATTTATTTGGTCGACTCAATCGTGGAGCGATGAATTCACTTTTAATTATCCCACCAAGAGGCCAATAAAAATGTTTAACGTTCGGTTTTAGCTTGTAGCAGGTTGCGTCGGGAAAGCGTTCGAATGGAAATTCGGCGATACCGTGCAGAGTTGACTTTTAAATTTCAGAATTATAAAGAATGATCCGGTGAGAATTTTTAATTTTATGTGAGAAAATCTGTAGTTTAGCGAAAATATAACTTATCATAGTAGTAAGGTATAGTTGGGGTAATTTATACCTTAAATTCGTTTAATGAGGATTAAAGTTTTCTCACAGCGGTGCGAGTTTGAAACAGGGAACGAGCGTTACATTTCCGGGCCTGGTAGCGTCGGAAGCGCATCTATTGTCTGTGACGCCATAATTAACAAACTAAACTTAACATGTGCTTTCCTGCCACCATTGTGTTCTTTGCAATTAATGATTTGGTTTCCGTTTGTTGGAAGTTCGTTCAATAGCACTCGTACATCAACTGACCCGTGTCGCACCGAAACGCTAAATTACATTTAGAATTCAGACAAGATTTATGAAGTTTAAATAAAATTTGTGCGACGATATCGTAAATATTAAATACAAAAATATTGTGCCATAAAGGCAATCTGTATTTTGCACTTAGATGTGACAGGTTCCCCTTTCCTAACTAACACTTATGCCATATTCGGACTCATGCACATAGAAAAGTTGCACAGTTTAATCAAACTAATAGAAGTGCTAGGCGATACCAATAACTTAATACAGCGCCTCTATCAAATACTCTACTAAGGAATGGTTTTCAATGCGATAAATCGTTTATGGGGTCGAAATAAGGCAGTGTCATAAATTTTCATAAAGTGTCATTTGTTAGATTTATTAAATCATTTCTGTGAATTGAATTTGTTTATTCGAGGTAATCATTTTTAAAACACACTTATGACCAATCGACGCGATTATTTCTTTTTTTTTTCATTTATATAGACCGAATGGCGATATGCAGTGATTTTAACTCGGTTGGGGTTCGTATATCATGGTCGCATTGTCAGCTTGATGGTCTTTAATTTTGTCAATCTACGGTTATGTTTATATCCAAATTTATAAGCGCGGAAGAGCTATAGTGCATTTTGCTACTCAATGATACCAGCTTCCTGAAAATGCTTTGCTGAAACAGGAAGCTCAACAATCTAAAGGTTCCGTGAGACATTAATATCAAAGGAACAATCGCACCGCTCATCAGTTGGAGTGTTTACAAAAAAGGATCTCACTTTAAGGACTTGAAATAATTTAAAAGAATAATTTGCTGATATTTTCTTTTATTCTAAATTCGAAACTAAGCCAATCCGCTCTGTTTGGCCGGTTAGGTGGTAAATTTGTAAGCAGATAGTTAGGTTAATTGGCGGGGCTCATGTTTCAGAATTTGTTTTCGCTGAAATATGTTGTTGAATCCCTACCAATTCGATAATTATGCAGCTTTTGGGAAGATTTAGGAAGAAATCCAAAATATTTTTAAAAGAAACGAAAATATTGAAATTTTTCTTAGAAAACTCAGGTTTTCACGCGAGCGAACCGATAGTCTGCAAATAGTTTTACCTGATTTTTCAGACGAAATTAGTGTTGGTTCCAAATATTTTATTTTGAGCATTAGGGTCGTTTTCAGAGCTATGTTTGGACAGACTACCCGCAGAAAAAAAACAACATTAAGGAAACCGGGAAAAGATAAAATGAGAGGAAGGCCTAGGGTCTAGCGGTGAGATTTTGCTATCTGCCCTGATGAGAGGAAGAGTTCAGGATAGGCAGAAGTGGAGAAAAGCCGTAGAGTAGGAGTAGGATATTATAAATAAATTGAAAATATATGATAACGAAATATCTAGACCTATGTATGTTTTAGGGATCTAATACTTAATTAAAAAACAATTTTTTTGAGAAAAACCATTTTCAATTTTTTCCAAAATTTTTTGAATTCTTACATTTCAAAAAATGATGTTCCATGTAAGAAAGAAATAAATTAATTTAAAAGCTACAAAAATACGGAATTGGCAGCAATTTTTTATTTATATTATTTATTTCAAAATCTTAAAATGCCTCCATCAGGTGTCAAGATTGTTTTGGAGTGAAAAAATACAGGCTTCCTCATTTTGCATGAACAATAGTATATTTCAGCAAAAACGAATTCTGAAAAATGAACTCCTTTCAGTTTGCATGGTTCATGTTCCATGTCGAAGAGATTGCTATTAACAAGACTATTCAGGCTGGCAATTATTATGCCGGTGTTGCTTTTATAAATTTTAGTTAGTTAATTTATATTTAATTTAATAGAGTATTATTCACTGTTTTAAAAAAATATTCACAAAACAGCAAACTTGGTTTAAACTTTGAATTTTTTCTTTCGACTGCCAATGGTTAACGACAAAAATATTATCTTCATGAATATTACTCTACATTGAAAAGTTTCTCTCTTTGATATGTCAACGTCAGATTTTCTTATTTTATTTATTTTTTTTCAGTTTTGACTTTGTTTTACTTTACTGAAATAGAATTATTTTGTCATATTGTACCTACCTCAATATTCAATAAATCACTCGAACTTCTAGAAAAATTACCCCATTTTAAGTTTTCTCAACTTTTCCAAGAAAATTTATTATAACATCAATGCAATACTTTAAATATAAAATATTAGTTTAATTTAGTTTTGAGTCTCGGCGTTTACACTTTTATTAATTTCACTGACGAAATGCGTTTTTTAAATACCAAACTAAGCATGGAATTTTAGTTTCCACTTCCAATCTCAACTTATCTTTAAAATAAACATTAAACCTGAAATAGAAAACCGGTCAGCTACAAATTTGTACAAAATTAGTGGAAATAATTAAAAATTTACTAACTGAAGTATTTAATAATAATTTTAAAATAAAGAGAATTTTCCAAGAATGTTGAATATTTTCTATATACTGAAGGTTGGATAATTAAAATATATTTATAAATTTTTCTAATTTGTTTGACTGGGAGTGTAAAGTTTACACTTTTTATTTAGGATATCTATTTTCATTAAAAAAAAAATTACAGAAAACAGAAATATTTCTTTGGGCTTTCTGCGGTGAAAAAGTCTTTTTCCCTTTTTTCCCAAAAGAATTTTCCCACATTGATTTTTTATATTTATTTTTTAAATTTGTAGCATCTCTTGAGATTACGTAGCCTTCTGAAATAAAAACTGTGTAACTTATTGATTGCAATTTTGTAATATTTTGAAAATTTGAGTATTTAAAAAGATTTATAGTTAAAATTTTTAATAAGAGTAAACGAAATACAAACTCGATAGATTTTAAAATGCGATTAAAGTTTAGCTGGCCGTAAATTGAACTAAATCCAAAAATCCCAATGAACGCATTCAAACAAGAAGATTAGATAAGTGTAATTACTGATTTATTAGACGTGGAAGTACTGAAAAGGGTACGACATTCTATTTAAATATGAACCAATCCGATTATCCGGATGCAAAAAATCTGGTTATCATTATTTAACTTTTGTTGTTCTGAACAAGTGGAGAGGAAGTGTATTTTTTGGGAAAAATGAAAAATAAAGCTTTTCGAAAAGCAATTAAAAAATTAAATACATTCGCTTTTAATCTTTACTTCTAGAAATGGTTAAAATGATTTCGCGCAACAACATCATAGAAATTTTGACTAATTGTTTGAGATTTCCATATGAATGAGATAATGAAATATGGTAACATTAATATGGATATATGCTGCTCGAAAGCGAATTGTAAGCAGTAGTTGGTATTTCCCTTACGTAAATAGGTCATAATGTCTATATTAGCACGCCGTGCAATCTGTATGTATGAGATTTTCACTAATTTGCATAAAATGTGTCTCAGTGATTCATATATCTTATTGCGTTTGATATATGATTTCTGTTCGGTTCTGTTTGAATTCTAATTTAAAATTTGTCTTACGTTTCTTTTGTTATCTCCTATCTTTGCCAAACCACCATCTTCGACCTTACAATTCGGTTCAGTATTGAATCGAATTTTCATCAGGTTTCGATGTTAATCACGAATTTCCTCCCTCGGCTGATATTCCATTTTTCTTTGAGCGTCAAAAATTTTCTAACACATTAGATCGAAAAGAAAATATTAATAATATTCATGTCAAAGTCAACTCGACATCATTATTAGCACATACACAAGAGGGACATATTCTCCCATGTAATCTTGTGATACGGTGCATTCAAACTGCCCGCGCTTACAAGGCATGCCAAATCCATTATAATTGGCTCAGCGATTGAATAGAATGGAAATCTAAACCGAGATTGGTTACGCTTCGGCACGTGACTCGTATTTGTTCCTTATCTTTTCTCAAATTATTATTTCTAGATCATTAGTTCTGTAGTACTCCGTAACGTATACATGATTACAATAATGAAATAACAAACGGAAGTTTGTGAAAAATTTCTTAATCCAATAAAATCATGACTTTTGTCATTTAAGCCATTGCAAATAGATATAATTCAAACATAAATGCATTATAATAAATTTTGTATAATAGTAAATTTAATTAAAAGTTTGAACGTTTTTGACTAGGTAATATTTTAGCATGTGTTTATCGATAATTAAAAGTGCATTTAAATATCTACAACAAACGTAAATGCTAAAATTGTTGAATATTGTCGAATGCAAGTCGCTTATCATGCCATTTGCAGACCATTAATTCCAAATCACGTTACCGAGATTCAAACATTATAAAATAAGCGCTTCATTTCACAACCACCTATTGTTTAAGAGAGGGTTAAATAATTGAATTAATGTTATGATATAAGAATCGACGTGCGTTTTATGTCATTAGCCAAGAACACAAAAATTTTAAGATTATAAATCATGGGGTGCAATTTTTATTCGAAACTTTTATATTATTTTTTTCAGCATTGAAATTTCAACTTGCAGTAATAATAATAATATTGAAAATATGTTAGTTATTAATACAATAGTGGGATTTGACACTATAGAGCGATCAATAATTGGAAAATTCATCTTTGATCATAATATCATATTATTATGGGTTGGGTACAACTCGCAGCGCACGATTCGCCGCGCACAATTCGCCGCGGCACGATTCGCCGCCAAGCACGATTCGCCGTGGCACGATTCGCCGTCGCACGATTCGCCGAGAGCTTACAGCGCCACATATGAATAATCTTCGGAATTAAACAAGAAGAAAATTATTTGATGTGTTGACCTTTTGTATTTACATGAATACACAGGTCAATTAATATGGTTCAAATTCTATCTATCATACCTCTTTACCTTCCATGGTTTTGTAAGTTAGGATTAAAATTTATCATTATAAATTTCCAATTTCTAATTGGTAACGGTATATTGACCAATCGCATTATACCATTTTGAAGAAGAAAAATCCAAACAATTTTAAATGTCCAACCGTCACTTCCTAATTTATTCATCCTCAAGTAGTACTTCAATAGGTAATAAGATGGTGTATTTTTATCGTTGTTTTCTGTATTTTATTCCTTAGCCAATTGGTTCGAAAGGCGAAAGAAATCGTAAAGGCAATGATGGTAGGCAATCTTGACATTAGTCGTAATGATTTTGAGAATCGGGATATATTAGAATACCTTCGTGGTTTGGCCCACAATTTCGAAATGTTGGAGGCTTAATCTAAATAAAATTGAAAATAAACGAAAACAAAAAGAACTACTATTGTTTTTTCTAACTTTTGAGAAATTTATCTATTTAATCTATTTAATTTGTTTAATATATTTAATTCATTTTTATGGCCTAAAAATCTATCAAAGATTATTAATAGATGGGGTTATTGAACGGATAAAAATCAAAATCTCACGGCGAATCGTGTCGCGGCGAATCGTGCCACGGCGAATCGTGTCGCGGCGAATCGTGCCGCGGCGAATCGTACCGTTCCCTATTATTATGATCATTAATCATAATAAATAATATCAATACAAAAAGAAAATCAATTCTTTCGTAAACTTTGAGTAAACTCATTTCTATTGACTAGTTTCAATATTTTGTTTTCAGGAAAACGAAAACTGTGCTAAAAGTAAGCAGCAGGACATCTAGGCGTGGTCAATAGGACGCGACCGAAGAGGTCGCATAAAATTTGATTTTATGATGAGACATTAACTTGATTTCTTGATTTTAAAGGGTAACTTGTAATTTGACTTAAACTTCTGAAGATGCTAAGATTCAAGCGAAACATGTCCTTAGATATATTTTTCCTAATTTTTCCTTTGTTGATATAAAAAGTAAAAAAATAATTGTATTGTGGCTTTGCGTTACTTTGGCGTACTGCATAAACCAACCTTTTCATAAAAAAATGGCGGGCAAAAATCTAAAGCGGTTTAGTGTCTAAATGTTCAAGTCAATGCAATATCTATTTAACTTATTGATTACTTTTTACGTTTTTCAATCAAATTTCATTTATAATTTGTAGTTTATTTGTCCTCTGATTGTCAATTGTTCCAAAAATGATTAGATATATCTCATAATTAATTTAAAATTAATATTGATTTAAAGATTTTGCTCTGCTTTGCAATTCTACCTAATTCGACAAATTTCATTTGAGTTGGCAATAAACTGCTTTACTCTTTCAATTCATGGTGTAAAGTGAACGGTTATCTGCCATGTAGAGAGCTTTTCTTTTGAACACAATTACTGAGATTCTGAAAATATTTCATACTTTCAGGGGAGGAAAACAAAGCGAAGCACATCAAGCACAATTTGTCTATTTTTAATAAACTTTAATCGTTCATTAACAATACAACAGGGTTTAAGGACAAGTTTTACTAAATATAAAGAAAAATTTTGATTTATTAATAGCATTAGTTCATAAAAATAAATTTGAAAAATTATTCCATTCGGGGATTCCCAAATTTTCCCCAAACAAAAGATTTAAACAATAAATGATTTTAGTGTTTATTAATCTGCATAATTTAAATTTTGAAAATAAATGACATAAAATTCGAATTACTCAGTATAGAACCAAAACTGCTCTTAAGCATCTAGAATTAGATGATATGAAAAGTTTAGAAAATAGAAGGAAATTGATGTCTAGAAATAGATTCAGTAAACAAAAGAAATTTTGCAAGCAATGGAAATTAACTAACTAAATTATTTTACTATACTAAACAATTTAGCTCTGCTATGGATATCGTAGTAAGAGTTACGATATGAACAGAGTATAGTGGCAAACTGAATTGAGAAAGAATACAGCAGAACACATATGGACCAACATATGAATAATTTGATGTTTTATTATAAAATTTTATAATTTTATTTTTATTTACATTTGTAAATATTTTAAATGTTGATTTTGCACCGACTAGCGACGAAAACCTGCCTTTATAACAAAAATAAGCTACCGAGTAGAGGGACTAATCTGTAAGTCTGTGATATTGATTAATTTTTGATAAATTTCTTATATGTTTATTTGATTTGAATTCAAAAATAATCGGGACATTTTGAATAAAATTGATTTATTTTTAGAAAATTCAACCAACAACAGAAGCATTAATGGGATGATTTGAAATAAAGACAAAGAGAAGATAACATTTGATGGTAAACACTAATTAAATAGTAAAATTAATAATTCTAGGCATCATCATAACATTACAAGTGATACGACGACAGATGGGCAAGTTAATCTGCTATATTTACGATTTCCATTTTTGATATATACTTTGTTATAATAATATTTCAAAAGTTAGTCGGGCAATCTAAAGCATCACTTAATGCACAAATAGTAGGCCGATTCTGATAATTACATTTCTAAAGGCCCACTTGTAGATCTTAAAAGGATCACAGAACGTCTGACAAACCTTATTGTTGCAATATTTTCAAAATTAAAATTAAAAAGCATAATGTAATATAAATAAGTTAAAAAAACAAAACATGACCCTGTTATTCAATACACAAACTTAGAAATTCACTTTTTGGGAACGCAGTTGTCTCACTTTAATGCCGCCCATCGCCGGAAGTAAATTATTATTATTTAATAGGTTTACATAATATGTTGATATAAAAAAATTAAATCGAAAAATCAAGTTACATTTTTTAGCAATTTTAGTCTCATTTTGGCTCTGCAACTACATATTGCTGCCATCAGAAAGAAGTTTAAACCGCTCTTAAAATAAAAACGGCATTATGCCCCCAAATTGAAGCATTCGTTCGAGTCCCTCTTTTTTGCTGCTGAATTTTTCCTTTGATTTACATACAATTGCATAATAAATTCATAAAAGGTTATTTTAAATTATTCTATTATATTCCAATAAATAATTAGCTTAAAAATCCCATCAACAATTAAAAACATCTTTTATTAGAATATTAGATAATATGTGTCTCGTGATAGGGAATTAAATACATCAAAATTTATAATATTGCACAAATTATTTAACAATTTTTCGAAATAATATACAAAATTTACATATTTTTACAATAAAATACTTAAAAAATAATAACATAACATTTTAGTGATATCAGACATAATATTTAGAAGTAAAACAATTATTTAAAATTTGCAAAGTCTTTCTTTTTCCTCAAAGGTTCTTGATCATCTTCGTCTTTGTCTTGATGTGCGGTCATATGTCGAGTCAGATGATGTCTTTCGCGAAACGATTCAGCACACACCGGACACTTGAGTTTTTCTTCGCGCCTCTTTCGCGTAGAATCCATCGCGTCATTTTTGTGATGCGACCTCATGTGATAAACCAAATCTGACGTCATCCTAAAGCTAATATTGCATTTTGCGCATACATTTTGAGCTGGAAGCGATAGTGCGGCTAACGAGGGTGGTAGTAAAGAACTTAATATTGCAGCTGCTGGATTTCTGATGTCAGGTGGAAATTTTAAATCCGGTTGGGACATTTTTAGCATATCAGGGCTTTGAAACTGTTGGTAATTGTATCCCAGTTCGTGACGATATTGGCTTATCATGGGACGAATTTTACTAAAATTTGGTTGAAAAGACTCGACGTTCGATTTCGAAAGAAATGGATGGTCCAACGACATGGCATTGGGAACCGCGAAGTTTTCTTGCATGAAATGATTTTGATATGCAGGGATGTTTTGGCTTTTAAAGATTTGATTTTGCGATAAAATTTGATAATTTCGGTTGGTTATCGGCGGTGACGGACTCAGCGAGGTTTGATAACTTAAATCTGGACTGGGAGATAGACCCGGCGAAGCTCGAGTTTCTTTTGGTATTAAATTGACTTTTGTGAACGCACTTTTTTGTTCGCTCGGTATGTAAGTTGACTTAATTAAAATCGACTCGTCTTGACTAATTTTTGGTTTGATTAAATTTGGGTCGTCAAAGACTTGGTGTTTTTGGATTGCACTATGTAAATACCTGGCGTGGTTTTTCATTTTTTGGAGGTCGATTACTCTAGCGGAACATTCGTCTTCGTTTACACTACTAATTTCGTCATTGTTGTTTCTTACTGCACTGCCAGCACTTTGATGAAGTAAAAAATCAGAAGCTGATTTTCGTTGTTTTTGTTTGAGTTTTTCATCGGGAAGCATTAAAAATGCGACGTCGAACGACCTTTTAACTGTTTTTGGAATCGAACTCGGCTCTTCACAATTTGTTAATTGAACTTCGGATTTGTTATCTGACCTTCTGCTACTGATATCCATAGTCATTTTATCTGGTTTTATTTTAAAACACCAACACCGAAACACTCTGAAACACGCAAAGTTAAAGTAGCATCGCGAACAATGTGCTCACTCAACAGTCGACGTACGTATTGTGGAAAATCACAATCGTAACGTATAAATATTGTTGGATACTAAAGCCTACCCTTAAACAGTCTGTAGTATAAAATCACCAACCCCGTTGTGCGAGACAAGGAGGAATGATACAATTTTTGTTTCCAACAGAAAGAGTAAACGCTTCCGCTTTCGTTGTGAATGCTTTCTAGGACACAGTTAGTTAAGCTCAAACCACCCTATAGGGATAAACTTAAGTTTAGGGGTAGTTTCAGACCAATAGAGCTTTCGAGCAAGGCGGAGCATTGAAATACGGTTATCCAATACGGTTTTCATTGTACACGTGTTTAGAATGTGACGTTGTGAAATAGTTCGGAGCTTTCAAGATTCAATCCTGCTGAAAAGCATATTCTAATTCGAATATGTTTTCTTGTGGCAATTTGCCGGAATTTTAGTTTAATTTTTAAAATTTTCCTTTTTAATTTTAATGAGACATGTGAAAAGTAATTTTGTAATTTATTTTCTGCTTACCGCCCAAATTTAGATCGTTAATTGGGTCACCGAAAATGTGAAAATATAAAATATAAGTTAATCGTCGAAATTTTATCCGGTTCCGAATGTTTCGGATTTGTGCGATGTCTTCAGATGAAGGAAATCTGAAATATAATAAAATATTCCTTCGAGTTTTTCAACATATCGATTTACATTTTAAATATCAATTTAACTCGAAATAAATGATAAGATTAATAATTTTGGAAGCACTTTTAAAAACACTGTACGCTTCATTAAAAATGAAAGTCGCAATTAATTTTCCTGACGCATTTTTGAAATGTAAGATGTACAAATTACAATTTCATTATAAAAATGATTAATGATCCTCTCTGTATGTTTGCAAACTCATACCATAAGTTAGTGGAATGAGAGGAAACTCATTTGGCTCTTGTTTTTATTCCAACTGCTTTTTTGTGTTAATATGTTTCTCAAATTTTTGAATGCAGATCATTTGGGGTTTCACCGTATAATTTTTTTCATTCGCTTAATATTTTTTTATAGTTTTCAAATGAAAGTTTTATTTGCACACCCTTAAGGGTGAGTTACAGCGTCACTAAAAACCACCTGCTATGTGGTTTCTGCACATATGGTTAGAATTCGTACAATTTTGACCTCCTATTGCGAAATAGGGGCTGATTTAGGCATATTGTGAAGTACATACTTGGCACATTAAGAGCTTTTATTTTCAATTATGCATTGCTGTGTTATTTACTATTCAGAAAAGAGGAATATTGTTGGATCTTTAAAATCTTGGAAACACTTTTACCACTTTTACACTTTTCACCCACTAATAAAATAAAAATTGCTACGTTTCTGATTTATATTATATTGCGTTGATATCCTATATATTTTAATTTTAATCCTTTATTTCTCTTTCTATTAATATATTAATTGAAAATAATTGGTAAGTCGAATGATGCATTTTCTTCTTTTTTCTAGTCTACTATAGTTGTTAATGGTCAGTAAAAGTGGAACTGTGTGGGCACATTTTCTGTAGTAGGTGCTGCTATGAATTCTTCTTTACAGATGCTAGATTGTCATCCCAGAGATGATATTTGTATCGGACATTTAACCAATTTAATGGCCAGGGGCGGTCACATTTTTAATTTCCCAAAAATTACCCAGGAATTGAAGAGCCTAGAGGTATTTAGTAAAGACAATGACCCTCTTTGGGCATTAGGCTTTCTACAATTGGTTTCAATTGCAACTGAAAAAAAATTTGTTGGAAAAGGTCACAAAAATCACTAAATCTTAAATTGGCCGTTTCTTAGGCCTTATTAGGCCTTATCAAAATTAAAGTATATAACTATCTGCATAGAACTATTAAAAAAATATAATTTTATTCTGTTTAGGTTCCGAGATATCGTTTTTCATAGCACTTTAATTTTTTCAAAAATGCAGTTTTTAGTTTTCCACGTTAATTTATTTAGCTACTACATAAACTACTCTAAAAAGTGATTTAGAGATAATCACAGTTTTCTGTGATTCTATAGATAGAACAACTCTGTAACTATAATAGGATCCAAACAAGTCTTTCAAACTTAATCCTCTTTTGATATTTATTAAATTTTTGCAAAAAGTAAAAATATTTATTTTAATAGCATCTCAGGAGCATTGATTTCTTGATAAGTACTAACTTAATTTTATTTAAATTATTTTCTCATCAATTTTGCTTCTAATAGAAACTAAAAATGCCTAAATTTATTCAAGAAAATTTAAAAATAGAGTTTGCTACTACTTCGAAAATTTCAAAATGAAAAAATTAAAAACAAATTTAAATTAGTAAATTTATTAACAAGGGAAATCGATTGCAAAAGTCTATCGAACAAATCAAAAAGATTTATATGTTGATTAATTAATAATAATGCGGAAAAATATACTGTTCGTATATGTTTAAAAAAAGTTGGTATAAAAACAGAAGTTAAATTGTTAACAGATTTTCATAAAAATGTAAATCCTGTTAATTTTCCTGTATATCATGGTCAGATAAAACAAAACTAAATTACATAGGATCATATAGTTGTGCAGTGTATACAGCCAAACTTGGAAGTTTGATGCAAGCTCCATAATGATCTGGAGGTTGCTTCCCAGGGAGAAACGGAAAAGGATTAAGGAAAAAAATGGAATTATGAAAGGAAAGCAACACATTAAACCATTTTAAAGAACTTAGATTTACTTGGCTTTGTTAAGTTTGGTTGTGAATTTGGTAATACTTTTTAATATTATGCAAGACAACGATCCCAAACATAGGAACAAAATTACAAAATAAGATCTATGTGAATCCTCTGATGTGGAAGCTATAAGGAAGGTATAAGCAAGAAACTCAAAAGCATAAATAATAAGCTTTTTAAAAACCAGCATTTGATCTTTTTTCGTCATCAGATTTAATCTATGATATTGATATGAATTGGATTATTCCAATTTTAGGTGATATTGATTATATAACTACAGGAGTGAATTATTCTTTTCACTTTAATATTCAAATTAGCAAACTTCAAAAATTAATTAATTTATCCATCATCTTTATATAAATTTGAAAAACAATAATATTATTTAAATAAAGTGAAAATTTTCATATGTAATTAATGAAAATTTTAGAAGATTATTAATTGCTCTTGCTTATCTATATTTTGAACAGAAAATGAGCCCATGATTTTCTTAATATTTAAATATTTAGAGTTTTTATAATAAAATTCAAATTTTACCACAATTTTTTTAAAAACATAAATAATATTTATAAAGATTACAGAAAAATTTCTTCTTAAGGAAATAATACCTGTTGCTGAAGCAAAGGTCACTGAAGGATCTGAAAGGGTAAAGAGATTTTCAGTTGAAAACATTTTTATTGATTAATTTATAATCATGTCCGCACCAAAATCATTTTTCGATTTTTATTCAAAATTTAATTATAATAAATTGATTGAAAATAATAATAATAATCATAACTGCGGTCAATAGTCCTGCAAAAAGGACGAGATTTTCTGTCTGTTCTTAGCGGCCTGGTTCACATTGAAATTAAACTAATAATTTTTATTTTTTATGATTGACCGCAACTTTGTGATTTCACTTATGTAATCTGTAGTACATTTAGTGATCAGGATCTTATTATCCTCGAGTGCTATCCTCGGATAGCAGAACTATAATTACTATATATAAAGCTTGAGACTGCAAATAATTTAGTTAATCAATAAAAATGTATAGTTTATAAATAAATGGTAAATTCTGGACGCAGGACTAAATCCTTTTTCAGGAAATCAGTATAGCGGAAATCTTTTTCAGATGCCACTTTCAATTACCACCTCAACATTTTATTGGCTTAAAACAATTTTTGAAAAAAATGAAACAAATTTAAATTTGGAAAGGATCAGTTATCAGTTTAGCAAAATTAAAAACTTCAAATAGCTCTTCAGACGCCTTTCAACTAAAACACCGGTATCCCTTTGAAAACTTGATTATTAGGTTACAAATTTAAAGCCAGTTGAGTATGAGTCAAGAAGAGAACATATTCAACCCCGAGTTGGATACAGCTTGTTTTTGTCGTTTGGCCGTCGGGTCTCTTTAGATGATGGGGCAGCTCATTCGTATTGTATTGCGAATAAATAGGTTTTGACAGGTCTCCAGGGTTATACATAATACCACTTGTCCATATGTTACAGAAACGGGAACCCCTCGTCAAGGTACTTGTTACTACTACGATGCGTCATGAATTATGAGGATCTAACCTAATTTTATTATCGAGGATGAGTTAATTCAACATTTCTGTGGATAAACTAAAACATTCTTATTTTGAGTTCGAAATAATCCAGAACCGAACACTGAAAATTGTATCATTTTTCACACAAAAAAGCAAATTAAATCTGTGATGGCTTTTAAGGACTTCTTATCACGAAATCGATCTGGAAATGTTTCGCTTGTTGGCTGCATCGTTCATTATCAGTGTAAAAAGAATGTGTCAGTTTGACCTGAAGCGACTGAAACAAATTGCAACCGAATTGGTGTTTTTAAGAAGCTCAGATGTTCGAAAAACCATTAAGTCGTCCGATTTTAATCGAATTTGATTTAACACTCTAAATGTAAAATTTTTCTTCACTTTTGCTTTGAAAATTATCTAACAAGTTGGAATTAGGAAGACATAAGTTGATTCCAAGTCGCGACTACGGAATTGTTGTTTGATTTCTGAAGTCCCTCAGGATTTTAAGCAATTATAACCACATGCGACCTACGAAGGACCTTCGCATCAATCAAACGGTGTACATGTCTTGGGACAACACTTCGAAACACAAATAATACTAATATAAATTGCTTTCTAAAAAGTTGCCCGCATTAAATATTTTGCTCGCACATATTCCATTTAGGTTTTAATTTTTTGTCCGAGATGAAAGCTTAAAGGGTCGAAAACTTTAATCCTCGTGAATAGTTTTCAATACGAATCGTATAACCTGCACATATGTTCACTTACACCCCTGGAAAGTAATTTTGATTGCCGCGTACTTATTAACCAGGGGTTTGCAGTTCGAAAGAATCGATACTTTATTTTGTTCCTGTTATACCGAGATCTAAATAAGGGATTGCTAATACACCAGACTATTTATTCATTTTATTCATGCAGGTTTAGGGGTAGTTTACTGGCTATAGTTCGGTTTGGGGCAATGTTGTGCCATATGTTGGTCTTGGCCGCGAACATTTGAACAGATGGGTCTTGTACGCCAAAAAGTCATTAGACGATATTGTAGTGAATCGACAAGTGCTTTATGGGTATTAAGTACGGCTTTAAATATTTTTCCATATTAAAATTGCATAATTCTGTTTATTTTTCGGTTGCCGACGTAAATAAATACTCTGTGGTATAATAAATTATCCAAAAAGGAACGAGTCAAAATTGGAAACTTTGGACCATTCTGTATATAGGTACATACCGGGTGCTGAATGAGTTAGCCGAACATAGGAAATTAACGTGTAAAAACTTATTTATGCAAATTCCTGCTTCCCTAATTATTTTAGAGAAAAAATGAAAGACACAAAAATAATCCAGAAATATAAACTACGAATGATAACAACATTAGATTTCATCTAGCTTTTACTTAAAAGGTCAAAAATTGCTTCCAAAATTAATAAAATTTTCATTTATCGCACTGGCCATGTAATAAATTCAATTTTAATTTCTATTTTCAAAAATAATTACCATGGAAACTTGCATGGCCAGTCTGATAAATGAAACTTCTAACAATTTGAAAAGCATTTTTTGAACTTTTAAGTAAAAGCTAAATGAAATCTAATGGTGTTATCATTCGTAGTTTAGATTTCTGCATTATTTTTGTGTCTTGCATTTTTTCTCTAAAATAATTAGGGAAGCAGGAATTTGCATAAAATGGTTTTTACATGTTAATTTCCTATGTTCGGCTAAGTCAATCGGCACCCTGTATATTGTGGTGTTGCAATATTCCACATCGCATTTTGGGTGTTAACCCTTATTTAAATAAAATAAGAAAGAAAAGTGCAATTTAAAAACATGTTTTGAGAAAATTATATTTTTTATAAACTTTCGGGTTCGTAAATTTTAACATTATTATTTCAATGTTGTTATAACAGACGTCGACTTAGCGTAGCAGCGTAGCTTTTTTACATGGGGATCGAGATTTGGTACAAATAGCAGGAAACCGGAACTAAGGATATTCTTTCAGTGAATATTTTTACGACGACGCTTTTTTAGATTATTTGTGCTGTGCCATTTCATTTGGAGCTTTTGTGTAATTATCAAAAACGGTGATTTGATTTGCGACGCTGTAGTTGCTACTGCAATATTTGTTCAAATTCAATGGATAAATTTTATTTTCGCTTTTGGTATGTGGAATAAAAATATCGAGACAGATATAACTCTTTATTGCAATTATATTTGTAATAAAAGAATGCGAAGCAGAAGCTGAAGACTATCAAAATTCTAAGTTTTGTTTGAATACATCATTCGAAGATGGCGCCTTATTTGCATAGAACGACACTTTATGCTAATATTTTTGATTTATTGTTATTTTTATTTGATTCCCGGAATTATTATATGGACTGTATCCGTATGGATGAAAATCATATTTTATGTTGTAAGAAAAAGCTTTCTACGCTTCAAATCGATTTCTGAGGAGGAATAATTTTTGTGGTTTTGATTTTACTACTCTCGCTTTTATTTCTACTTTCGCTTTCAATACGTTTTATCGCGCTTGCATTTAAGTCGGGAATAAATTAGGTGCCCCGAAGATAAATTTAAATTAGTGTGACGTCATATTGGGTAGTCATTAATCAGGAGCACTTGATCCGCTTTGCGATACAATTCAATGCGGTAACGCGATTATATAAGCAGATCACCACTCTGTTTCGCATAGGGATTGTTGGGTTGGTGTTGTATCTGTTTGGCCTGCCTCTACTCGAGTTTGCTAAATTCACACCTCTGTTTCAACTTGTGCTTAGTTATCATCCCTTATTAATATACTGCGTATATTCGTTGTCCTGTAATATCGTGGTTGAAATATGTATATTGCGTGTGCTTGTATATCAAAACGTGGTAATCCGTAAATACATTAAATTGGATTTATTGCCGTTATACGCACTTGTGCGAAAATTAATGTTTAGTTCTCCGGTGGATCTCAAACGTCTTTGAAATTTTGTTATTTAAAAAATTTCGCTCGTAAATTGCCCGAACTAAAAAAAAACGAAACTTATTTCTTTTATTTATTTTTTTGAAATAAATACATAGCATAACGGTCGCCTTCGGCTCCATATTCTTGCTACCCCAACACTTGAGATAATTTTCTTAGCTCAACACGACATGTGTGAATGCTGGCGTATCAGTGTGAAAAAAGATAAAACTAAATTTTCAAATTTGAGGGCAATTTAATGTTGGAATTATGGATATATTCGGTGCTGTTTATTGTCGACTCAATCCTAACTTTTGAATAAATAAAATATACAAATTTTGACTTTTACTTGAATACAATTTTTAATTTGAAGAAATTTAGATGAAATTTTGTAAGGGCAGGCAATTCTAGCGCCGTTTTTTTCATCAAGGTAATACATACATTTAAAAAGTATTCCTTCTCGAAGTTATTCTGAACTACACAAAATATCGAAAAATTGTAGAAAGAGCTTTTTTACCCTGGGTTGCTCTAAAGACTCAGCTTCTCAGCTCAAATAACGCCTTTGGGTCATATTCAATTAAAGGACGTTTAAAATGCTATCTTTTTACAGAAAGAAATATTAAATCTATCTTATATTTTTATTTATTAATTTTATATTTTATTAAATTTATTTCATATCTGATATTAATGGTGAAACTATATGAAACACTTGTGAAATTAGCAGTAATTAACAATAAAAATAATTCGAATTTTATTGATCAATTAATCTTTTAAATTAATGATATTGTGCTGTGAATTAAAACATGTAGAGTCTGCTTTTTGATGGTAATTTTGCTATTAAATACTAAATTGCTAACGGCGAAATGGTGATGGCGAAACAGTTGACGGAAAAATGCTCCATTTTCACACATCCCTATAATCTAATTTAATTCTAAAAGAAAATTCTGTTGAGTTTTAGAAAGTGCGAATATTTGATTACTTTTATTATTTTCTCAAAATCGATTAAAATGCGGAATTTGTTAAAATCTTCGAAAATTAGTTTTATTTGTTTATTTGCATTATTTATAAAGAATTTATTCCAAGAAAATAATGTAAATAAACAAATAAAGAATTTATTCCGAGAAAATAAAGTAAATAAATAAATAAGGAATTTATTCCGAGAAAATAATGTAAATAAACCAATAAAAAATGCATTTCGAGAAAATAATCTAAAATTCTCGGAATAAATTCTTTATTCGGTTATTTACATTAATTTCTCGGAATAAATTCTTTAATCGTTTATTTACATTGTTTTCTCGGAATAAATTCTTTCTTGGTTTATTTACATTATTTTCTCGGAATAAATTTTTTAATGGTTTATTTACCTGAATTTCTCGGAATAAATTCTTTATTTGTTTATTTACGTTATTTTCTCGGAATAAATTCATTATTCCTTTAATTTGCATTATTTTCTCGGAATAAATTCTTTATTTGTTTATTTATATTAATTTTTGGATTTGCTTAAAATGCGGAATTTGTTAAGTTCCACAAAGAAAGTTTTGTATTGGCAATAATTAAGTTTTCAATTAGATCAGTGGTAAAGCAATCAATTTCTGAGTTGAAAGTGAGATTGGTTCAGTTTTATTGTTTTTTGAGTTTTAAATGGTTAAAATGTCAAGTAAAATAGAGCAAAAGTTAATCAAAAAATAGTTACTGTTTAAGTTATAGTTTAAAGATGACCTCATATGGTTTTTATATTTTTCTTGTCTTCTAGATTTTCAGGAAAAAAATAAATTTTGAAACAATCTCATCCGGGTCTGGGGTAACATTGGTTTCTAAGCAGCTCACTTGCTCTGGCATGCTCTAGACCAATGTCACATTTTCCCAATTTTTTGTAAAAATAAGTATTGAATCTTTAAAAGCATGCCATGTGTCTCAAATTGTGTACTTATCTGATTTTTTGAGATATATCATGTCTGTCTCTGATTGAAATTTACAGAACTTTTCTCAAACTCAAAAAAGCTATACCGGTGTGGTCAATATATGAAATTCCCTGACTTTTCCAGGTTTTCCCTAACGAAGAATAAAACATTTCCCTGACATATAGATAAATCGGAAGATAAAAATGTAAAAAAATCTTAATTTTAATAATTTTTTTTAATTTCAAAATTAAATAAATTTAATTTGTAGTTAAAAAAATTCAAATTTAAAATTTAAAAACAAATGCGGCGTGCGCGTGCAAAGGGGTATAAGTTCATTTTTGGGCAAATTGAGTTAAGTGCATAAGTAGGTATAATTGTGAAATTCGGTATAACTTCAATACTTAAACAAATATTTTGTGCAAAGGGGTATAAGTTGACTTATACCTTTTGACACAGGTATTATATAATAGTTTCGTTGTGCAAATACAACATACTTATACCATTTCGCACCTTTAATTTTTTTTTACTTATTTAAAACTTTTTGTAATATTATTTATTAATAAGTAAACTATTAAAAGCTGATTTGATTTCTTTAATACAAATATTAATGAAAATTAAGTGAAATTTTTTGTGCAAAATGGTATAAGTGGAAAAATATTTTGTGTCCTAAGGTATAAGTCAGCCGTTTTTTATAAATTGTACTTTTCAACTAATTTTAAAATAAAAATTTTAATTTTGAAAAATTGTAATCGGTTTAGCATAAAATTGTCTACCAATATGTGTTAATAGCTTTGCAAGTTGTTATTTGGCCGATTTACAATAATTGATTAAATGAGGGTAAAAACCCTAAAACTGCGATATCTCAAAATGCCAATTTTGGACTTATACCGTTTTGCACGCGCATGCCGCAAATGTAGTATTTACATTTCAAAAAAAAATTTAAATTAAATTGTTTTTCCTGACTGATAATTTAATTTCCCTGGTTTGGCACTAAAAATCAGAGATTTCACTGAAAATCTTAAATTTCCTTACTTTTCCTGACGAGTGGAAAACCCTGAATATAAATAATACTCGAAAGAAACATATTTTCTTCGCTTATTACAAGGAGGAAAGCAGAGACCCAATACACCAGATATCTTTTTATGACAATTTTTTGGATTTTTGTAGATTTCTCCGGATTTCCTAAAATTTCTTTAGATTTCCTAAGGTTTTCTTGGATTTTCTTTTGCATTGTTTCATGATTTCCTTCCAAAAAAGATAAAAATCAAGATTACCTGTAATTTCTAAGATTTCCTTAAATTTTCCCAGATTTCCCTTCACTTGTACAACAAATTTCCCCAGCGGTTTCCTCCTCGGCTTATTATGAATCACGGACTAGTGTCCATCGACTAAAAATTGCATCGCGATCGACCTGTTGGCCACCCCTGTTATAGATCACATGAGAACATACAACATACAGATTCCAAATTCGACTCCCAGTAAAGTACCTATGCAATAAAAATTGTTTTTCTGCGGTTTCCGCATTTTGCAACAGCATAGCAATCGTGGGTTTTCATGAAAGCCTGCCAGAATAAAATTTTTACTTCCTCACCTCAATTGAAACCTTGAAATTCAGCTTAGCAATCGATGCAAATAAGCGCCAAGTCTTGACCGAGTCTCCTACTTCAATTCCCCATTCCAGTTTAGGAATTGAAAACAAAAGAAAAGAAAGAATTTTATAACAATTACAGATTAGGAGCATCAATACCTAGCTCAACAAAATGCTTATTTGCTGCGCGCCAGGTAAAATAATAAAACAAAATAAGAGAAAAGCAGCTTCTTTATTATGACACTAACTAACTTGTCAAAATGAGTACTGACAATATGATGACAATGAATGACAAAATTGACAATAAATGTTAAATAATTTTTGATTTGACTGTATTGTTGAAACGAGGGAATAGGAATCTGTATTTGTATATTCAGAAACAAAAAGTAGAAAATGCTGGAGTTGGAAGGCAAAATTGAAATTTTCTATTCTTGTAACGTTTACACCACACGGTGTACCTAACCGAAAGGCTGTATAAAATAACCAAGTCTGGTAAGTTTAAGAAACAGACGAAATGATAAAGTAATCCGCAAAGTTCCGAAACTCGGTTCCGGTTTAGTCAAGGAAGAATTTGTGTTTTCTGGCATAATTTTGCGCAGACAAAATATATCTAATTAACTATTTGGTGCCGTTATCATTTAGTATAATATTTGCTTCATTTCAGACGGAACAAATTAATATTCGCTACGCTTAATAAATCACTGCCCGATAATTTATTATCTTTGTTATGTACAACAGAATTAAAATCTTATTGTCTCTCTCTGAGAAAGGGTTGGTAATTAAGTTAATGGTCTCGAAACAAGATTGCATTTGGTTAGCAGTTCAACTGGCTTACTGATAAAATTGTTTCTTTATCTTACAAAGTGGTGAATAATAACCCTACTTTAAACACGGTGAATAAATTTTACATTTAAGGGTGCACATTTTTCGCTGTAATATGCTTTAAAAATATTTCGTAATTTCTTTCGGTAAACTTGAATATCGATAACGAAGAGGATAGTTTTCGTTTCTGGCTTTTCTTTCCTTATGAATATAACATGTCTATTTGGCACCCTCAAAGTGTTATGTATCAATAATAATTTTCACGCTCGGCACTTCAATAGGTTCGAGTGAGAAGCAAGAATAATTTGTAAACGGATATGGCCACTGCAATGTGCTTATGCGAGATAAGTGTAGGAAACGAGCACGAGCTAAAGGGAGACAAAAATCCTTTGAAAATCCAAAGAAAATATGATTCGTTTCGGGATGAAAATCATAATTCACAATTGGAATACGCTCGCTGAGTCTTTTGACCAATAATATATGCCGATGCATTTGTACGTTTGGGCATCGGTTTCCTGTATCTCATTTGAGGACATTTACATGAACAATTTCTCTTTTCACAAATATTTTTTCTAAAGTCAAAAACCACACACACACACACACACAAAGCTATTTAGATATGAATCGGTGCATATTTTGAATAATCTGTTACAAATGTTGAATTCCCTGGCGACAGATTTGTGTTAATATTTTTTAACCTCATAATCTGATCAAATCTTCTTCCTTGTCCGCTCGGCTCAGCTCACAACCCGGAAAATTAAGTTTGCGTCCTGTAAAAAACGTTGAACAAGTGTTGGGTTACAGCTTATTGTATCAGAGTGATTTTCGTTTCTTGTTCATCAAAACGGATTGTTATTTTATATGCGTTCCGCACCATACTCTTATTATTCCAATTTTAACAAAATCGTTTTTTTTTTAAACGAAAATTTAATAATTGCTTATTATTTTTTGTGCCGAGGAAAAGGGTCGACGTGATAACAATTATGTTGATCATTAACCTCGACGAACCTCGGAAAGACAAAGAATTAAATTTTATAAATATGCGGTGTTTTCTGCAAGCTTTTTCGAAGATTAAACCGAAATTTTTAAATAAGTTTCCAAAGAGTGGCTTAGCGATAGCGATGATCCGAGGAATTACAAAAAAAAGTTACATGAAAGTGTCGAATTGAAGTTGACCGAGACAGATCTAGCACTTCTTGTCCGGAATACTGATGTAATCAGGTGTAAATTTTCGGACTTTCCCCTAAGTACCTGTTAATCTACAAAACGTGATGAGATTGTCAAGATACCCTACGTCCTTTGGTATAATTAAAATTATTTTGATTTTCAACTCGAGTTCCATTAGAAGAGTGATGAAAGAAAATTGCATTTTTAATGTTATCCAAAACGGCAAATGTTTATTTGAAATGGCCATAATAAAGCCGCTGCCGGTGCTTTAAATTAGGGAATTACAGCGGAAGTAAAATGGAAAGTCAACGTGAAAAGCTCTCAACTTTTTAAAATGATATATTTTTCAAGTCAACTAGATTATCGCCCGGAAAAGCTGATAAAATAAAATACAATTTTCAAAACTATGTGGAAAATGTCAGTAAAGCAAAATATATTTGATTAGTCTTAAGGGTCGACGCTAAGCTGATTTAAACGATTCTAGGTCTAAAGTAAAGTTGAAGGAAGGTTTTTTATCAAGTCGAGCTTTTTTAATAACTTGCAATAAATGACGTCACCGAGCATATAGCCGATTTTTCAGAATATGGCGAACACTGTCGTCGCTGAAAATTGAAATAATTTTCGCGAGAGCTGTGAACTAAATCTCGTTTGCTTTTAATTGAAATCATTAATTTTCTAATGTTACCATTTCACGCAAAATAACGACCGACAGTTTTTAGCAGATTTAATTAATCGAAATTTTTATGTAATATACTTTTCCTATTGTAATGTAGGTATGAAATCGATATTAATGCCGCAGCGTTAATTAATTAACAAATATTATCGAAACATTTTATATTTTATATAAGAAATCTAAAGGAAAATTGATTTTATTATTAGGACACAGTCACTTCTTTTAACATACTGAAAGTGAACGGCAAAGCGTCGAAGAAAATCGGATTGTGTTATCTTTTTTACCATTCGTGATTATGTGCTTCCCCTCGGTCAGCAATAAATTATAATAAAACTTGAAGTTGATTTCTACCGCAAGCTACGGACTTTCATTTTAAATTTATCATAGCCACCAACCGAAGGAAAAACATTTCAAGATTTTTCCATTTAATTTCGATATTAATTTTTGAAATAGCGTCAAAAATTCAATTTTAGATTATAAATTATTATTTTTCTTTCAAATTTTTTTAATGTTTATTTCGATACGAAAACGAAGTGACATGTAAGAATCATGTAGGTATTAATAAATTTAAATGTACATAATTAAATAATTATACAGTTTTTTTACAGAATTTTAACAGTTCTGTTAAATATTATATTATGTTGCAAATACATTAATATACTGAATACCACAAATCTTCTTGAAATTGATTGTTTGAAGTTTATTTCTTATAAATTTGCTTTTTTTAATTCAATCTTAAAATTTAAAAATTAAGTACCTACAACAGATGCAATACTGAAATGCTCATATTCTATGAGATTATATTCTCCTTTGGAAATGTCTGGAATTCCTTGGAAATCATAGAAATAATTTAGATTGAAAATAGTTTGAAAATCAAAAAAGGATTCAGGCAAAATTCATGTAGGGGGTAAATAAGACTGGCGAGGAGAGGGTAAGTAAACATATTTTGATAAGAATTTAGGTATATTTTTGAAATTAAAAATTTTTTTGTGTAGATTTTGTTGGTTTTTGTCATAAGGTTTTTGTCACCGTTATTCTCTCCTTTCAGCCGCCCTTGCCAGGCAAACTTACAAAATAGGTAATTCGAGGAAATTTAAAATATTCAGAATATTTTAGAAAGGCCAAGGAAATCTCAGAAAATTTAAAAAGCTAAAATAAAGGTCATCTAGAGTATTTTTTAAATTTTCTAAAGTGTTTCTTCACATTTGTATATCACGATTTTCACTCGGTTTCCCGGCAACAAACCAGGGAGAAATCGTTAATAATACTACTATTAATTATTACTTAGTAGTACTAGTAAAGAGAAATCTGAAGATATTTGGGGAAATTCCAGAAAATCTCAAAGAGTTTTAGAATGTTAGAAAATTTCAAGGAATTTATGGAAATTTTACGAAATAGAAGAAAATCTTGAGGAAGAGGAAAATTTAAGGAAATGTAGAAAATTCTAAGACATCTTAAGATATCTAGAAAAACAATTCAAAATGATTCAACAAAATATCAGAAAATTCTCGAAAATTTCGGGATATTAAAAAATTCTAAGAAATCCGTAAAAATGTAGAAAAGTCTGAGATATCTTATAAAATCTCGGAAAATCTTAATAAAGCCAAAGAAATCGCAAAAAATTAAAAAAAAACCATTTATAGTGTTCTTAAGATTTCTTAATTCTTAAGACTTCCTGGGATTTTCTCAAAGTTTCTTTCACTTGCACAGAAGAGCAGATTCAAGAAAAATTTATAGGGGTATAAGTGAGGCTGGCTGGGAGAGGGTAAATACATATTTTTTTATAAGAATTCAGGTATATTTTTCAAATTTTAACGAAATTTAGTAATTTTATTGGTTTTGATGGGTCATGCGAGGGACAGTTACACTGTTATCTCCTCCTTGTTGGAAATCATTGTAATTCTTTGAGAATCTTTGGAATCATCGCAGATCATTGGAATTTTAAGTCCTGTATACAAAATTATTATTTAAATCAGTGTGAAAAAGACATGAAATAAAAATTAAAAATTCAGACTTATCCACAGTAATGGTTTGGCGTGCTTGATGGTAGAGTTAGAGAGCGAAAATTCCGAGTTCGAATAACGGGCTTTACAGAATATTTTAAGCTCAACCCTCTAGCAAATACTCTGTGGATATTACCTAATCAACAAATATTTACAACAGAACAAACCACTCTTGACTAATATTACTTCTAGATATTACAAAACCCGACTAAAATTAACAAAAATAGTTAATGTTACTAATCAGTGCTATGATTTTAGTATTTAAATATAAAAATCTGATGTGGCCAACGCATAACTTTCCGAATTATTAAAAGTAACTCCAAATTTACCTCGGACTCGGATAGAAAGAACTAAAAAACTAAAATACTAAATCTTATCAGAAGATTGAAAAACATTCAGCAAATCAAAATAATAAGCAAAAACCAAAAAAAAAGTAAAATTCTATGTACAAAAAGTTTAATTTAAATCATTTCATTCATTCATCTTCAATAGGCTTCGTGCCACAACAGATTAAAACTTAAATTTAAAATTGGAAGTGATTTTTTTACTTCGTTTGGTTGGTATCGTATTCACAGAAATAAAAATTTCATAAAAAAATAGGGGGTCAATTTTATTTTCAATTTCAGAGAACAACACATTTTTTACTGATATAAGGAGGTCGGAAAGTAAAAATACTCAAAAATGCGAGGTAACAATTACCTAAAATAATTTTATATTTAGTAATCAAAGAATTTAATTTTAAATATATAATCCCAGAGGCAAGAGAAGTATAGGCCGACCCAGGAAAAAATGGGATGACCAAGAGTGACGTAACAGACAAGTTCAATACGTACAAATAATGATGATGAATTTTAAAAAAATGTAAATTTGTGCGAAATCAAAAGAAAATTGTTTTTAAATATCTTATCAGTTTAATAATTTATTCCATATAATTTCTTAATTTTTTCTGACGTTTTAAATGTAATTACAGTGTTGTAATTTCTGTAATTCTGTATATTATCTATTTTGAAAATCTAAATTAAGATCGGTTTTGACTTTTACAGAAGTTGTTGTAATAAGTAATAATAAGTAGGTATTTTTGTCAAGTATAAACTAACTTATTAAAATTGATCCATATTCGGATAAGCACTGAACTTGATCACGCAGATTACAAGAATAATTAAAAAAATTGCATTGCCACCAACAAGAACTACCCTGGTCTTCCAAAATTATAAGGACAAATTCGAAAAAACTCTTTAAATCAGGCTTTTTTATTTAATTTGTTTCTTTTGTCCCAAAATTCTAAAATTAAACGAAAACTAATAATTAATAATAAACCATTTTGCTTCCTATGAACAGCTAATTATAACAATAATACAAAAATTCATTGAAATAGGATGTTATATTCAATTTATTATAATGAAGTTTAATATAATAAAATACCTACATAAAATTTTTATTTAATTAAGAAATTTTATATTTTTTGAAGTAAAATAAAGTTTTATTTCAAAAGATTCTTTAAATATTTTTAAATTTAGATTATTTAAATGAAAATATGATTTTATTTCTTTCTGTTTAGCCAGTCCTATGAATTTATTAACTGAGCATAATATGAAATGAGCATTAAGATCGCTCAGCAGGAAGCTAAAGTTATATCCGTTTTAGATACTGGATTGATTGAAATTAATCATTAACCAGATGGATTCAAAAAAATTATCCGATTTTCAAGACAAAATATTTTAAGAAAAATTACCATGGACTGAATTAAAAAATACTATAAAAATACTAAACAAATTCTGACATCTTTAAGATCAATTATCATGTATAGATGATTCAAAATGCCTTCATAAGGATTTCCTATTATTATGTCCTGTGTAACATACCAAACAATACAAAAAAAAAAGAAAACAATTGTTTTTAACAATTAAATTTCGCATTTAAGATTTTAGCAAATAAAAATTAATAGAGAAAGAAATAGGAGTAACTTTGGAAAATGTTGAACTACTAACAAATCATTTCAAGAAAAATTTATCAAAATTTTTACTGCTGTATTCTTGAGTGAAGTATAAATTTTATTAGACATATTAAAAAATTTTACGACAATTTCTTGCTAGTTTTGGTTCTAGTGTAACTAAATCTTCCATAAAGCAGAAGAGAATTCCCTTTGGAGTTTAATATCGAAGGTGGCGATCGCAATTCTATTAGGATTTTAGATGGACATACAGTTATTTTATAGTCTGTCATATTGGCAACTTTGCCTTAGGGTTGTAAGGATGCAGCACTCAATATAATTTTATATATATCTTTGAAGACACTCATAAAATGAAAAGATATCGTATAAAAATTTCATTGTATTTCACTGTATATACACGTTAAATATAATCTAAAATACATCATCATACATTTTAACGTAAAAAACTCCGTCTATTACGCAACTTAAAATTAATAATTCTGTACAAATATTTTCTAATATAATATTTCTAGAAAACTACTTTTGATTTCTGTATAAAACTCTACATTCACATTTATTCTGCAAATATTTTATTCTATAATATAAATACAGGAATCCTTTACAATAATTGTGTTGTAGCAGATTATTATGTGCCCTATTAACAAGTGTCACTTTATTGATTTTTTTTGTCAAACTTGCACAATTGCACAATTTTCGAGGTCCCTGGTCCCCATTCCAAAAAGTAAAATTTCTTCCAGTAACTTAGTAATAATTGCACTTAAAATTTTCTAATGTACACATATACACGGTATAAATAAAATACACAACCGAATTTTTAAAGTCTATTTAACAAAAATATCCATCATCGCCGAGATATTTTCAAGTTAACGTATACAAAATTTATCGAACCTTTCAATACTTAATCAAAAAATTAAAATCGTTTAAACGTCGTAACAATGTCTATTTAGCTGAAAAATGGCAGTATACAATTAATTAGGTACACTTTGTACAACAAAAATCTCTTCTATTTACATCTCACAACAATTAAAACCGTTTCAATTGGCAATTTTCTCATCCCATTCTGTATATAACTCGGAAAACATAAACAAATTTTTAATTCTAAAATTACCTTGTTCTTCCAAATAATACAATTTTGAAAATTTATCCTTAATATCAACGAACTTTAGAGTATTATATACAGCATGTTACAGAAAAGCTCAAAAACTTTAAACAACAAACACAAAATTTCAAGTGACATAATATTTTGTTGTACCCATATAACTCAACATTTTTTCTCTAGTTATTATAGTAAATATTTACACAACAAAACATTTAACCACAAAACATTATAAAATTTTTCAAAATTTATAACCAATTAGGGCCTAAACTGTTATCTAAAATAGTCGCGGTGTCATATCGTTCCATGTCCTTAAAAATTTTAACCAATTCAGTTAGCGCATTGCTTTGCCTATTTCTAGCTTCCCACAAATCCAAAATGCATTCGGTGGGCGATGGTTTGGTGGCAAAATAATTTATGTACCTATCGACAGATAAAGCGTGTGCCAGCATTCTCCAATCGTTGCCTCTAGAATTCGGCGTATCGAGACACTGGCAAAGCTGTTTCTTAATTTGGCGATTAAGTCGAAAAGAAAAGTCGTCGCATGTCGATACGCCTCTATCGGTTAAAATTAAATTTTTTGCTAACTTCGACGTGATGGTGTCGTCGTTTGACTTGAAACTTTTGGCACTTTTGGGCGTATTGGTGTGGTCTTCTTTGTAGGATTTATTCGATTCCACCGTTGACCTCGGAGATTCGCTTTGTATCGTAATTTTTGGCACAAATGTAGAATTAGTTCTAGCTTGAAAGCTGTCATCTTTACAAGACACCCTGAACGTTTGGTGGTTATTGAATCCTTTTTGGTTAACAGTTATCGTGAAATTTAAACCGTGATTTATTTCGTAGGCCTCCAAAGCGAAAGAGCAATGCAAACTGTTGCTGTTGGCCTGCCACAAATGTCTAAACGGAATTTCTTGGTAATCGGAACTAGGTTTGGCTTTCCAACCTTCGCTAATGTTATCTAAAGTTAAACAGAGGTTGTTTCCGCCGTCCTGAAAGTGAATAACGCGTGGTTCGTCCATAAGATTGCCGCCCAATCGTTTTTCTTGTCCAAAAACGGTTTCTATCGAACTATCTGTGTCTTCTAATACGTAAACTCTTACACTATAATCGGCAGACGATTGAAAACATAATTTAGGCGCAAAAACTGCCAATCTCAGCCTCTTGACGGCAAATCCATTAACGGATTGACCGACGATTACGAATCGTGAAAGAGAATCTGTTACTAAGTAGGCCACTTCGTTATCTAATTGACAAAAAACTTCCGTGTTTATGGTTTCTTGTCCTAATGTAACGGCGGTTTGCCATTGCGAATCGCTGCAATCGCTTTGTAACACAGAAATTGACCACAAACTTTTATTTAATAATTCGGCGCAGTGGGGCACTTTTAATACTACCGCTTTATTTAAAGCTACGTTAGGTCCACACGAAACGACCGGACTTAATTGGGTTACGTTTTCTGCTAATTTTGGTCTGAAACAGTCTTCGTTTAAAATTGATAAAAATAAGTCGTGCTTTCGCGCTCTCGATAAAGCTCCATCTGGTATTAGGAGGCTGACGGAGCTTTCGGTGAGGTTTAAGTACGCTCCGCTGTGCGTCACTGTTGCGCTAGTGTAGTTTCCCGACGTCGCCGGCGTCACGGCGTAAGCGACCGGCAAGGAAGTTAACGGTAACGTTACCGACTCTGTAGCAACTTCGTAAGTGGAATCTGCTGTGAACAGAAAGCTTTTTTGAGTAAGGAAAATCTTTTTGTGGGAACAGTTAACTTACAATTGTTCGTGAGACCGCTTAGTTGACTTCTTTTTCCGCTGGAAGATTCCAGGGTGGAACTTGTGGCGGGCGACATCTGAATATCGCTTGCCGATGTCAAATGAGGGACGTCGTAATGATGTTCCGACACGGAACGCGTTACAGAGGCTGCAGGCGTAGTGTAGGGATATTCGTAGCAAGGGGGCACGGTTTGCGTGAGGTCGGGTTGGAGTGATAAGGATTTTTTGTCGTGTTCTGGGAAAAACTCCGGGTGGTATTCTGTAAAAAAAAAGAAAATAAAATGACATAAATTAATGATGATATAAAATGTCTAACACTTGTCAAAAAAGAGGTGTACATCAAAATTAAATTGATGAAGTACTCTCTACTGTTTTGGTTCGTGTCTACGTAATTCTGGTATAAATAATAACATTCGGAAGAACATGCGCGCTTTCAGCCATTAATATTCACATAAAATCAGAAAGATTAATAGACCAAAGCGCGCGATATATCATCTTTCAAACAATTCATCACTAGGATCCGCCAATTGCTAGGATGTCGTTGGAGCGTAATCCTTACGGAATTAACGAAATATTGCTGGCTGATATAACTGGAAATTATGAATCTAAAATTAGAAACTATAAAGTAAAAAGATAAAGAATTCTAAAATTGTGGGGATGGATGGTGGTATAGTTAAAGGGTTCTCAAATTACAATTTTGACATATTAAAGATTAATGAGCTCCAACAATATTTTATGACTTCTTCGCACTTCCACGAACGTTTAAGACCAACGTTTGTTGATTTTATTTCGAATTAGAAGACGATTTTTGATGGGATTCTCAAATGAGAACGTTTTTACCGACCAAACCGTAAAGAAGATGTATGTAGGAAATGTTGGAAAATGTCGTTAAAATTTAATGGTTGGAAAATTACGACGGCCATACTTCATTATGTCTCTGACGCAAATTCCATCACTTTGTTAAATATAGACAGAGTTTTTCAAATTTCCAGAAACTGACCCATTTTCGTTGGACGCCTCGAACGGTCAAATAATAGAGAAACGCTTTGGAAAATAATTGAATTGGAAAAATTAACCCCGAGAGACACTCAAAAAACGTTTTCTTGTTTTATGAGAAAACATCTGTTTTTAGAAATAATCCAACGCTGTTTGTTTAAGGAGAATCCAAAAGGTTTCCAAAAAGTGCAAAAACAAAACGGGAAATTATTAATAGCGAGAACCCCACTAAGCCTGTCCCACCTTCTTCATCCTCCAGCTAATTAGTGTCTAATTATGATGCATGCTTTCGAATCTGCCATAATTACCATATAAAATTTGAAGCGTTTCGAAGGCAGCCAAACTTAGCAGACACGTCACAACTCAAAATTTCATATCGAATTTTTATCGCATATGGTTTTCATTTGGAAAATAATTTAGAGCTTCGCCAAGAGTAAATAATTTATTTTAATTGGACAAACAATTTATTTATTTCTATTTATAATTAACAAATTTTCGGATATGACCATATTTTTAGAAGTCGTTCCCATATAAATATTATTTATTATTTACATTAATCCTGATTATTTTGGTAATTAAATGTATAAGTGGTTGGAAACCAGATGGTTGGAAAAAACTTTTTAATTGTCGAAAGACACGATTTTTTGTTTCATATGCTGCTTATCTAGTTTATAATGCGATAAATTACTCCGTAATGAGATGGGCTTTTGTGATTAATCGGGAAATGCATACATAATGTCTCTCGGGCGCCACTTGAGCGAAAAGTAGGGAAACAAATAAAATAAACACTTACCGTTAGCGGTCATGTTGTATAAAGATTGATGATGGCTTTTTCTTCTGTAAACACGAATCAAAAAGAAGGACAACAAAGTCACCAAGAAAATCGCCACCGTGAGTCCGATGTAAAGAGCCAAATCTGCTTGTGTATCGGCTAAATTCGCTGCAACAAAGAAAAAACATTTATCACCCAAGTGAAAACGTGAAAAGAGAGTGTAAATCTTTCACAGATTCAAAAGGAAAACTAACTTTGTATGGTAATGAAAACAAAACAAACTTTCCCAATTCATAATTAAGCGACTATATTTAGCTCCTTGCAATAAATTTCGCTTATTTGCACTTGAAACACAGTAATGTGCGGTCAAACGGAAGTAATTTAGCCGTCAGGTTGTAAGCAATGCTTACTAACTGAAATCTAAACAGCGATTTTAGATTTTCGCTAGAAAATTCGATTGGGATATTTATGTGTAAATACAAGTCAGGAAATTTAAAGCCTCCAGCTACCTTTTTAGCGTTTTTCGGTTAGGAAAAGGAACTTAATTTCACGTTAGTGAAGGTTTTTGTTTGCTGTAGCTCAAATTTCAAACGTGCAGTTTTTTCCGAAGAAAACCGCACCAATAAGCTTCTGCATAAAATTAAAATTTGGTTTTACTGCTGCGCTGTACAGAATCACAATTTCTATCTTAGAACATAAATCCATAGAATCACTTAAACATCTGGTCCTAATCTCTTTCATAATCAGCATGAATAGAGAGCTTCGGATAAAATCGATCCACTCAATCAAACTCTATTTTTGGTATTAGCCATTCAATTACCGATACTTTCCAATAGCTTTTAAATTGAGCTTTATCTTGAAAAAAATTTATTTAAAGAAAATCTACCATAAGTACATTTTCATTCAAATTCCTGATAAACCAAATTTTTTTCAAAATTTAAAAATCAATAGATACTTTGTCAAAAATGAACATTAATTAAACGGCATGGGGTAAGTTGGCAAATTTTCAGATTAAATTTGTGTTGTAATCAAATAAATTTAATTAAATTTTTACCCGAAAAATAATGAAAAGTTCTCAGAATCAACAATATTTTTATTAAAAATTGAAAATGAAGTAACACAACACGAAAGCGTTACTAATAAGTTAGTAACAAGTGTCAAACCTACACATATAGCTATGTAACTCAATTTGGAATTAGTAATTTTCCTTCAGGATATCAGAACTTGTCTTGTATGTCAGAGACGAATGTTTGTTACTGACAGTCAAGCAGATAAACACGTCATATTTTTTCGTGCAAGTAGAAAAAAGCGAAATATTTAGGGGAAAATTGTGTTTTGGTATTTACACAAAAACTGTAAGAAGATTTGCTCTGTGCCAAGGTTTTCCTTGCACAAACGCCCAAGAGTTTACACATCAACGGCGTCTCAACATTGCGACTTTTTAATTAACAATTATAATTAGTAATATCTTGTTGGTGAAAAGCGAAATTAAATAACATTTGAAATTCCACTTGACACCATAAGGAAAACTTTATTAAAAAGGTTGACATGTGTAAAAGAGAATTCCGTCTTTTCTGTCTTCAAGCTGAAGCCAATTAGATTTTAAATTGTCACGCCGGGACATAATTAAATTAAAATAGTTTTTCATTTAGGTTTTTATAAGACAACTGTGCTCTTAAAATGAGCCTAATAATAGGTCACTTAAGAAAAGGTAAATTTATAAATAACAGCTAATACGCAGGTTTAATCAGAACTGCATCGTTCGAGAAAAAAATTTATTAGGATTTGTTTCGTCACCTCGTTAGAAGTTTGTGTACAATTTGGAGTTTTAGAAAGTGAAAACGTTTTTATCGATTTAGATTTTCACACGCGCTTTGTAAAAATAAAGGAATGTCGTCGGCGTGTATGGGCAGGATTTCGTATTTAACGTTTTATACAAAGCGTGCAACACGCTGCTGTTGGAAAAAAATGCATAACACCAACCACGATTTCGAAAAAATGTCAAACGCTTTTGCTAAATTGACGAGTTTGCTAATGGAAAGCACCGGCCCTGGGATAGTCTCATGGGTGTTGCATGTTTAATCACAGAGAGTCGTTAAAGTTTGATGCAGCTAATTTATAAAGTTGTATGTGTGTGTGCAAGTGAAAAGGGCAAACAAATTTTCAACGATTTGTCTGCTTGAAAAATAGCGTGGCAATGTTCTCGCGTGGCAGACAAAGAAGAAGAAGAAGAAAAGTAACAATGGATAAATTCCGACATGAACTATGAACTTACTGCAACTTCCAAACGTAAATTATTTCACCTCTTCGCCGATCGTGTGAAAAGGTAAAGAGGTTAAAATATATGGGGATTTATTACGACTTCCACTTTTTAAAAATTGCTCTTATTGCGCTAGTAAAATAATTTAAGAAAAAGCGATCTCGTGCCCATCGTAAATAAAATTTAGTCTTTTTAGAGCGTGGCACATGTGCATGAACACGTGAGGGTTACAATATATAGATTGTTAAGATGAGAAAAGAAAATCGGATCATAGCTCATCTTGTTGCTCCGCGGGGTGTTATGTAACATTTACTCGACTAACAGCCGAGGACTATGAAGATGGATGCGATATAGACAAAAATAAAAAACGAAAAAATTCGTGGTGGAGATTCGAGTGAAATCTTAAATTTTAAATAACGCGGAAAAGCGTAAATATTTTCAAATTTCCTTTTTTATTAAACCTCGACCGCGCACCTGTTTATTTTGGCCATAAGTTCTGGTATTCGATACGCATATTAAAGAGGCGCCTTCGAAATTTGGGTCCAAACAAAATATTTACACATACAAACTATCAATAATCCGGCACTCGTGCCCTCTCACGCACACATTGAAGAGCAAAATATCCTCACCCTTGCCTGCAACGCATCCCCTATAAAACGACGAGGGAAAGTGGCACACTTTGCACACTACCTAACTGAGTAGCTGTGACAGTGCACAGCAGCATTTCCGCCGGAATTCCCAACATTCCCTACGACCCCGCTAATTGCCACCTTCCACCCCAACTCTAATGACGCCATTTTAGAGGGACCATGTGTGTACGCATCAAATTTCTGATTCTTGATGTGTATCGGATTTACGAAATTACACGCAATTTTAAAAGTATTAAAATTTATCGCTCCCCCGTGACCAATTATTTTTTAATTATCGCCAGAAAATGCAACTTTCAGCAAAATACAAGAGACCCAAATCTCAAATCCGCAGATGTAACCATCTGGTTTAGCCTTCATCTTTGTTGTTACGTATTCATCCTATGCTTTAACAATGAAATTGTGTAATTTATACTAAAGGTCACGTAATAAGCATTTCCGAAATTTGGTATTCAATTCTAATACCCATTTAGTTTCTCTGTAGGTATATCATTGCACGTTACTGCCTTTCCTCTTGTTTTAAGCTCATCCAAATTGTAAAACATCTTTTCCCTTCCTAAAATTTAACTCGTTCTTTCTAATCAGAGGGTTTCCTTAACGTGCGCCCTAAAAATTTATGAAAATTTATATTCGATACGTTAGGCAAAATTTTATGAAAACTACATTCGGTAATGTGAAAATACGGAACTTTTTTCAACTTTTACAGCCGCAAAAAACATTTTCTCAAGCTTTCACAAATAAATATATAAGTAGCAGCCAGCCGATCGGTTGGTTAACTTTTGCAACCCTTATCGGTTACGTGCGTCGTACAACTTTTGTCATCAACAGGATTATATTGGGACGCAAAATTAATGTATCGTTAAGCGATAGTATAAAACTTTCGACCAACTCTGTACTACCATTTCGAGATATCCTATCCGATGGAAAATTTATGAATTGATGTTTAAACGTTTAATATTTAAAAAAAAAGCTGTTCGATTGAAATTTATGTAATGGGGATGCGCTGGCGCTGGTTAAGGTGCCCAGCGTATAGAAAAGAGGAAAAGCGGAAACGCATTCACGTTATTCAACGTTTTAGAAGTTACTACTTCGTACTTCGTCTGCTTCACAAAATAGCCCTATTCAGCAAATTCCATCGGAAACCCCTTATTCACGATACGGCAACTTTTCCAACCATGCAAGAACTGCGAGTTTCAACATCAAAGTGCCCCCGTGAGCTGTTATTCATCTGTTCAATACATAGCAATCTTTGGAAACAGCAATTTTCTTGCAAACTCTGCCATTAACTGCACATTTCTGTGGGAACTTAAAGGAACATCAGCCAACATTGAAAATAACGACCCCTAAAACTTTAACTGCAAGACTTTTCGACATCAAGATTTTCTTTTTATATTAATAAAAAATGCGTTTTCCTTCTTTTTCGGCGATGACAATTAAGTTATAATACAGATTATTATGTGGCGATGTGGGTAAGAATATCTCTCTGTAGGGGATGTTAAATTTTTTTATTATTGCTGGGTCAATAGGGGTGATTAGATATTGATTAGTATGACGAGGGCTATTAATTAAGTCGCATCGCTTTTCCATGAGGGCTTAATTTTTTATACCAGTGGGCGTTTCGGGGGTGAATTCACAATTGGTTAATTTAAGACCGTTTGCGGCACTTGTTAGTTATCGACCACAATTTTTGATTTTCGCAAGACTGGAAAACTTTATAGTATCCGTATATTTACTTTGGAATGAATCACAATCACAACACATAAGAAACATGAGAAATGGTTTGAATGGCATCTTCTTAGTCATATATTTATTAGGGGATCTGGTTTATATTCGAGAAACACTCGAATACAACTTTTCCTTCAGTGTATTACTGTTCCTTTTCGAGATTTTATCATATAGAATAAATATTATTCAAGCGTAAAAAATGGACAGACAGCTTTCGGTTTTTGCAGAAACTTTTAAATCCCAACAAGTTGTGAAAAGCCACTTTATCAAATTGCAATAAAATGCTAATAGAAACAAAACTTTAGGAAACTTCCAAAGTGAATTTTTAACCTAAAAAAAGGAAAATTTTTAATAAAATTAAATTTTAATGTGGATAATGCAATTAACAAAGCAGCGTGAAGAATTCTGGCGTCTCGGTTATTAATTCCACACAAACGCGTACTTTACATCAAACCACTTTTAAACGCAAAGGAATTTTAGTTAATCTTAACCACATATTACATTTAGTACGTAAATCTTGAGTAAAAAGCTTACAGGCAGCTTTCCCAAAACGAATATTTTGAATCTAACAAAAGTCAGCTTAGAGTTGTACTTTATTATCAAAACATTGTCGGCACTGGTTTGCGCCTCCTGTTTATACGAATGTAAAATCCCTTATTTTCCATTTATTGTACAAATACTCAAAAAACTTTTGAAAACACATTCGTCAGTTTTGAATAATTGATCACACAAATTTAAATAATCTTCAATTCGCAATAAAAAAATATTTACTCCTGTTCAATTATTGTTGAATAGTTGGTGTAGAATTTAGTTTATTTATTTATTAATAAATTAATTAATTAATGCATCACAGACTCCCTAGTAGAATAAAAAGATTGTTTCAGTTTAGATAGCAAGTAATTAACTAAAATTAAAAAGAAAGAAAACTCAAAATGAAATTTGTGATTTGTGATTTTAATTTTCTACATAAAAAATTTAAAAAATCAAAAAATTAAAATAGATTTCTAATATCTTTAATATTATGGTGTAGTGTCGCATGAACATACCTTATGGGAGGTTTGGAAACATCTGTAGAAGTTCTGAAAATTTATATTACTTTTATATTAATTGAAAAAAATATAAACATGTACCTGCAGTTCAATGCCAGAACAAATAATATTTTTTCAAAAAATAATTTTTATTTATTAAATGGTATATTCAATAAAATAATTTTTTTTTATTTTCATAGAGAGTCAATCAGAAATAAATTAGGTATTAAATTTAACCTTTCATAAAAAGTAATGTTTCATATATTAAATTGTAGATTATCAAATATATGGAATGATACTTTCTGAATTGAATGGTCAACTTTCCATTATTATATTCCCTTTTTATTTTATTTTATTTATTTCAAACGGGTTGTGGTTCTGACCCCACTGCACTGAAGCTTAAGCTTATTGTGCCCCTCGTTCCAATTTTACTCCAACAACTGCGTCTCCTCAACAAAGTCGAGTAAGCAGTTGTAGGGTGCTTTAGCTATATCCTCGGCTCTCGGATATGTAAGGCCAAGGTAGCGTAGCCTACTCCCAGCTAGGGCTGGGCATTCACATAAGATATGGTGAGGGGTTTCATCCTCTTCACCACACATCTTCAGTCAACCCTATTATATTGAGGTGTCTCTTAAGACAGCGGTGTCCTGTAAAAAGTCCTACTATCTTTCTCAAATGTATCCTGCTCAGTTGGATTATATTTTTGCTCTTGGACTCCCTGGATGGGCCCCCAATGAACATCCGCGATTGCCTCAGTCCAGGAAGGCCCTCCCAGTGCTCAAGGTGTTGTTTCCATACCATGTACCTGATCCCCTCCTTCGCGGTCGCATATGCTATCCCGCAGATGGGCTCAGGACCTATCATGGTTGTATTGGCAGCCACTTTGGCCAGGCGATCAGCCTCTTCATTTCCCCTGATGCCCCGGTGTCCGGGAATCAACATAAGCGAAATGCTGTTGCAGACCGCCAGTTTCACCAGTTCATCACGGCATTGTTTAACGACCTTGGAGTGAATTTCTATTCTCTCCAAAGCCTTCAGAGCTGCTTGGCTATCTGTCATGATGCAGATTCGTCTACCATTGTAGTTCCTCCGCACCATTTCAGCCACACAAGCCAAAATTGCAATTACTTCTGCCTGGAACACTGTAGTGTTACGGCCCAGGTTAATGCCAAAGGCATCTCCCGTTCCTCTTCCACACATACCTGCTCCAGTGCTTATCTTTGTTTTAGATCCATCTGTGTACCAGATGGTATCATAGCGGTTGCCCAGCTCTTGTATGGTTTTTTCCTTGCCCCTCTCAGGTATTATAACCCTGAATGGTTTTCGGAAGTCCCTTACAGTGCTAGTTCTATCCGATTGCATGCTAAGCATGTTATTGCTCTTGATTAAGTTGAAGATCATGGTATGGTGCCCCTTTATTGGGGTACTTTTACCATATCCGTTTATTGTTAGCCTGTAGGCCGCTAGTAGGGCCTCCGCCTCCACTACTATATGCAGTGGGTGCAGCCCCAGTAGGACCTCCATGGCTGCGGTGGGCGTTGATCTCAATGCCCCCGTTATTCCTAGGCATGCAAGTCTTTGCAGCTTGCCTAGCCTCGTTATGCTTTCCCTTTTTCTGGTGGCGTGCCACCAGATCAGGGCCGAGTATGTCACTATGGGTACCAGCAGTCTAGTGTATAGCCACAGCACCATCCTCGGTTTTAGTCCCCAGGTTTTACCAATCATGCATCTACAGGCCCACAGGGCCCGTGTCGCTTTGATTGTTACGTTACGTATTTGGGAGGTGAAGGTCAGCCTGTTGTCCAAAATTAGACCCAGATACTTGACCTCCTTAACCACATGTAGTTCTTTCTCCCACATTTTTAACGTTTTCACGTCTTGCAGTGTCCTGCGTCGCGTGAAAGCTACAACTGAGGTTTTTTTCCGGATTTACCGATAATCCCTCTCGTCTACACCATGTCTCGACGGTTTTCATGCCAGAACAAATAATATTTTTTCAAAAAATAATTTTTATTTAAATTTTCCGCTTTTAAAAAATGGTATATTCAATAAAATAATTTTTATTTTATTTTCATAGAGAGTCAATCAGAAATAGATTAGGTATTAAATTTAACCTTTCATAAAAAGTAATGTTTCATAAATTAAATTGTAGATTATCAAATATATGGAACGATACTTTCTGAATTGAATGGTCAACTTTGCATTATTATATTCCCTTTTATTTTACATTTATTTTTATTTTCCAAAACATTAGACAAATTTGAAAAGTATAAACAAACTTCAAAATATAAATTTGCATCCAATTTGAAAATTCAAATGTGACATAAACGGGCAGTTGCATTTTATTAGCTTATAAAATTGTCTGGCAAACTCTTTCACGAATTAACTTCCCTTTAAAACAATCGTGCTTCCTTCATAGTTAACCCCTGTTTCAAACTTAAAAAAATCAGATTACGGATTAACTGCTTCAAGAGTTGTAAAAAGTTATGCTAGTCGTAGCTAGCATGTTATATGCATCAGGAAAATTTAAAGTCGATTAAGCAGACATTACTTTCTAACCAATTGATTATGAAGCCCGACTTTTGTACATAAATTGTGTGGTAAGTGCACAAGATTTGCAGTTTCGTTCACTCGACTTATGCAGAGAGAGTCCAAAAAGCGCTCGAATAGTGCAATGCATCACGGCAACCCTCCAAAGTGTCTGCAGCAGTTGTAGAACCCGAAAAATGCACTGTCCACCCTAACAGTTGTCCAGTTTAGTGCTCCCCGGTCAATTTTCGAAATAATTTCAATAATTTATTTGAGATCCGTTTCTAGCCAAAAGGGGTGAATAATCAATTTGTTGCTTATAAATGCAAATTTGTTATTTCAACTATCGATTATGAGTTTGTTGGGAATTTTTTTGAGATATACCACGATCGTAACAATAAAAAGTGGAAGCAATAAAACCGACGAATTAAAAGAATACAATACAATCCCCTATAAGTTTAAGCCATAATAATAAATAATCAGTAGGCACATTGTATTTCCGCTGTCTGAAGCCACTTCCGTTAGACTTGCGCTTATTTTTCAACATGTTCCGAGTTTTTGCTTTGCAAATTCAGAACTTTTATTAAAAATCTAATTATATTCAGCTTATGGTATAAGTTAGGATTACGTTTCGTTTGCAAAGTATTCGAGTTCCATTATTAAATATTTACGCTCAAATTAGAAATTTCGTTTGGTCATTCCTATTAGTACCTGCTGATACGAAAAACTTTTCTGAGTATCCGCGAAGGTAAGCTAGGCGAACTATTTTAATTTTAACTTTTACAAAAAAATTTAATTCAAATATACTTTTTAATTCCGTTCGAAAGTTTACGGTTTCTAAGTTAATGTAAATTCAATTTATTAACACACAGTAGGTAGGCACAGACAATGTAAGAAACTGAAAATGTAAATTTTCAATTTAGAAAATTATAAATTAAGTTTCAAGTTAAATTAATTACATTGATGGATCGTTCATTGTCCTTAAAAAATATACAATTTTTATTGTCATCATACAGTCGAGAACGAGGGGGTACGAGAATATTAAAATCAAATTCAAACTATTTCGGTTCGTTAATTTTTTATTATTATATTTTAAAATTAATGGGCAATCATAAGGGCAAATGTTTTGATCGATTAGCCCATGTTGCGTCCTCCTAATTAAAATATCAATTTAACATGTCAAACAACAAAGATTTTTTAAAGTTGCAGCTTTCGCAATGCGGGTGCTTTTTTAAATTTAAAATTGCCACCCGTGTGTGTGCTTAAGTGAAGACACGTGCTCGAATCATTGAATACTTTTACGTTATAATTGTAGTGCATCACTTCTTTCAAGTTGAAGAGAAAAGTATTAAGTCTCCTCGTACGTGTGCGGTTTGAATTTTAAGTTTATTGCCATGTCTCGTTTGTCAAAAGCTTTTCAGAAATGTTGATCCTATAAGTTCCTTAATCCTTTCTTCTGACGTGGAGTTTAAAAATCAGAAAATTTTGATTTAAGCTCGCCACGCTGTCGTGAAAGCCGCAACCGCCATGGCGATTAATTAATTGACTTAATAAATGATTAACATGAGGGCCTAGATGGTTTATTTTTTTGGATGTAAACTTTCAAAGATAAAAATAACTCGAGTTTATACCCCGGCTATTATTTTTAATTCCAAATGAATATTCATCAAACGCCCTCATTTCCGAGATTAAAAATCACATAATACAACTTAAAGTAGAAGAAAATGCCATAAGCTCGCAAGTCGTCTGAAAATGTTAGGGGTGATTAAATTTACAACGACGTCCACGTAACTAACTGTCAATATCGCCCTTTTAATTAAACCACACATTTCGACTTCTTACTTGAAAACGTAAATTCAAATAAACTCCAATTATGTAAATTTCGGTGTCATCCGTTCCTCTAAATTGCAATTTAAAATAAAAACTCAATACAATGGCAGTACGAAGAAATTCGTTGAGGTTTCATCATTTTTTTTTAGTTTTATTTTGAGCATTTTTCATTTTCTCTTAAAAAGAACGGCAATTCAAAATGCAATTTCAGCATGTCTGAGAAACGGAGCTTTTGTTGCTTTTTTTCGCGAATAATAAGAGTAGCATAAACGGCGTTCTAGTTCTGTGTGTATTCCTGCTATGTTTCAGTAAAAATACAGGTAATAAGTGTACGCTTTTTGCATGCAAAATTTCATGCCAACTTCAAGTTGACGTATCTGTTATACTCGCGAAACTTTATATAAATGTTAAGAGTTTCCAACGCATAATCAGTATAAGAGAAGGAACAAGTGACAGAAGTTAGCTGAGATGTAAAGAATTTTACAAGGATTTTGTCAAGGAGGGTGCATTTATAATTGAGGATGTCTGGGGACACTACAACTCCTTACTTTGTTTTCAAATTCCGTTAGTAATTTTGCATTCACTGAAGGTCCGTAATCATCTTAAGATAAAACGATCAAATTTAATCGCTTCCACTTGACGACAAATTAACCGCCACAAAAAATGAGAGATCGGAAGAAAAAGGCAACTTTAATACACGTCCATAACAGTATTTTATGTAATACCTCCCCAAATAGCAAATTTTCGACGTGATGGTTCGTGGCGCATAATAACGAGATCACAGAAGCTTTTTGTATTTACACGACAATAACACTCCCTAATCATTATTTCATGTTCTTCCTTATGTAACATTCAGGTTGTTTTATTTTCGCGCTACAATCTTCCTTTCCTTTGGTAAAAAAATTCAAATTGTCAATTAGAGAACAGAATTATAATAAAATTGACGTCCCAAAAGAAGGAATAGAACCGTAATCGCATTCCATAACTATTCACCCCTGTCACATATGGAAATCTCTAGAGTTTGCACCCTCAGCATCACAAAAGCTCTCCCCTATTACAGAGGGGTGCTTTTATTTAAATCTTAACGGAATTCCTTCACGTGTCAACGCCAACTTTTAAATAATGGAAGGCTTTCTTAATTTGTCCAATATTTATCAGTCGCTAATTTTAATTTTTACTGAACAAAATTATGTGATTTATTGCGATTCGACAATCGTAAATTAGGTAGCACTACAAAATTAAAAAAATATAGGGGTTCTATTTTCAGTTTTACAATCAGACTCACGGTTATTTTAAAAAAATAGGGTGGTTCTACATTTAATGCTGATTTATGGCATCAAAACAAGCCCGAAAGCAGTAGGAAAAGTTCGAGTACGCCAATTTTCAAGATACGGTTTTTCTGTGTAATTGAAAAGTTAAAAAATGTATTAATTAATGAGCTTGATTTCTGTAAGTAGTGGTTAGAGTACTCTTGATTGATTCAAACAGCTTCGACTTCTGGTTCAATCGTTTTCGTAATAAATACAATTCCATCAAATTTTTACAAATTAAAAAGTGGGTCAAACGCTGAGGGAGTCTGAAGTGCAACTGCACGATAAACCTGTCACTTGAAACTGAAGAGTATCAGTTCTGTTATAGGTCTTCAATTAATTTTAAATTTAACCTATTTTTCCTGCACGAAAAGATAATGAAGAGATTTAAGCCATACCACCGCATCCACCTTATCTAAAAATTATTAATTTTGAAATGTAATTTAAGAAGTGTAAGCGGCTTACATATGTTCGACAATGAAGCTCACCAGCATTGTAGGCAGGGAGGATTAAAGTTTTCGAGCTTCCACCATCAAAACCCGGAACTAATTTACCCAAAATATAACATAAGTTCGGGAGAACGAGAAGTACAAGTTTCGCTTGCGATTATTCACGCAGTATTGTTTGGAAAAATTTTATTTTTCATTTTAAGTAAAATAAATGCTCGAAAGTTTGTACCTGCTCGTTTCCGTGACGTAAAAAATTGTTCCCGTTATAAAGAAAATGCTTCGAAAGCGTCAAAAAACACAAGTTTAAGAGTGTGAAATTTCCATTTTTTCACTAAAATATGCAAATTTCCTTTTGATAAATTTTGTGGCCTTCTCTAATATGCAATATGCATATAATTCCACACGGCTTACAAAGTTATTACTTGAGATAGTAGACGGTTATAAAATAAGCGAGCGGCAAATTTAAAATTTATTTACTTTAGTATTTCGTCTTTTGAAAGTTTTATGATCGTACATACACAATACAAAATCATGTTTTATAAAGGAGGTTTGATTTATTCATAAACGAATAAGGATTCGATATATAATATTTTGCGTGGGGATTTTTATTTTGGAAAATATAGTGATTGATGGACCATTACGCGTTTTATTACTCTCAGGTTGATTTTTATTGAAAAACGTTTGTAAATAACTCAAATTTTCATTAAATACGCGACACTTTGCTGGATTATATGCTCTCCAATATTGGTCCGGATTTGGTTTGGGGATTAGCAGAAGGTTGACGGTCAATATTAACATTTCTAGGCGCTATAATCGGCTGCCAAATGTCGGATATAATCCCAAGTTATGTCGAATGTGGTTGAGACTTGGCCATCATTACCGTACCGGCAGATATCCCATATCGATTCCGTCATAATAGTTTCCGCTTTTCCGAACACTCGGTTATGAGAATCATTTAAATTAGCAACGCTGCAACGCACTTTATATTGCTTTATGTAGCTTTTCTATTAGTTAGTTTGTTAACCGTTATCATACTTTGGCTAAATTATAATACCGGCTCTCCTGAGATCCATTATAAATAAAGCAAGGGATGATTCCCCTTTCAATCACTCCTGGCATTTGCATAAAAGTACAAGCACGGAGTGGAATGCAAAGAGTTTGAAAAAATAAAATAAAAAGAGTCCTGCCTCCTTCACGTCGCATCGTTCAAATTTTGATTAAATTAAACAAATTTGGAGAAATTGAAACTTCAACCCTTGTGCGGTTTTGATGTGTTTGGAAACAAACACACTTGTTAGGATGCGGTTTTGAATTACGATAGGGTAGGATGAATAGCGTATTAACTAAACATAATTATTCTTATTAAGCGTTTGGCCGAAACAGCAAATAGTAATTTTAATTTGAAACTTGATTAATAATAATTTACCTTCTCGAATTCCTGCAAGTTGAGTGGATGGACATAATTCGGATGAACATGGAGTCGTCTGGGTATCTCTTCCGATACATTGCCTACGAGATTGACCAGAGTTAATCATACATTGGCGCCTTCTGTTGCGAGTACAATCCGAATTGCAATCTGACCATTCCGACCAAGCTGACCAACGTGGCGGTTCCGCTAAATGAACAGAAATTAAACTATCAGGATCAATAAAGGAGAACTTAGAAACCCCTTACCGAACGACGACTCAAAGTCGTCGAATTCGTACGTCGTGTCCAAAACCAGCTCTTCTACGTAAGCACAAGCAAAACAAGTGGCAAAAAGCGTGTTAGCACTTACTTATTCGACGTTAGTTTTATAAACATAAAAAAAATCGTTTAATTTGTTATACTACAGCGTCAAAGGACGCAATTTGCATACAAATTTAACGATTATCCTTACTAAACTACTAAAGACATAATTAATACCTTGAGGACACGTTTGACAATCTTTAGTCCTGTGAACGCTAATTCCTTGACACTGAAGACCTCCGTTGCTGGGAGGAGGGTTCGTGCAAGTGCGGGACTTCTTTTGTCCTGTTGCTAAAGTAGATCCAGGACATCTACATTCCGTCCACGCCGACCACTGCGACCAACCCCCATTAACTGAAAATAAAGTAAAACTTTACACAAGTTTCGCCTGGATATACCGGCATGCAGGAGTAAAAAGTAAATAAAATTAAACTCTCGTCGAGAAAATGAAAAGAATAGAAAAGTCAGTTATTTTATCTCGAGACAAAGATTTGCACACAAGTTGATAATTCTACTGTGCTTACACAAAAGTAAGTTGTTAAGTTAACAACTTGTTTTGCTTGCCCAGCTTAAAAAGTAGTTACAAAGTTGTCTAACTCGAAAATTTACGAATATAAAATTCTCCAACTCGGGCAATTTTTAATTATAAAATTTGTTCGGAAAAACTTGGCATTAAAAGTTTTTTAAAAGTTTAAGGAATAAACCGAAATGAATATGAAGTAATTAAAAATAAAATAATTACTTTTAATTGCGTTATTTTTAGCAGGCGAATTAAAACTACAATTTTTTTTTGATTTTTTCGAAAACCTCCAGTTTTCTCTTTGCTGCGCAATTAAGAACCTGAATAATTCACAATCTTCTGAACACCGCATCCGAGGGGTGAGATTAAAGATGAACTCCTATAATATAATTTTTATTGTGTTAATCATTCCGGCGGTGTCCACTAAATAATTTATACTTTTTTAGGCATCTCCACTACATATAGCAATCATAAAATACCGCTCAAAGATGAAAAAAGCAGTTTTGGGACTGCATTTTTAATCAAAATGCGCTTTCATTAAGAAAGACAAAGGGATATGCGTTTTTACGATTTAATTTCTTAGAAGGCGTTTTGCAATTTTAGTTGTGTCTGACGTTTATGGAACAATAAAATTTCCAAAACTTTTTATGAGTATTTTTCAAAATGACTAAGCGGTAATTTTAATTCGTCGAGTCGAATTTATAAAAAGAAATCAAAATGAAAGTTTTATCAATTATCGTTAAATTGAATTAATGTTAGTTCATTAGTTTATATAGTTTAGAGATATACACAAACTACTCGTATTAAGCCAACTTTTCCTAAAATAAGTCAGTGCGGTCTCACAAATACGCAAATTATGCTATTTATTGTGGTTTAGTTTGTTCGATGCCCAAGGGATTGAATAATTTTGATGTTGTTTCACAAATTATAGAGCAACACCAATTTGAACTTAAACAAACTTCTGTATTTCTAATGGATTCAAAAGCTATTAATTAATAAAATACAGCCACAAATGGAATTGTAGTAAAAATGATATGTCCTGAAAAATTGTGGAAATAAGCTTTGTTATGGCAAAATCGTAATTAAGCAACTCGAGTTTTCTATTTTGGAATAAGGAGAAAACGAGATTAAAGCAGAAATTTCGAGTGATGTACCAGAAAACATTCTAAACATAATCAAATTTACATGAAGTAGTGCTACTGCTCCTATGCAAGTTTGAATATTTTATTTATAATCTAAACGGGTAACAAGAGAGAAAATTTCGTTGTTGAGAAAATTTCACATTTTGCGATGTGTAGGAAAACATAAAGTTGTGGTTAGAACTAAATTCATAAAGTAAGCCAGATATTCACATAAAATAATGAACTAAAGATATTTAGAATTAATTAAGTATTTAAGCCTTAAAACTTTGTTAGAAGGCATAATTATGCTGCAATATAAATTCCAGTTAGTCCAGATTAAGGTAGCACTTGATTATAAATGTTCTACTTTCAAATTTTCGTTGAACGACTCCAAGGAAATCTAATTGCGGAATCTGTTTTGTTCAAATTAAGTTGCTCGAGGTTTTTATATTGTGTTAAAAGCGAGCTTATAAATTTCAGGAACATTAATCTGATATTCCTCTTTATGGTTGAATTTTGCAAGACAACACTAAGCTCATAATTTAGTTAAGAAAATTTTATTTCCTTTTTCTACTTTTAATAAAAGATCAGCTCTCTTTCTGCATACAACAAACTATTACATTTCAGACAAGGTAAGAATAAGTCATTTTGAGTTATTCCTTCAGATTAAAGCGATCTTCGGGGGATTCACAAGGCCTAACTATTTGTAACCTTCATTATGCAATACGCAATACACGTGTGCGTCTGACAAAACTCGGCTGCTTTATATACACATGGTTTGCAACAGACAGAACAGATAAACCATTAATATAATATATACTACCTATTTGGCAAATCTCTTCTGAACTTCCAAGTTTTGGAGGCACCCGATGTAATTCACAATATTATTAACAGAAATATTTTGAACTACTAAAACTTCTATAAGTTTGGAACAATATAGATGCTAGAAAATTTAAATATGATATATATTGGGCTTTTAGAATGCAGGAATATTTCATACACCCAGAAAAGGATTTGTTCTTGCAAAAACCATCCGTAATAGGTTGTAAGTCCTGGAATTTGTATTTGACGTTCAATTTAATTTAGAGAAATTTCAAGTTAAGCTGGTTACTCGCTTGGTTATTACTTATTTGTGAATAATGAATTATTAACATGCGTGAGTGACGTATAGGATGTGTGTCTTAGAATAAGAGTAATTTGTTAAAATTTCCAAGAAATTAAATGTAAATTCGGGGGGTCTGGGAGGTATAGATACTCCATCTGTTTGAAAAACCTAAGAAAGGAAAGTAAGCCGTAGCTTGAAAGTAACTTTTGTGATTTTCTTAAGCTAAATCACCTTTAAGTAAGCACTTTTATTAAATTTGAAATTTAGTGTTCTTTGAGGGGAAAAACTAAGCGGTTATTTTAATACGCGAGTCTATTCACAACTGCGGAGATGACAAAAGAGGAAAAATAATAAACGAAGTTTCAAGATGTAATTACGATTATGTAGCACATGATCCACAAACAAAACTTCTAAATTTTAATTAAAATTTTCATTTCGAGAGCTCTGCCTTAATTTTTGTCTCTAATCCGCTTCTGCTCGACTTAATACACGCAGATATATATTTTAAAAATGGCAGTAACGTTTTCGATTATTTAATTACGTTAATTAAGTCGACAATTTTAAACGTTTTTATTTTCAATCGACTGAGGCTACCGGAATGGGATCGGTTAGTAGTTCAATTTATTATCGAACGAGACTTTTTGCAATTTGTGAGATATTGGCCGGACTTGATTATTAATTAAATGCACGAACGATGTCTGTCGGTTGAAAATTTATGGAAAAGTGATGAAAAAATTAAAATGGACCACACACGCCACCGTATATTGTACACACAAACCATACAAACAAACAATAAATATGAAGGGGTCATTAAATATAAATAAACTGACAACCTTATTTCCTTTTTTTTCAAATGGGTTCCTTAAATATGCCCGTCATAACGTCGCAAGTTTTAAAGAACAGCGGGGCGTTCGGAACCTACCTATTGTCTTTGGTTTCCGAAAGAATTTTAAGTATAATGGATTCAAATTTTACATGGAGTGTAAATTTTTGCTGCCATAATAACTTTTTAATGTTAAAAAATAATATTTAGTGAATGCACTTGCGGCAATCATTTTTAACCAACCTAGCTCGCCTCCGCAACCGGCGTGTCCATTACTCATACAAGAGAAAACCGCGAATGACTTGGACGTGAAATTTATTTTAAAAATCCTGACTTGTAATGATTCGCGTAAAACGTAATTAATTTGCCAACCATGAGAATCAATTCGAATATAATTTATTTCATTTTTAGTCGTGACCAATGCGCACGATGTGCATACATCATTTAATTACCGAAGAAGTGGTTTCAATACATTACCACTAAGTAGTCGGTGGTTATTGCACGTCTCTTGCAATTTACTTGCGACAAAACCTATTTATTTGTAATTTACGGTGCAGTTTTAATCAATGGCCGACAATAAGGATAAATCGAAGAGTCCTCTCGAAAATTTATTCAAGTCGCAAAAAAATATCAAATTTTTAGAAAAAATTAAAATATTTCTTTGTCAGCTTGTTAGCTAACGCTTTACCGGCACCTGAGCCTTCAAGATTTCAATAAATTTGTCAGGCTTTTCAGCACCGAAAATGTTCAGTTAAAAAACTTTATTGTCATAAGACTGAATTACACAAAGCAGCCGAAAGAAAATTAAAAATAATCTTTCTTTGACGGTGGTCGCAAGTGATCCGGCAATTCGGAGGGCAAATCGTTTCCATCGAGCTTAATGTTAATTAAATGCATTGCCAAGGCAAATTCGTCTCTGTCCAAAAAACCGTCCCTATCGATATCGGCAAGTTTCCAAATTTTTGCCAAAACTGCGTTCGGTAATTTCGACTTTAACATTTCCATCTTGGCTGTCGATCCGGAGAGTTTCGATCCTTCCAACGATAAACTGTCAAAGACCACGTCGTACGTCGACCGATCCTTGTTCACCACCCAATCCGGCTCTCCAAATCCCGCATTCGCGCCCTCCCCTCTTTTATACCCAAAAGGTGACGCTCTATCCTCCACCACTTCGAAAACTCCACCGGTCAATTTACTGTCGTCGAACAAACTTTCTTCGTGAGGAATCATCGTCATCAGCTGCGAAATGTCTTCGGTTAACATCTTATCGACCGCTTCCATAAGTTTCGGCTTAAAACAGTGAAATTTGCTAAAGTCGCACTTGGCGAGGATTTCCTGCATTTTGCCAACGTCTGGAAAATCGCCCGGCGAAATGTGATGTTCGTTTTGTATTTTTTGAAAAATAGTTTCCAAATTATTAACCAAATAAGACTTTTTACTATCTTTTCCAAAAACCTGCGGCATCTCTTTATGCAGCTCCGAAATAATGTAGGCGTGAACTTTGGCGATCCTCGTGCGTTTTATTAAGTCGCTCAATTTTCTCAGAGCGGAATTTTTGGGTAAACTTTGTAAATCCCTGAAAAGGTCTTGCGATTCGTCTTCAAATAGCTTTCGGTTAATGTCATATCTTAGCGGTTGGTCCCAAAATGAACCTATGTAGACGCGAGCAACTTCTGGAGTTTGCAGTACTTTTCCGAGAGACCACATCAAAGCTCCGTAGACTCTCATAAGTTGCTGATGGTCAATCATGTCGGCCTTGTTGAGAACTATGCGAATCTTGTCGTCGTGCCCTTTCAAAGCTTCTATCGACCTTCTAAATTCGTCCGAAATATCCAATTTGTGAGCGTCGAACAGTAAAATAATGCGGTCTACCCTTTCTGCGAACCATTCCAACACACCGGTAAAATCGTAACCGCGATCAATTCTTTGCTTCTCTCCGGCTAGAATTCCCGGGGTGTCTACTATGGAAATCCCCTTTAGAACGGGCGATTTCACTAAAGAACACTGAAATCTGTTAAGAAATGCATTTCCAAATCGCGATAACGGTCTAAATTGTTTCTTTGGATCCACGACTAACGCAGTCCCCGGTATTATTCCTTCTTTATCGCTAAAGACAACTGCACTGAAACTATCCGTTGTTGGCTCGGGACCAATTCTCATGCCAGGAAATTCTCGCTCTAAAAGAAACTTAATAAATGTCGTTTTTCCTGTTGAATACTGTCCAACTAATAATATTAATGGTTTTGCATCAAAATCGGAATCGTTCAATTGGGGCGAATGGAAATCGTGAAATCCATAATGTTCCTCCAACGGCAATAATTTATTTTTATAAATTCGTTTCAAGCCTTCCAACACGTTTTCGTAAATTTCCGTTTTCTCCTCGGCTTCCTTCTTTAGAAAGCTAAACATTTTACAATAATATAACGACACTAATCCATAATTAAAAAAAAATAGAAAATTTTGTCTAATTTTTATGACGTTCTGATAACTGAAAATTTTGGAGCTCTGGATTAATTAACTTTTTTTTGAAGTTAATTTGAAATTTACTTGTTGTGTTGATGGACTCATTTCGAGTTTCCTTTCTTACACGTTCATGTTTTCTACATCAATCTTGGACGTTATATAATAGAAACACTCGTTGGCACTTAATTTATAAATGTTGAAATGGATAGTAACAAAATTTTTCCTTGACGTTTGACCCTTTTACGGAAACCCGAAAATGAGAGCTTGCGGAGGAGAAGAAATTAGCTTAATTTTTTTGCATCGGCATTTCTTCCTTTGGCGATTAACCTCTCGGTGGTATTTTTAAATTTTAAACCGCTTTATTATAAATTACGATCTATTTTCTCTACTATTTTCGGGAATATAAAAAAAAATAATAAATTCTGTCTTGTTAGTAAGATGAAGCTTATTTTCTTACTCGGAAGTTATGAGAAAACAAAAGTTAATTTCTTCTTTTATAAATGAGGTTTTAACTTTGGCGACAGTTACAGTTAGTAAATCTTTGCCTCTCACTCCGCCTAATTTTATTTATCACATTTTGAAAATAAAAATACCCGAACAGCAAAACCGCAAGTGAGTAAATAATCTGCCCACATAATTTTTGAGAAAGTTAAGATATATTATTAAATTTATCGACGACATCAGAACTTGGAGACTCAAATTGATTATTTAATAGGGGTTGATTGCCAAAACAGCTGGCGAATGACTGTTAACAATAAAATTAATGCATTAAGCTTGCACAAAAACGACATTAAGGTTTTGTTTTATTACCCCGGTTAAAGACTCCACTAATTGTGCAAATATAGTAAAACGTGAGTTTTTTTAATCAAAAGTGAAACGAGAGAAACAAAAAGGTTCGGGCTTCGTCAGTTTCGGAAAATGGTCCTTTCAGACAGCTGTAGGCCACGTTAAACCAATTAAAACAAAGAACAACGAAGCTTTTGTTCTAATTGTATACGTATTAGTCGTGTTTAATGACGCTCTTTACTCGGATTAGTTCTGGTTTTCTGCAAGCAAACGTTAAACGATAAGCAACAAAAAGTGCTGCACAACAATAAAACCTTTCCTAAACTTATAAAGTTTCGGCTGAACACATTCATGTCAACGAGGCATTTCAGAAATTTCGAGTGAGATTTCACGGTTCTATTAGCTCCCGTGCCGAGCATCAAACGTCCAGGAGCAAAAAGCAAATAGTTAGGCACAAAAGTACTACTTTATTGCCGGCCGAACAAACGAACTCAGATATAAGTTGTCCAGTTACTAAAATTACTAAAAACGTGAAATGTGACTTTTACAACAACCAAGCCGAGAAAAATTAAGCCATAACAAAGTCGTAGTTAGTTATTTAGCAGATAATTCCGAAAATTGATTGTAACTCGTCGTGTGACTGACACGGACGTTCCCCAGCTCGACGTAACCGAATAAGACTACCGTAGCAGAAGACGAGTTGACATTGTTGATCCTTTGGGGAATAACCTAAACTAAAGAAACTTATTTTGTCACAAACAATTCGATTCAAAGCTAATTACGTTTAGAAGAAATTCGGAATTTTGCATAAATCGATAGTGGATGTTTCCCATCTTTCATTTTATGATTCATAGGCTGTCATCGTTTAAAATTTCCATGATTAAAAAAAATGATTTGTCTGTTGAATATTGTCGGCCCACAAATAATATTAATGACTACATTAAGGGTTAACTCATTTCGTAAAAGAGAAATGAAAGTCATGAAATCGTAAAGCTCTTGGCAAGGGTAATAATAATTTATTTTCTATCTCGCGCTGTAACGAAAAATTTATGTGTACCCTTCACCTTAAGGAAAAAATAAAAAAATTCTCATCGATTTTTATAGCCGACGCATTTTTGGGTTATTAAAAGTTGGTGGAGCTTAATTATAAAAATTTACTTGTTGCATGTTTCGTATTACAAGTTGTAAGCCGAGAACGGTACATAACTAATTAAGCGGTTACCGGTTGTACTATCAGATGTGGCATGATAACATCATTAATTGTTATAATGCTCTGACAACGCTCCCTTTGGAGTACTAAAGGGGAGAAGCAGAAGAACAATTTTAACTGCATTAATACAGATGTATCAACACACGAAACTTCTAATCGAATTGATGCTATCACGTAAATTTTTTAATTTAACTATTAACAAATCCCATTATAAAGGAAGTTATCTCTAGATTCTTTTCGAAACGTGATTCGAATTTTTTATTTTAAAATTTTAACTTTAATTATCTCATAGGGACGGAAACAGACGAGAAAAATTTGAAAACTGCGCTTTAGAGTTTAATGCACGTGTCAGCTAGTTTCTCGAGTTCGAATCTCCTGAGAGTTGCATCAGTGATAGATCGATGACGCTAAAACCTTCAGTAAACTGTCGAAAAATATCAAGTCATTCAATTTAAACAAAACTTTTCGCGGAGAAGGATTGCAAGAAGTATTTGAAGTAATACCTACATAACTAAAATAAATTTCAAATTCAAATTTGAAAACCTGGTAAATTTATGGTGCCGTAGGCGTTGCTCGAGAATTTGTATGCTAATTAATGCACCTCTTAAGATAAAATCGCATTTCTGAAAAACAAAATTATGTGGTTATTGTTCTCAGATTGCTTCTTTAATTTTTTTTCCATTTAGTAGTTATTTATTAATTTAAAGCATTTTTTTCTATTCTATAACAGGATTATTGCCTTTTTACTGAAATTCCAAGTTGTTGCAGGACGAATCGACTCCTGGTTTCTTCAAAGTGCTAAACGCGACTTTCAAGAAATTTAGAATCCTTAACTTCCAAAAATTCCTACTTCTCAACAACCATGTACTCACTCGTTCAGTAAGGTCAAAGTGATTCCTGGTTCCTTTTTGGATTTTTAATTACCGGAAGAAAAATTATACCTGAGGGTCAAAATTTCAAGGAGTCAATGCAATGTGGTATACTTTTATATTCTGAAATACAGAATCAATACCTACTACAAAATATTGAATGTAAAACAATGTTAATGGAGGAGGTAAATGAGGGTGGCGAGGAGGGATAAGAATTTAGGTATATTTTTAAGGATTAAAAAAAGTGTAGCAGATTTTGTTTATTTTCGATAAGTTATGATGAGGAATGGGGTAAATACTCCGTTACTCTTCCCCTTTCAACTGTTCTTGCCGGACAAACTTAGATAATGGGAAATTCTAGGATATTTTAGAAAATTTAAAAAATCTTTAGATAGCCAATGAAATCTCAGAAAATTGTAAAATCTCAGTAGGTATTCTTAAGATTTCCTAATTTCATAAAATTTTCGTTCACTTTTATAAATTATCACGATTTTCCCAGCGATTAACCCTTGGTTTTCCACCAAGAAATTAAGTAGGGAAAAATTTCCAGGAAAATCTCAAAAAAAGAATAATAATGAGTTTTAGAATCTTAGGAAATTTCAAAAAATTCAAGAAAATCTTGAAGAAGAGGAAATCTCAGAAAATTGAAAAATATTTCTTCAAATTTCCCTTTAGTTTTGTATAAGACAATTTCCAGTTGGTTTTCTACTTAGTAAAATTCGAGGTACAAGTCAAAGGAAATCTAAAGAAAACCAGAGAAATGTTAATAAATACTAGGAAATCTAAGAAAATCTTAGGAATTGGAAATATCGAGAAAATCTTAAGAAATCAAAAGAAATTTCAAAGAAATCTAGAAAATTTCAGAATCTTAAGACATCATATGAAATGAAAAAATTAAATCTTAGAAGAGCCACGGAAATCTTAGAAAATTGAAAAAATAAAACAACTTATCCTCAAATATTTCTTCGTTTGTACAAAAGAGCAGATTCAAAGAAAACTCACGAAGGAGATAAACGATGAGGCTGGAAGAGGGTAAATACATATTTTTCGATAAGAATTTGCGTATATTTTTGAAATTTAAAAATATTTAGTAGATTTTGTTGGATTTTGATGAGTTATGGGGAAAGGGGTAGATACCCCGCTACTCTCTCCTTCCTACTGCTCTTGCCGGACAAACTTAGAAAATGGAAAATTCTAGAAAAATTAGAAAATGTTAGGAAAGCCGAGGAAATCTCAGAAAATTGTAAAAGCTAAGGTATTCTTAAGATTTCCTAATTTCCTAATTCACAAAATTTTCCTTCACTTTTGTATAATCACGATTTTGCCCCCTCGGTTTTCCACTAAGAAATTAGCTAAGGAATAATCGCCAGAAAAATCTCCAAAAAACAACAACAATGAGTTTTAGAAGCCTAGAAAATTTCAAGAAATCCATGGGAATTTAAAACAATTCAAGAAAATCTTGAGGAAGAGGAAAATCTAAGAAAACGTATAAAATTCTAGGATATCTTAAGAAATCCAAAGAAATTTCACTGAATTCTTAGGAAATTCTAGGAAATGGGAAATCCGAAAAACTGTAGTCTTTAAGAAATCTTGAAAAATTGAAAAATTTTCTTCAACTTTCCCTTTCGTTTTGTATAGCACGATTTTCAGTTGGTCTTCCACTTCGTAAAAATCGAGGTAAAATCTGGTAGACAAGTGGAAGAAAATCTAAAAAAACTGGAAAAATGTTAAGAAATCCCAGGAAATCTATGAAAATCCCAAAAAATAGAAAATTCGGAGAATCCTAGAAAATTCTAGGAAAACTTAGGAAATAGAAATATCAAGAAAATCTTAGGAAAACCAAATAAATTTCAAAAAACTAGAAAATTTCAGAATCTTAAGACATCATATGAAATGAAAAAATTTGAAATATGAAAATGGAAAAATGGAAAATGGAAACGGAAAAAAAACTTATCTATAATATTCTTAAGATTTTTTAATTTCCTTCAATTTCCTATATCTTAGGATTTCCTCAAATTGTCCTTCAGTTGTACACAAGAGCAGATTCAGGATAAATTCCATAAGGAGACAAAGGAGTCTGGAGGTGGAAAAATACAAATTTTTCAATAAAAATTTTAAGTATATTTTTCAAATTTTAACAAAATTTAGTAGAATTTGTTGGTTCAGTTGGGTCATTGGGGAGCAGTTATCCCGTTACCTCTCTTCTGTTGGAAATCATTAGAATTCTTTATGAATCTTTGAAATTACATTAAAATCGTTTTTAAGATTTCAAGCTTCTCATATTTCGCAAGATATCCCTACCAGTTCGCTAAGCGAAATAAGCAAAATTCTGGAAATAACCAATCAAACAATAAATGAATAATAATCCCAGTCAGTAATAAACCCCAAACAATCTCTTCCCCCCAGTTAAATCTGACCCTAGCCAGGTTAAAGTTAATTAATGAAAGGTCCTTTTTGGCTACTTCCTTTTTGGAAACTTTCCAAGCTGCAGTGTTTTAGTAAAAATAAATCCTTATATGGTTTAATCAAATATTACTACATAAACCACGAATCTCTCGTCTTACAAAATTAACAAATAGGAAAAGTGAAAAGTCTCTGCCGACTTTCATTTAATAAATTTTCAAAATAAAAGTCGAATTTCCAAATTCAACCATCAGCTTACGCAATTAAAATATTGAGGATTTAATTTTATTCCTTGGTATTTTTGAAAGGATATAACACAAAACATTAAAATTTTCACACAAACGTGTTAAAATAGTGGAAGACAAAAAAACTTAGGTAGCGAAATTAAAAAGAAAAACAAACGGACTTGAAAAGCGTTCAAAGCGTAACTGACATTCAGTTGTGACAAGTCGCTAAAACTAGCGATTCCTACTCGTTAACGAAGCAGATCAAAACGAATTTGAAAGGGAAGTTAAAATTAAACGAATTTGTGTGCGGTTGGAATATGGCAATATTTTATTTATGGGTTTACCTCTTAACTCACTACAAATAATACTTTAATACTATAAATACGGAAAATGTCAATTCTGGTTAAAATTTAAAAGCCCACTTTATCGCCACGCACCTAGCAACTTGGCCTATAAGTTACTGCCGCCGGAAAATTCTTGCGATGTTAAATATTTCATGACCATGTTTATTTATAAGGAATTATGAGAAAACCTTAAATAAACTCGGATGTACGACCTAATTTTTTAAGTTAGGTCCTGCAGTCCTGCCGAATCTTCTTCTTCCTAGTGGATCAAACCACTATCATACACTTATTTTTAAATGCTGAAACGTAATCAATAAATGCTACAGTTAAACAAACTTGATGTAAAATACGCTGAAATTTATTTCGTTAGATAACTGAAATTTATGTTTAGAACAAGCAACCGCCACAAATTCACGTTTTACGCTGTTGTAGTTCCATTTTCCTACATGTTTGAGTATTTATCGTTAGAAACAAAATTCCTGTTGTGAAAGTATATGCATGCTAAAGTACAAACTTGTGTTTGCGTTCAATGCATTTAGAATGTGGCTTTTTTTGTTTCAAATTGTATTCTTTACAAAATATTCGAGATCACTTTTGAATGTTTTCAGCTTAAACACGCACCGAATCGTTTAAATCGAAATATTTTTGTGTTCCTGTCGGAATGAAGGTTTTTGGTTTTACATTTCACCTGTCAGGGTTTCTGCAGGTGTTTTAAAATTGTCTACCACGATGGATGTCAGATATAATTTATTGCATAGATGATTTTGTGCATCTTCCACTATGAAAAACGCACCTGTCTCGTTTGATTTTATTCAGAATTTTTTAGAAAATGCTTTACTAGCTGACAGCTATGTTAGAAGTATTTTTTGCTAAAGTAACCAACGATTAGATAAAGACGAAGGTACACCGGAATAGAATTTTAAATTTTTAATAATTTGAAAATTTAGCATCAAGAAAATCAAATAGTTGTTTGCAGCTTTTTATATTCGATACGGTTGAACCGCCCTAAAAGTTAAAGTTATTTTTAAAAAAATAATTAGTTTCGGAAGCTAGACGACGACACACTTCAGCGGTGCTGAACGACAAGAAAACTACAAAATCATCGTAAAACTTATTTCCTTAAACACAAAATATTTTTAAACTTCCACTAGGAAACAGAATTTTTAAAGCTGGTTCTTATCATTAATCAATTCTTGAAAGATAATTACACCGTGTTTCAAATAATGACGATGAAGAAGCAATAAATAGCAAATAAACAAATCAGGGATCGATGTTCCTTACTAATAAATTGTTTAATTTGCGTTTAAAAATTTTCAATATTTGACAGGATAATAATTTTGGTAATTAATTACCCGCGAAAGCGTTAAAGTTTCATTTAAGTAACTGTACATGTAATTTACCTTTCGACCCCGTGATTGATTATCGTTGATCGATTACCGATTATTACTGTGTAATTAAGAAGAACAAAAAAGGCGTTACGACGTTCCCATGAAGGTTCCAGTCAAAATTTATTTTTAAACTTACATTTATATAGTAATTTTCAAAAGTAACCGCGGTTAAAGCTGCATTATTAAACGTTATATGATGAGAGGGGGCCCGAGCTTAAAACTTGCCGTACTTTTTAAATAATTAATCATAAAGTAATCCCTTATAAAATGTTCCCAGACTTGAGTGCCACCTTAAATTTCGGATTATCCTTCAAGACATTGATAACTTGAGGAGAAAACTGCTGCAATTTAAACGCGCCATTAAATGAGAACATAAAAACTTCAAGTTGTCCACTTCAGAAATTGGTTCCACTTGTGCGTCATTGATTTTTTTGTAAAACAAATTTACGTAAAAATAGGAGTATACGGCAACGGAATAGACTTGTTGACTGGAAGTACGCAACGCAAGGATGTCTAGAGATTTTTTTTCCAAGACATTATCCTCCAATTTGCGTAAATACGACTCGGTGATTGAATGGGAACAAACAGTTTGAGGGAAGCTTTATTTTTAGAATTTTCACCACCCCTAACCAGTTTATCTTTAAACTTTGGATAAATTGGATTACACAGCTGCAATTTTGCAGCCAGAACTACACACTTTAAGCACTTTCTCGTATTACTAAACAACTCTATCACGTTACTTGGATTTAGGACGAAATGTATTTTCCTTTTTTTTTCCCGAAATAAATTATGAACTTGGTGCAAAACGAAGAAGTTAAATAATAAAATAAGAAACGTTAATTGGAAAGCAGAATGTGGAAACATTCGTCCTGATTGCTTCCCGAAACGTAAACAAAAGGCGTAACTGGATGACAGTGGCTCGATAATTTTATTATTTATTTGTTTCCCGATTCGACTTTTGTCACGACAAATCGCTTCGGGCCATTTAATTCGACTAATATTAGAAGAAATATTTAAATTTGACATCGGGCACAAGTTTTTCGATTTAATCCCTTAAGTGATTATTTTACAAAAAATTAGAAACTTCAAAGTACGTTTCACTTTTGAAAGCCCGAACTCATAAAAAATTCAATTCGAAAGTGGCGTTACTTACCGTAAACTGTAATTTGAGCGGGCGCGGCGGTGCGTTTGGCTGCAATGTTTTCAGCAACACACGTGTAATTTCCTGTGTCCTGTGCTCTGGCTTGTCCTATTAGCAGATGGCCTTCGCTTGATACCAGGACGTCGGTATCGGGGAGCAGCGGTTGTCCACCCCTGAGCCAGTAAACACGAGGGGGTGGTAATCCTGAGGGTGGAACGCAACGAAGTTCCATTTGATGCCCTATTTCCACTCTTGTTGAAACTGGATTTACTTCAAATTGTTTCTTCAAGTCTACAACAAAGTAAAAGTGCTCGTTTAGGATCTTAGAACTTCAAAGAAGTTTTTTTTAAAGAAATATTTAGGTCACAAGCAACTTCATTTATAAACGCTTTTTGACACTTCGTCTCTTTATATTATACATACACTTTTATACCTACTACATAATATATAAGAACATTTTTGCTGTTAACTTAATAAATAATAGCTAAGTGAATAATGGGGATAAGTGCATTCTTGTGTTAGTTCGAGTACATTGCACACTTGGTGTAATTGCGAAAAAATAAAAAGGACCTATTTTTACTTGCAAAATTTTTTTAAATTAAATATTTCTTATTGTTGTTCTGGCAAAATGTAAAATTTCAAATATTTGCTTTTACGCAAAATATAAAAATAAAACCGAATTGCCTCGTGCGAATATCGATCGGAAAATCATACAAGTGCGTATTGATGATTTTGATAGTGTAGAGTAAGAACGCAAATTTCCTGTCGAAATGATTTTAATTTCCTGTTTTAGAGAATTGTTGCCTATCGACCTTAATGTTAATGTAATTTTATTCAACCCTTGACAAGAAGCCATGAGAAATAAATTAAAAATTTGTGAAATATAGCAACATGGAAATATTTATTGAAAAACACTTTCGTTCGCATTTTGCTTATAGAGATTTTAAAAAATTTAATGGAACAAATCAATCATTAAAAAATAAACAGTGGGAGCTCTTAATCTCAAAGCTGTCTAATTCGAACTTGACTAATGACAACCTAAGAATTATTTTGCATAAAAGCTAAAAATTGTGTAGGACAGCTTAGATTTTGTATAAACCACAAAAATTGATTGAGCTTTGTGTTTTTAATATTTACGACATGGGAGTATGCAATAAACTTTTTTCAAATTTGAATGAACATTAATTATGCAAATGAATACAACGAATCAATAGACAAGTGCATAAAAAATATATTGCTAAAGTTTGAGAGTATTCTTCGGTTGAATAAAAGATTGACAGCCGTTTCAATATGCAAAAACAGTATTAGCAATAATACCGACGCGCAAGATAGATTAACGAGATGTTTACTACTACTATCGCAAATATTCGTATTTCACACGAAATAAATTTAGTTTAGTTTCAAATATTTGAGCAGCTTTATAATATACAAGAGAACGAAGAAAGTTTTACGGACTTTTGGAAGAAATAATAATAAAACAGGTGTGCAACAAAGAACAAATTATCACGATAAAAGATATAAGACATCATAAAAAATTTATTTTTAGTTTCGTGCATTGTTATATAATATAAAAAAAGCGAGTGTCTATTTAAATGGCTGCTGTACTGTTGTTGGAAGTTGTTTATGTTTGAATGTTGAAAAATTTCAAACCTACACATTTTACTTGATTTACGTGCATATTTAGTATTGGGTGGATAATTTTAAAACTTTTGTTATGTAAACAGTACACAACGTTTGGGACTGCAGGATAATGAAAATAATTTTTTAGCTGCTTCTGCGAGTCGGAATAGGTAATTTGTATAAGATAAACAGTATAATATTGGAGTACTTCCAGAAGTTATTTGCTGTGGGAAGATATTGTTGGTGTAATTATAAGCCATGCAGATTGAGAATGTTGAAATATCCCAGCCTGTCAGTATTCAATGCGCTATTCTATTCAGTAGCAAACCAAATTGTGTAGATACAATATAAACTTAACATGACAATATGCTCCTTATGTAAACGTTTCCCATATATTCATACTTGCATATTCATACTTCAATACAAAGAAAATTTCATGCCGTTGATTAATGTGTTTCGTATGAAAAATTCAAAATTTGTATGACTTGGATACAATTCATTTACATTTTTATTTACATCAAAGATGTCACAAAACAATAAAATTTAATAATGCGAATATTAAGGAAAGAGAATGAGGACACAGACGGGGGGGATCGATATTGGACACAATTACGTAAAACCGAAGACAATTAAATTAAAATTGCAAGTTTAAAATAGACAAAAATAATACATGCGTTTAACACGTCTGCAAATCTATTACGAGCTTAAAATTGCCAACTAAGACCTTGTTAAAGCCCCCTTTGTAAGCTTGCCAATAGCCGGCATGTGCATGTCCATGTTGATCCACTTTTAGTTAGCAAAAGATTTTCCAAAGCCGTTTAGTAGCCATTACTAAGCATTTTCTTTTACGGTTCATTTAATTGAAATTTAAACAAAGTTTTTTTGCAGAAAAAAGTTATATTGCGAATGGGCCGATATTAGGTGGGGCATGCAGGATGATTTCGAAAGCCGAAGCGGAAGTAAATTTGTAAGATAATCTTTCCTGAAATGAACTTCTTGATTTCTTTCTATAGAAAGAAGACCCAATTTCTTAGTCGGTGTACGATGTTAGATTATAGGTCTGAGAAGCCTTGATGGGCGGATTACGGTTGGAGGGTTGGTAACCCTAAAGAACCGGACGTTGCCTTGTGGTAATTGGATGAGACCAACTTCTTACTAATATTAGACGATATCGTATATCACTTATTAGCCGCTTTTATTTCTTATTAATCCACTTATAACGAAGTTATTTTTTATATTCCAATTAAATCACCTAATTGGCTTGACGATTATGCAAACGCCACGATTTTTTGCGTGGCGGGATCTTCCGAATTAATTAAACCTTAATGGCAGGCCATTAAGTGTCCTAAAATTTTAATAATCTTCAAAATAGCATTTTCGGGCTGTATTGTAAGGTGTACATCACAATGAAAACCATTATAAAGTTTAAGCTTTGACAAGTTTGCGGCTGGGGTCACATTATACAAACACCGATTTTAGCATTATAGTTAAGAAAATTTGCTAAGGCCTTTTATTAAGTTTTCCAACTTTTATCAATGACCACAAAATTGCAACCACTTCTTAATTGATCATTTCTTCTTCTAACAGCATTACATTATGAGTGCAGAGAATTTTAATTAAACTTCAGAACTACTTTAACAAGCTTCCTTCTTCTTTACGACTTAATAGTTGGAGTTTTGTCGGCATTCCATAAATTTAATTTTATCAATATTTACATTTTTTGTGGTTGCAATTTATATTACAGTACAAAACGTGGGACGAGGGGGGAAGGAGTCAAAACCATACGTTTCCACAGTTTTTGTCAAATATCTCGATAATGATGGAAGATACAGTAAATACTATTATATACAAAATTGTAGGCCGTAAAATTTTCTACAAAAATGCTTTTATACATTTTTTGGTAAACTCTATAGATTAGGAGATATGGAGGGGGACAGTTTTGACAATTTTCTTACTTACTTAATTTTGTAATTACTGGTGGAAGTGGTGGAAGTGCTTTATGCAACACTTTTCTATTTGTATATGTAATTTTAATTAGGTATATTACAATGCTTTTTACAAATACCAGTCTGTAACTAACAAAGGTTTTCTTTTCATATAAATATATTAAACCTGGAAATAAGTATTCAAGAAAGGCAAAAATTCATTAAAACTTTCCTCCTCCATATCTTCTAATCTGTGGGGTTTACCAAAAACATGTTTAAGACAATTTTTCTAGAAAATTTAACGGCCTTTAATTTTGTACAGAATGAGATTTGCTCTATCTGACGTCATTTTCGAGATATTTGACAAAAACTGTGGAAAAGTATGGTTTCGACTTCTTCCCCCCATTGGCCCCCCGGGGTTCACATCTAATTATTGTACTGTACCGTATATGAATCCTAAATCTTTTAGGTGGCAACTTGGTTTATATAATAATACAACTAAAGACAGCTAGATATAATCAAAATTGTTCTCTGACGCTTACCCTTATGATGTACTGTGCATTGTAGATGATATTCAAAGGAAAAGATAAGTTACGAGCGTGTAGTAATTAACATAACAAAGGTGCATAGGTACAATTACGGAGGAAGGTTGTAAGCTAGCAAAGTGCATATGGTTCTAAAATGTACTAAAAGGCTTTAGATTGTTAGGCGGCACCCATTAAACGTTCTCACATTAGTCACTGCTCAAACAGTAACATTATCTTAAATACGTCTGCAAATAGAACTCCCTAAAATGGATGCACTGTGTCATTTGGACTAAGTAGTCTGAAAATTTTGATTTTCCATGATGCAAACACCGGCAGATATTCGATCAAGGCTTCGACCTATTCCTTTCAGTATTCCACAAAATGCATCGAGTGCTTACAGTGTATTATGTGGCCTTATTGATTTAGTATTCTATGACCGATTTAATGCTTTATAATTTAACGGCGAGTGTTTCAGGTTTAGTTTCAGTGATTCATGGTTGATAATTTAGTCTTCGTCTACACGAACATATGAAAGAAGAAATAAAATTTGCATTCGATAATTGCAAACTGCAGACAACAATTAGCCAAGTTTTAATTAAATTTTGGATAATTAGGGAATGAAACATTCTGAAAATTAGTTTTAATTGCTTTTTGTAACAAACTTACTTTTTAAATTACAACCATTTTCCCGTTTATCGAACTCAATTTTTCGTTATCGATTATTAAATTGTGATAACCTTATAGGTTATTAGGACGACATTTTAACTAAAGGTTGATTAAGCTCGGAAAGTATAGGTCAGAGATTAAATCCTATCGGAGGGCTTATCGTCCTTCTTTTCCAAGGGCACACAAATTTAGATTTCTAAATAAAAAATCTTTTCAGTATTACCGAATTCAAATTATTCAAAATATTTCGCGGGCGTAATCTAGTAGAAATAATTAATTTTGACTTCGCTTGGTCGGGCAAACCATCACTCTCATTTAAAAACTATGCATTTTGGCAATTTGGTAAAGTATCAGTTTCATGTCGGAAAGTGATTTTTAACGATTTTCCCCCTCGCCATTAAGTCGTCCCTCAGAAGCAAATCAATAACGCGTTTAAGATTAAAACTGACTCATATCAAAATGTCATCTCAAGAAAAACAAATCTTTTGTAAACTGTACAACTTTGTATTTACCCCAAGACGAACAAGAACTTTTTCCATTGTACTCTAGGTTTTAGGGGCGGAAAAGTGGAATAGTTGAGCTTAGGGTAAAAACGAGAACATAACGGAACAGTGCTTACACACCACCCTCACGCTATTTGTCATTGCTAGTGATGTTTGATATATTTATGTTGGTGAGATTGTCTGCAGCAAAGTGCCTCATGCTACTATTAATCGCAGCAAAGTATCCCTCTTTCATAATTTTGATATTCAAGACAAACAATAAGTGCCGCCTCGACTTTTTTTTTTGTTTAACAGGAGATGCGTTGTTGTTCCTTTCCATTTTCCAAAAAAAAAGGATACCGAGTGCTTAAAGATCAGGTTGTGTGGACTTAGGAGGACACAGAAAACGTGATATGGAATATGAAATTCAGAATTGCAGATTTTGTAGAAAAGCTAACATCTAGAGGATTTGCGGCTATGTCAAGTGCCTAGATTTAAATTCTACTTCGGACGAACGAATTGCATTTGTTCAACTGCGGATTACTACGGTACTTTATTTTCTCTATTTTACAAAGGAGATGAAAGATTACGTCTGGCCATTTTTATACACCCACACATATTATAATAACTAGAGGATTAGTATTTTTTTCCCGAGCACTAAGTCTTACAAATGATAAGACACACTTGAACGCTAAACTTGCTCATAATTTATATTTTTGTTCTGGCATTAAAATTTTAAGAATCGCCCGGCCGCGCTTCTATTTTTGAAAAATATAACCTGGGATGAACGCGGAAAACTTCACTTTTAATTTATTGTTTTTTTCGCAAAATTCTTATCGAACAAACCTCGTAAGCTCGTCGATGGGGTTATTATTATTAGTATTTATTTAAGGGGTCCTCGACGTTTTTCAATTAATTTACATTTTGCAAAACGTGTTCTTTCAGCCGACTGAAAATTTATGCAACTCTTCCGCACTAAGTAAGAATATTTTCATTATTGGCGTTCTCTCCAACAAAGTAGCTACTAAACTAGAGATAAATAATTGAAAGGGCGCCCTTTGAATGAAAATTGTACATGCTATTCAGTTTATTCCGATTGAAGATATAAAACGTACCCGGGATTGATTTTCCTGACAATCATCAGCATATTTCCCTCCTTATTCGTCTCGTGTTAACTCGAACTTGTATTCACAAAAATTTAACGAAAAAGCTCGTGTAACGGACAGTACGTTTGATATATTGAAAATCCCGCTGCGCTTAGGCATTTTTTGGGAATTAAAATTTAAAAGATGGGATTCATTCTGCACGTTCTGTGAACCGTATGAAAAAGACCAAATCCATAAAACACTTCCATTATCTTCAAAAGTAGAGAGACTGGATTCGTTCGCATTTTCAAATTAAGAGTAATAACGAAAAAAGTAATAAAAGACAGGAATTTCTATTTCAGTTTGATAGAAAAATTATTTCCTTCTTGTTTTGTTATTCGGTAGAAAACTCGACACATTTATTTTAATTAAAACAATTTTTCAAAAGTCCTAATTACAAAATACGTATAGTTATCAAATTTTGTGTGCCTATAAAAAAGATGAAAAGAAGAGGTGGAGAAATGTTTGTCGGGTAAATTGGGAAGCGTTGAAATATAAGCAAGAGGGCTAAATTAATATGGGTAGGCGTGTACGAAAACGTGCCAGTTGAAATAATAATTTAATGTTAATTACATGATGGATATCCTATACATATATATTTATATGTATTTGATAATTTAAATTGCATTTCCATTTCTTACGGACGGATTTATTTTCAGCCACCCACGTTTTAATGAGCAAAACATTAACTTGTTTTCGTAATCTTCTCCAAGTGCTGGTTAATATTTTTTACTTTGTATCTCATAATACAGCGTTAATTAATTATACTCAAATATGGACCGCCAAACGAATAAAACTGAACAGAACATGCAATTTTCTTTTTTCTTTGGTTTTAGTTGCACATTTTTCTTTTTTGGGAAATGCGGGCCAGCCGGTAAAGGGTTGCAACTTGAACAAAAACAAAGGAAATTAATTTGCCCTCACTATAAAACAACATAGTAGTAGTAGTGATTTTCACCCGATATTTGACCCCAGATTTCGATGATATCTTTACTAACCGTTAGAGCGACTTGGTTGTTCCACAAACTTTGTTTGAATTTTAATGTAAATGTTTGCATAAAGTAAACAAATCGTGCAAGTTTTCTTTTAACTGTAATTTTTGAAGAAGAAAATTGTAATTTATTTCATTTTTTTTCTTCTAAATTATCAATAATTTATCAATCAATATTTTGGTTATTTTTCAGAAATTAGAGTGAAGAGGAGGGGATAGGAAATGTCTTCCAGCATTCGGTACCGAGTATTTCGCAAATAATAAGAAAGAGTGCACTGGAAGGTATACCATACCCCCCAGACCCCCCGGTTTATATTCATTGTTTTTGTGTCTTTAAAACGTAAATTCAAAATACAAGAAGATTTGGAGGCCTCACAATACGTTTATACATTTAGGTCCTGCAAGAGGACCTCTATGCTGAGCGGAAAAATAATTTTATTTTTACCGGAGTAGAAATTCGATACTGAGTCAAAAAAATATTGAGATGTCTCAACAGAAGTAGCTAGCTTCATTATGGTTAGTTTCTGTTTAACTTCTTCCTCCGTTGATTTTTTCATTTTCTTTTTTCGATTCTTGAAGTTCAACGTATTTATTTATTTTTGCAATTTTAAATATTTTAAAATTTAAAATTTTAAATTTTTTTAAAAATCGAAAGATAAAAATGTAAAAAAGTCGTAATTTTAATAAAATTAAATTAAAATTAATAATTTTTTTATTTATTTATTAAAATTTTTTATTTAAAAATTAATTTTTTAACTAAAATTAAAATTTTTTAATTTTGAAATTTAAGAAAATTATTAATTTTAATTTAATTTTAGTAAAATTACGACTTTTTTACATTTTTATCTTTCGATTTTTAAAAAATTTTTTAATTTTAAATTTTAAAATATTTAAAATTGCAAAAGTAAATAAATACGTTGAAAATTAATTAAAATTAATTCAAAAAATTATAAAATAAAAAAAATTAATTATTCAAAAAAAAAATTCAATTTTAAAATTTAAACACAAATGTATTTAAAATTAAAAAAAAAATTGAAGTTAAATTATGTTTCCTAACTGATAATTAAATTTCCCTGACTTGGCACTAAAAATGAGAAATTCCCTGACTTTTTCCTGACAAAATTAGAAAAATCATAAATTCCCTTACTTTTCCAGATTTTCTAGGTTTTCCAGACGAGTGGGAACCCTGCGTATAAATAATTCTCGAATGGTATTTATTAAGGTAAAATTAGACAAAGAAACATATTTTCTTAGCTTATTATGAGGGGAGGAAAGCACAGACCCAATACACCAGATTCTTTTTTAAAATATTTTTGGATTTTTGTAGATTTCTGCGGATTTCCTAAAATTTTCTTGGATTTTCTTTTGCATTGTTTCAGTATTTCCTTCCAAAAAAGTTAAAATGTAAGATTATCTGTAATTTCTAAGATTCTTTTCTTCACTTGTACAACAAATTTTCCCAGCGCAGCGGTTTCCCCCTCGGTTTATTATTCGATAAATTTGGTGGTCGGCGGAAAAATGTTGAAATTTAAAATTCACTTTAATTTTATATTTTTCAAATTAATTAAGTATTTAAATTTAGAAATATCGATAATCTTATAAGCCCGAAAAATGCTTCAAGTTAACATCAGTTTGACATTATTTTTAATATATAAAACTGCTACTCAGAGATTTGAGGAAACCATGGGAATAGTAGGGAGAATCTCGTTAATCCATTCCTAGATGACGAAGGATAATATCCGTAAAAACCAGCATATTTCAGATTATGTTGGTTATTTTTCAGGAATATATTTTAATAAAAATTAAACATCACATTTTTAATTTATCTCGACATTTGGCCCAATTTCTCGCAATAATCGTGGCGAGCTGGCGTTTTTGAATTTAAATTAATTCATAAATTAAGTTATTAAACTTGTTTTACATTTCAGTTAAGTTATATGATTTGTAAACTTACACAAAATGAGTTTTGCACGAAAGGAAAAAATGAGGAGAAATTGCATTAACGGCAAACTTTGGCAATTATTTATTGAACACGTTTGTAAATTGTCATTTTAAGTTATTCATAAGGCTAGTGCGTATAGTTGGAAAAGACAAATATTGAACATCTACAAGCAATGTTAGCTTTCAAAAGCTAGGTTAGCTTGATTTAACAGGAACATTAGTTTACCTTGAGTGGATTTTTAACATCTATGCCGCTCTATTAAATTTTAACGAGTTTAGCATGCTAATTAGAACGTTAGAAACAAATTAAGAAGAGTTAATTTATAATGACATCATAAAAAAATAAAATATTTTAATGATTGTTTATTTTTCATCAAATTTCCATATAGAACGTTCGGTCTAATGAGAAACACTTTCACTTACTTGACCACCAGCCCCAGCGGATGAGCATTTTTTAGGATAAAATTTAATAGAAATATACGAGTAGCATGAAAAAATAGTTTAAAAATGCCTCCTAAAGCGCAAAGAAAATAAAGGTGACAAATGCATTCGCATATCCGCAAAAAGCTCAATTTATTATCCAAGCATTCCACCGCCACGAATAAAACTATAATAATTCATTCAACTTTGGCACTGTAAAAAGCTTTGTGTAACCTCGATGCGGTATAATTTTCTCCCATCTCTTGCAGATTTAACTTAAAAATTGATTACGAATTACGAACGCGTATCAAAATCACAAATATTTAACTTAACATTTAATTAAGTCGGCAAACAGCTCGATTTTAAATTTTTTGGCTAAATAATTAAAAAATTTATTACGTTATTCAGTCGCCCGCCCCTTTATATGCGTTCGTACGTTTTGGTCGAAATTAATAAATGATTAACTACTGCATAAATTGAATATCGTTTGCTTTTCAGTTTATCTAACAAAGCAAAGATATATGAACGTAATTAATTCAGAAAAACAATAGCAGCAATGTGAATCAGACAGGATATCGTTTTCAAAATTATAATTTTAAATCAACAAATGCGCCACTTAAACAATACTGTGAAATGTACAAAATAATTTTAAATAAATGGACGCATTCTGCATTCTAAAATGGAATTTTTAATTCTTGCTTAATTATTTTTGCATAATTTACGTGACCTTTCTAACCTATCCCACAAATCCCTCAAGATGACGACATAATCTACTGCGAATACTTATATTAGATGGGTGACCGCTTTGAGAACACCTACTTCTTCGTCTTTCTGATTTGAAACAATTTGACGTTATTCTAGTAGTAATAGAAAAAGAAAAAAAAATTGTAAGAAAGTGTAATTAAAAAAGCTCTTACGTAAACATCATGCAGACTTGGTAATTTGCTGCTGAAGGATCTTCGTTTTTATAAAATAAGAAACAAGAGAAATGCTCGCCAGGCGAACACAAAAGTAACGAGAGCAAAAGCAAAAATTCTAGTTAACTGAAAAATTAATTTAAATTAATTAACATTGCGAACCATTAAATTTTTCCCCTTCAATAAATGTAACCAATTATCATTAAGTGTATTGCTTAATTCAACGTATTCACTAATTAATCTAATCTAAATCAATTAACCTTAAATTGGTGCTGATTGACTACTGAATAAGCGCTTTATTTATACATAAATGCCATTATTTACATAAATAATATTTAGGACCTCACACGCTACAACATTTATCTTTCACTTCTTGAATAATTAGGAGAAAGTTTCCATTTTGAATCATTTTTATTTCTAACAGAACGAGTTTGGTATTATTTATCATGATAATCCAAAAATTAATTTGACATTTTCGATTCCGGATGATTTTAATAATTGTGAAGGCTGGCTATTCCACAGGGGATTCAAGATCGGATCCGCTACACTTTTCAAGTTTGGAATCGCCGATCTGGAGATTTAAATTATGTATTGTCAACAAACTATAATCCTACAAAGGTGTTACAGTAAATCAAAAAAAAGAAATAAAGTGGGCGGCATAGTATATTTTAATACAATCACTTTCGTGACAGACTTACAAGTTGAAAACTCAATCGTGTGAATTTTGCAATAAATGGTTAACGACAACCATTAATATTTTGATTTAATTCGAAGGTGTAAACTTGCAATGATAAATTCTTGTTTCTGCTCCATATTTCTTCGACCACGCACTTTCTTCATCAGACTGACTCCTAATGCAACCCACAAGGAAAATTAATCTAACATTATATTTGCTTCCTGTGCTCAAGATATTTTATCTCTAATGAAAATTTAATAGCTTTTATTTACACTTGCGTTTACTAATAATAAAATTTGTTGTTACACGCGTTTACGTTTGTTGTAAATTTGTAAGCACTCCTTTTTACGATCAACTTTATTAATTATTAAAGGAAGAAAATAAAAACAAATTTTTATTATCGTCAAATTTAACTTTATTGCATTTTTATCCTTTGTAACTGGAGAGAGCATTAAAATTATTGTCTTATTTTGTCCTTTGAATATTTAAATCATTATTTTGTGCTTTTTAAATTCCATTAAATTTTATTAGGTAAAAGTTTGCATTGATTTTTTAATCAATTTTCAAATGGTAGATCCGGCACACCGACAACGCACTTTTTCCTTATTTTTGTGTATGTTTTGCTTCACTTTCGATTGACACTCGATTTAAAAGTTGTATTAAAATTTTATAATTTTTTCCAGCCTACCTAATGGAAATAAGTTTTCTTCTAAAGTAATTTTAAACTTATATACAATCATTTCAGGACACATAAGTCGATCGAAACTTTAATTTTAAGATAAAAGATCAAATTCCTGCCTTCCGAATTTATTTTGGAAAAATACATTCCTAGCAATCTGGCGTTTTTTCCTATCTTTATTTTTTACAATGAGAAAATGATGGACTACAAACCAGGGCCTATTTTACCATTAGACGCATTAGGCACGCACTTAGCGCCCAATGGCCAGAGGGGTCCGAAAAGAGAGAACATAAAATCGTAAAATAAAAATGAAATTCTGATAAAATAAAAGTGAGAGGTTGAGAAGCTGACGTAGGCGAGTTTGCTGTGTTGGGTGTAGTGATTTGAGAATAAAATAAAAGCGTGCACTGGGGGGTATTCCATACCCCCCAGACCCCCCGGTTTGCCGATAGCTACACTAAAGCTCAATCAATATTTGAAGTTTTATAATAAATATTTACGTTTAACCTCGGACCCGTTTTATTGTGGTTTGGTTAATAAATAAATTTTTAAATTCACTTTAAGAGACACAAAACAATGAAGATAAACCGGGGGTCTGGGGGGTATGGAATACTCCCCAGTGCATGCTTTTATTTTATTCCCAAATCGCTACACCCAGTACAACAAACTATAGATTACATCATTTGCTTAACCTCTCAAGTTTTTCCTTTCCACTTCCTTCCCTCTTCTCAAAACTGTGAGTTCCAAATACGACGCTCACAATCAAGGATCCCAGCATTGCCTACTAAGTAACTCTTCAAATCTAATATCTACTGTTGGTCCATGAATAAAGAGTAAACCCGGTTTGCCAATGGCTACACTGAAGCCTAATCAATATTTGAAGTTATAATAATAAATAAATATGTTTAACCTTGGACGAGTATCCCGAGTATGCAAAAATAAAATTACTTACATATGCGCCCAGCAGTGAATCTAACTCTTTCGATGCCTAAAACTTGAACCATATTGTGGGATCTCTACAACTTATTAAATTTTGAATGTAAGTTTAAGAGACACAAAACAATAAAGATAAACCGGGGGGTCTGGGGGGTATGGAATACCCCCCAGTGCACGCTTTTATTTTATTCCCAAATCGCAACGCCCAACACAACAAACTAGACTACATCATCTACTCTACATTTTTTTCTCTGCAAGAAACTGGGTTAAATTAAGTAACAAGGTGGAACTCGTTTTTGCGACAGATCTTAGGCTTCTATACATCTACTTTTTTGATAGATTAAATTATTTGGTCTTTATTTTATTAGAATTATTAATGCGTTAATCTTTTAAAATGGGTAGATACCAACAGCAACTTTTTTTATATAAGGAAAACGCTAATGAGTTCTGATTTTTTTTTTTAATTATGCGGACAGACAGACACGGAGCCAGATCATAAGGCTTCTTCCTATACGTTGTATAGAAGCCTAAAACAAACAATCTCATGTGAGATTAGAGGGAGCAGGGGGGTCGAGCCAAAACTTACGTAACTCACCAGTGGGGGCCCCCCCTGTCGAAAAATCGCCTCACGTAATTAACACAGGGCAACAGTGATTCTGTGGTGTGGGATTTTTGAGTCGATTTTGAGTAATTATGGTCTCCTGAATGCGAAAAAAATTTCAGATTTGTCGAATTTACTTCAGTTTTTGAGATAGACAACCATTTTATATAGAAAATAAAATGAAAATTTCTTTTTGAGATGTCTGCGAAGATTACCTGCCAATGGCTCATTTCTTCATAAAAATTAATAAAAATTTCACAGTATATATTCTCCAAATGTCACTTTATTAGGTAGTAATTATTGAAATGAATATATATTAACTGTGTCGTCGAAAAAAATTATCGAAACATGCTGTTTTTGCTATAAATAAACTTTACCCCCCCCCCTTAACATGAGAACTAGAGTCAATTCGAACAAAATAACTACGTGCCGAGTAGGTACTTTATTACATTAGTGTATCTAAATTCACTCTAAAACCTAAGACCGCAGGAAAAATTTTTTGTTTTGTTGCCCAGTGTAATGTATGTCGTTTTATATAAAAAAAATAAAAATCAAAATTTGATAAAATAACCCAAAAATTGGGCCTTGGTGCTATTAGTTACACTCAAATATCAGGGATCCGAAAATTTGCTAGAGCCCAGGGCCCAACCCAGTTAAAAATAGGTGCTACTACAAACCAGAAGTAAATAGACCTAAGGATAGACAGGACAAGGGTGTCAGAGACTCGAACGAGTTGAGAATAAGCAATTGTATAGGGAGAGATTTTTTATTCTTCAACTCAACAAAATTGAAAACTCATAATAACTTCAATTTATACTAAAAGACCATAGCAATGTATTTATCTGCTACCGTACCGAAAAATGCACTTTTAACATTCACTCAGTACAATCGAGATCGAGAAATTTTCTACCGTGGCCGCTAGGATTTCCTACAGCAATTTGGGTATATTGTGAAAATGGGGTTCGGTAATCTTTATTTTAATTATGGCAAACAACAGTGCATTAATTTTTCTTAAAATTTTTGCTGAAGGAAATATTAAGTTAATCATAGTAAATGAAGCGTATTATTTGCTGTGTAGAAAATTACATCATTCGTTAAATAAAAAATCTTGTTAGCATAGCACAGTAGCCCCGTAATTAGAAGGAATTTTTAAATTAATTAATTTTTAATAGTAATTAGTAAACGCCCAAGTCTGGAATAAGGCATAATTAGTTAAATTTCAGAGCATATCTACAATGCCCGCATTTGTTTTCACTTTACAGATATAAATAACTGTCATCGCAGTAGTGAAACAAGTAATTAATAGTTAAAGCACAATAATTGCCGTAAAGCGTATAACAATTAATTAATGTTTTACACCGGTATATAATTTTGCAACGTTTTGTTTCAAAATTACAATTTTGTTTGCTAGAAATCACGGTAGAATAATTGTCCTTTGTAATAATTTCTGACGCATAAAATTCAGTCGCGTGAAAAGCAGGACAAACAATGGAATTTTGGATGATGTTCCGGATAAGATATAATTTTAGTAAGCTTTATGGGGAAAGGTCAACCCACCGTTCATTATTGTCATTATTAATGTCTTGTCAGCGCAAGGATTCACCGGCGTCCCACTCGCCACTTTAATTAAATCAGGCCAAACTAGAAAATAATAACTTTCAGAAGAAAACCTACCCTCACGGCTGGTGGGACAATAATCGATTGTTTTAGGTAGGCCCACTTTATGTGTGTGTGTGTGTGTGTGTATATATATATAAAAGGGGGTGGCAGCTGTCACGATGTGATGGATTTACCTGTCCTTGTGTCGTATGACACTAAACGGAATGTCATGAGAGTAACGGATGGGGATATGGGGATAACCACAGACGAGTGATGGCAGTGCACATTTGAATACCGGTTTCGCTAACTTTGTCATAGATGTATGTTAAATGGTTTATGCAACAGTAAACTCATCTAAACGCTCATCCATCCTCCATACAAAACTTAAACCCGAAAATTTCAACAAAGACCAAACTCTCTCGTTCGTCCTCATCTACCCCTCGTTATCTTCTCTTGCGAGTTAATTTTAATGAAAGTTAAGATAAAAGAAAATGTTTAAACTTTTATGACTGACAACAATTTATTGTTACACCACTTTGATCTTCTTCTATATTTATCGAGTTCAAATGTTTCGAATCATTAAGTTATTTTCATATTTTATTAGAAGTCGCGCCTGTCACATAAATTAATCAACTTGCGACGAGCAAAATTTTTAATTTTCATTGTCTACTTTTTCGTTTCGAACTTTAAGACGCAGCCAGCCAGCGCAATAAATCGTCGTCAAATTGAAAACACCGACAACCGTAAACTCGAAACTAATTTTAATTTACACGCGTATTTATAGTTTTTATGGAAAATCAATAAGTAAATATTAATTTAAAACGTGTTTCAATTTGGACCGGTTATACAAAGCAATTCAATGGCTTTATGGTCGTGGAGCAAAACAAAGATATTGGGAAATACTATATCGGAAAAGCAGTTTGCAATACCCTATATTGGCAAATGTGGTTGTACACACAGACTTCAAATACTTTGTTGGAAAACGATTTGGATTCTGATTTTGCATCGACAATAAATTTCCATACTGATTGTGGGTGAGGTATAATTTATGTTGTTTGCTATTTTCCGGCGCCATTTTCATTATTTATACCATATCTAGAGAAAAGTAGTTTTGACCAACACTTTTGTTAGATGTTTGTAACGACCGGGGTAGTTTAGGCCTACGGAAAGGGTTTGTATCCGCCACTTGAAGTAACTGGAAGCAATTTAGTTAATTTCGGAAATACGTTTGTTTTCTAAAAATTGGCTTGGGTTTGTCGTTTTGAAGGCAAAGAAGCGCACCTGGGCTGAATTTTTTCCAAATTTATTCATGGCAGGAAAATTTAATTTTAAAAACAAATTCGAATTGATTTATGATAAAGTACGTTTAGTTTACACACCACTGGGTGAGATATTCAAAATTGACTTTTCCAAGTGTTAGATCCAATTACGGGTGCACGTCACAGAAATTATGTGACAAAGCACTAACCATTATTGTGTAAATTTCCACTTTTACATTAACAGCCGATATTAAAATTGAAATACGAACGTGCATTTATATTAGAGGGTAATGACGTAATAAATTAACAATCTGGACGCAAAATAATCCTAACTCGACACGCAATCCTACTTGTGAAAATCCAACGGAAATAGCAGGTACGTTGATTTGTACTTTCTTCCAAGATGGAACGATTAAGTTATATCAGGGTTAATTAATGAGAGAATTTGTAAATAACGATAAAACCGTTTAATTTAAATTTCACATCATAAATGAAATTGAGCGGCAAATTGGAATTTCTATGCCAATGATCGATGACGTTTAAGTTGGTTTTTGTGAAAATTTATTCTAGCGCACGTAATTATTTTTTATTTTATTTCTGTATCGAACTGGAACACTCCCATTCTTTTCAATTTTCTATAAATTTAACGGATTTTCCTTTTTGAAAAGTACAAAATTTGCATCGAATGAAACCCATTTTGACCTGAAAATAATAATATCGCAATTTTAAGACTTCCGTTCAGAATTGATTTTAAAATAAAGAATGAAGGTGCGTTTGTTACACACCACTTGCACAACCGGTGTTTCAATATTTACCTCCCTTACGAAGACGATAAGGGAATAATGTTGTCATCCCCCTAAGCGAAGTTTTTTCTTGTAACGAAAGAAAATTGTGTTACTACTTTGATGTGATGAATGCCGCCTTAAGGTTGTTATTTCTGTATTTAGAAGTCGGAGGGATCAGCTTTTTTCCGAAATTGTGGTATGGTAATCGGTCGGAAAAGTATCATCTAATAAATACGTTAAATACTTTGACGTGCATTTCACCTCCTCCCCCTTTTTTTTCAAATTTTCAACAAAACAATTTCATTTTTCGGTTACAAAATTACCTAATATAATTTTTAGTCGACAATACAATTTGATAAAATAATAATGCCAGCGTTATAATTTTGCGTACTCGTTTCGTACTAGCAAACATTAAATAAATGTGTACACATAAATTTACCTTTTCATACCGCAGAGATAAAGTAGTTTTCGTCGAAATAATATTTGAAATTTTACAATGATTAATATTTGTCGACAGTGTATGAATTGACAAATACCTCGCAGCATCTCAGTCTGAAATGTTCTGTTTGGTTCACGAGATTCAGGTTATATTGTTTTTCTTTATTTTGTAGGAGTATTTTTACACCCAGCGAGTTTGTTTCTAAATCTTAAGACGGAAACACGGTGATGCACTCTGTTAAAAAGACAAACTTGACAAATGTCAGCCATACATGTAATAACTCTTCTTTGCCGTTTTAAATCAAAAACTTACATTTTAGATTTAGTTTCAAAAAATAACTCGTTAATTTCATCCAATTTTCTTTCAAGATTGCTTCTTTTGTATACTATCTGTGTAGGATTACGTTTTTGCGTGATGAAAACGATTAGGAAAATACGCGATTTTGAGATTAAAAATATATATTATCTTTTTTTAATTAAAAATAAAAAAAATAAAAAACTTACAAGCAACTTCGACTGTAGCTGGCTGGCTTTTTATACTTCCTCTTCCGCTCCAAGCGTAGCACTCACACTTAAACTTTTCTTTGCCGAAAAACTCTTCCACCATATCCCTCGTGACATTGATTTCTGCTTCGACAATTCGCACTCCGGTTTGAGGGTCCACAAATTCTGATTGCGGAGTGTCAACATTTCGAGCACCATTGCATTTAAAGTACATTTTCAAAGTGTGAGCCGCGCGGCATTGTAAAAGAGCCGCACGGTTTTTAACCACGTAAGAGTCTTGAGGTTCTACCAGAAATATTGGCAAGGAGTCGGAATTTAAAAGTAACGATTCGTCAGCTTCGGGCGATTGCTTTGTTGGAGGTGTTTCGTCCAATGCAACATCTGCAACAAAAAAGAATTTGGTCAACGACAAAATATTTTGTGTACGGTTAATTTAACAACGGCAGCAAGCAATAAGCAATGCAAATCTGACGTCAGGTTAATTATTGTTCCTCTTGGAGCGACAAACACTTCGTTTAACATTTACCATCGTTTCACGTGCCAGATATTTAAATGCAAAGCAAGCTAATTACACTTTATGCACATATAATTCTCTTTTTGCCAAGAGCATATTCCTTTAATTTACTTTTTGACAAAATGAAATTGGATGAACTACAAAATCATCAGATGGAGTTATCTCTCATAAAAGAAGAAGAAAAGTTAAGGTGGGTTTCCTCGATTATGTTTCAAATTGGGACATTTTTATATTAAACTATAAACGTACAGGATTTTATGTTACATTATTTTGTGTTTTATTTGTGTCGAATAGCGATCAGCTCGCTGGTGACGAATGCAATCATTTGGTTTTATTAAATTTAAACAAGATATGGATGATACTACTATTATCTCGATTTAATTAACCCGTATGATTAATGATAATCTAGCAATTAGTTTGTATTTGAGAGAGAAATTCATTAATTTCGGTTGCCTGATGTACCTCACAAAGTAAAATAATAAATAATTGATAATAATATTATTTAGAATTTATCAGGTGCAACCATGTCACTATTTATGACGAGCTTGTAAGGACAATATTTTTAATTTCCCTATAATATCCTCTAAAATTAATAAAAAAATTTAATTTTTTGACCTCAACATTAATGTTAGCCATTTAAATAAATTGATAATTTTTTAGAACCATACATACCAATCTAAAGTCCTTGCAATTATCTACAAACTAGAATAAACTCTTTATTGTCTAAAATCAACGGTTTTAGTGTTATGAATTAAATTATAAAAGCAAATGTGCTTTTTGAATCTTAATTTTATTTTCTAAAAATAAATTTTGTAAATTTATTGTTTTGCATTATACAAGAGTCTGTGGTGTAACCGCAGGACTATAAAAATATAATTCTAACTTATTCAGTCCTCTGTCTGGAGAACAATTACTGGTAGAAAATTCTTGTTAAAGTAGAATTATATGTAGGGTATTATCCTATTAGGGTACCACATTATATCAGATATCGATTATTAACCCCCTAATAGGGCGTGACCCCAAATTATTGTATTTTTATTACCATATCGACATATTGGTTTGCCGGAATAACTTAAAAATGAATTTTCCTCCGAGTTTAAAAACTGCCAGCTATATATTTTTCTTTAATTCATCTTGCATTAATTAAATTTGTTTGTGTTATTATTTTTTGCCTCATTTGTGTCGAAATCCTTTAAAAACCCTTAATTTAATTTTTTTACTCGAATAAAATTCGTTGCAAGTTCTGGTGGTATGCAAATTTTATAGACATTAATTTTTGTTGTTAATCTGTGCTTGTATAAAATTATTATTAATTTGAAAGAGAAATTAAGGAAAAGGTTGTTAAATAAAGCAAACGAGTCTTTTTCTCGGTCGTTACTAAACTGTTCTTGTATATTTTAAATTAAAATTCAAGTCTGCTAATGTTGTGTTTTCTTTGTTTGTAAGCCTTTTGTTCTTGTCCGTGTTTTAATGTACAGTGGTCGGTTTCGTAATAAATATGCAAATTAGGGCCGATTCATGCATGTACTTTATTTTTAAATACTTAAGATGATAAATGCAAGTCGGCTCCATTTACAAGTTAATTTGATGGCTTTCGTCTTTTCATTGTTTTAGCCCACTTGTGCATCGGAAAATGGTATGTCGCTTACAACAATAACATTTTTGTAAGCTGCATCCTACGCCAACGTAAATACAATTACATTCTACGGGGATGTGTTTTCTGCTCGTAATTTAACAAGTTGGAATAACTTTATCCAAATCCTTATCAAGTTTCTACAATTTTACAACTTCCGTTTTGATTACGTTAAATTTATTGGCTTTAACGGAAATCACGTAACTACCTAACCTAACTTTAGCTTTTAGCTCCGAGCTTTATAAAACTTTAATCACCAAAGTGTCAAATTTAACAATCAAGTTGGCAACAATGACTAAATTATAAAACAGTGCGGCCTCGCCCTAATAAGAACTGCCCCGGTAGGTATAATAAGTAAGTAGCAAATAATTAAGGAAAACATTCGTTTGGTCAGAGATGCTATTAGAAGGGAATCCCGTGACATGATTCTCTTAATTACTTTAATTTATTTTGCGAGATTGCCAAAGCGATAGCCGAGTAACAACTTGAACGTTTGTGAATATGTTAGTGGTCTGTATAAACTTGTTTATATGTGAAGGCCTGTAGCTATCGCGTGGTCGGGCCCCTGTAACTTTCAGTTACTTTTAGATAAATCAGCAGCTTCTTCTTGGTTACCGACTGCGAAATCGAGTTCGAATTTACTCATGTCCTGTTCTTCTTGTATCGAACCGAGCTTCGTAGTTGCGTGTGTATGCGCTATCCAAGCTTTTTTCGCATCACTGACTTATCTATCTCTCTGTATCTCTCCAGCGTGCTGAAATATTTACCGACCAAGATTTACTGTTTATTTATCGGTTCGTTTTGTTAAGTGTTTTACCAGTTTTACTCTCGAGTGGGTGGTTCAATATCAGATCCACTTTTTTGCAAAATATAGTTGTTGTCTCGAGAATCAGGACCCTTCTTCGGGCGTTATAACTCTAAGGAATAAGTTTGGTTGTTTTGATTCTTCTAATGCAAAATTAATTTTTAGAATCGAATTCGCGTTTCGAGCAAGGTGGTTTTCCTCTTTAATAATTCAAGCTCCGGTGTAGTCGAGCTTTGTATTTCTAATAAGTTTCCGGTTGTACTATATGCGAACCAAACAAGTCCTTAAGTTTAATAAAGTTATAAAGTTAGAGAGCTTCGCGCTTAATTTCAAATACAAACGATCGAAAGTACGATGGTAATCTACACCTACGCAGTTAATTATGGTTAAAAATGATTAACCGGCCGTTTAAATGGATGTAAACAAGTTACAAGTGACCCTAGATTACGAGCATACTTCATAATTTCAAGTCAACTTAATGATTTACCATTTAAAAAGTTTTCTCGTTGGCCAGGAAAGTATACGATTCAATTTAAAATGGAAAAAAATTTCAAGTCGAGCAGGTCAAATTTTTAGAATTTTATAAATTCATTGAATTTCCATATTCTCGACTTTCTAGTCTCGAAACATCATATAGAGCTGTTAATTTATTTTTTATAATTTCCGAGTTATTCCAAACATTTTTAATTAAAAGCAACTAATTGTAAAATATAGGCAAAATGTTTTTTATTAATTTGTCGGAAATGAGCTTGTTAAAATTTTGGAATGACGCGCTCTCTTAGATGTTCGAGTAATGTTTATTTAATGCAAATAGATATAAAAGCAAGTGTTTTTATAGAGTTACGTAAGTGGAGGACAAAAAGAGCACATGGAATTAATTGTTACGATAGAATAATCTCGACATCAAAAGGAATATTTTATTTCTTATTTCTTCATCGTTTCAATCGAGAACAGTGGCTTCGAAATCAATTCCGTTAATGTTGTTTTGGAAATGAAATCTAAACATTTGCACAATTTTGAATTCAATGCATTTAAAGAGGTTTTAAGCATTTACAAGCCATTGCTTTGGACATTTATCAAAATCCATTTAAATTCAAATACATTTTGAAAGGAACTTATTTAAAATGAGAAATGGAAATATCTTAAAATTAATAATAAAAAAGGGAAGCCATGCAGTCACATCCAAAATTGAAATGTACTTAACGACGACGATGAGACTCAAGTTGGGATCGAGAGCTCTTGTAATACTTTAACGAGCTTCAACATAATAATTCCTTAAATTCGACTATCAATGTTTTAATACGAGCACAAGTCCAAAATTCTCCAGCTCAATTTAATCTGCAATTATTATTATTTTCAGAAAATTCAATTATTTTCAAAGTTACGGACACTTATAATACCCACTTGGCAAAATTTGACAACAAAAATCTAATAAAGAAAAGCTTTAACTAGATTACTTTTATATTACGCGGCTTTTCTTTTATTCTAATTTCTTTTCGAAAAGAAAATCCCAAGTTTTAAATAAAAACAAATACCGAAAAGACAAATTCTGTTTGTTTTCATTGGCGATGTCGGGCTTTTTGCGTTTTATTCAAAACCGATTTTCCGATTTATTTTCGGCCACTTTATTACTACTAAATCAACAAGTAGTACGTAACGTGAAAACGAAAATATTTATACATGGAGTGAACACGAAGGAGGTTAAAGATTGAAATATCTAACAACAAAATCAACATTTGTCTGACAATCATTTTCAAAATAAACATTTGTATTGTATGAAATAAAATTGTGCATTCGTGTGTTAGGAAACTGATAAAGTCGATAAAGTGTTATATGCAGTGTAAGAATTTATATGTTCAAATAGCGCTACCGATTTAAATGGTGCTTGTGCAAATATTGGTTTAATTTTATTGCTGTTTCAATTAATAAGTTTGGCGTTAAAAAAAATAAAAGAATTTTATTTTATTACACAAAACTTACATCCTGGAATTTGTAAAATCAATCTAGTATTTTTTCGAAATTTAATTAAAAGAACAAAAAAGGTTAACAGCAGTAATTTCAGCTTTTCAGGAAAACTCCGCCTTAATATCTTCAGCAGGTTTGCTACTGCTTTTTTTATGTTTAAATTTTAATTTAATAGTGAAAATAATATATATTTGAAATATCTAAGCGACCACCTTGCTCTCAAGTTAATTTTGAATAATTCCAGATTTATTCAATTGCGTAGTGGATAAAAGGCAAATTGTCGTGTATTATCAGCAATAAAAGTCTATAATATTCGCTTTTATATCAAAAAAGCTGCTTTGAGCGTTGCATAAAACTGGTTTTCTGCATTTAACTAAGAAGCGCGGAAAATAGCATAGAAAACAAAAATAAATAAAATTAAATCTGAAGCAAAATAGTTTAAGTTCAATTTAGCAGTAAAACCTATCCGTTGAGTTTTATGTGATTAATTTAGAAATAATCACAAAAAATCGGATAAAAAGGGGGGATTCACAAAATGTCCTGAAATCACATTTCATGCATGTAATTTTGTTTTTTTATTTTTCACTATTAATTTTACTGATGTATTTTCAGGAGTGAAAGTAGAAAGTGTTTGATTATTATTGATCATCGCAAATCCACCCCATCCACCGCACGCAAGTCGAGCAAGTTTAAAACAATCGGTTTCACTCTTCGATACAAACTTAACGAAAAACACATTTTATGAATCCGTCGCATTATTCCGATTTATTTTCCAATTAGAATTTCTGAAAAAACTTAAATTTTATACTATACCAACAAATTACAAATTCCATAAAATCGAAAGTCCAGGTTTGGAAGAGAAACTTTTAAATTGTTAATTAGTTTTACGGTGAAGTGATTATGTCATATATTAACGTGAGATAAAATCTCGAACCTCTTAAATTCTAAATCTATGGTATTAAATTTAACCTCCCGCAGATACGAGTTAATAAAAAATAAACTTGCGGTACACTAAATTGTCTTTCTGAACCATATAAGGAAATTACACCAAAAAAAAAGTTCAATAATTTCAATCAAAATTAATTTTTTGCCGGACCACTGCAAGCTCGAAAACAGAATTTTATAAGAATTCTGACTCGTGGGCAGTCGAGAAAATTTTACTTGGATCGATTAATTTTGAATATGGAGGTTTCAAATCAAATCGATATGGTTCGACGAACAGACGAAGATATCGAATTAAGCTAACCTGCCAGGATTTAACAAATCGGATCATTAGGTTGAAAAGTTTACAGGCAGAAAAAATCAATTAATCAATCTAAAGGTGCTTCATAAAACAAAATTAATACCATTAACTGACTGAGGCGTTCCAAAACCCAAAAGCTGTTGTTACAGCTAATTTTTTTAAATTTAATAATAAAAACTAAATTTGAGCTTAATTTGTGTCATAAAGTTAATTAAGTTTTATCTATTTGGGGGCATTAATTGTTAAAAATATTTTTTTGATGATGTAAAAGCTGGAAGCTCGGAGAATTACTCTCTTGAAATAAGTCGGTAATTTAATGATATTAAAAATTTCAGTAATTTAGAAACCGCATGTTATTAAAGTTCTAAATTTGCATGTTCTCGCCCGCGCTGAATGAGATATAACAACGATGTTGTTGCAACGCTTTCTGATACGAAGTGTGCACTTGATGCAAATTTGAATGTAAATATTCAGTTTATCTCCCTAAACTAAATTTCATAAAGTTTGCCGTGTCACAGTAAACTACACACTAACAAACAGCAAAAAATGTTTGATTTATGTAATAATTTATAATCATGACTGTTTTTGACGTGAACGAGTGTTTAATTTCAATTTTATCAAAATCAAATTACTGCGACACAAAATTTTCAATTAATTTACATTTTCATAAATTTCAGGAGATTTAAAATTTTGACATATTTGTTATGGGCATGCGGGAACCAATCGAGAGGGTGCGATCTTTGCAATCCGATTACGCATTTTGAGGACCTCTGTCTTAAGCGACCGTTTTATTTAAATATGTGCAACTATCGAAATAAATTCGATTTTATTCACATCGTAAAATTGCATTTCACAACTAAGCGAAGTTATGCCCTCACATCAACACTTCATTGTAAAATTTTATTTGAACATAAGTGTTGAATATTCGTAATACATATGTTAAATTCCTACACAAAACAGACGTACATATTTTCGAAAGTTATTGCTTGTTTCCAGTACCTTACTCCTGTAACTTGTAGGAATTTAACAGACTTTAATTTATTTATTTTCCAAAATTATACTACTATTATCCTAACACCAAATTAAATTTTAGCCAACCATAAATTTGAATAGCAGACTGCGATGGAATTTTTGTTTAAAAATTCTTGTCATATTAGAACAAAGATAATAAGTATATTATTGAGTCACATTTATCACATATAATGTCCTTTAGTTCTAACAATGAACCCAACGTTGGAATATTAGGTATGCCCACCTTACGCTCCTTCTATCCAAACAAAAACCCAAATTAAAGGCAGAAAACCGACGGTCCTAGTAGTTAGGACGATCAATTGCTAACCATGCGGGGAGAAAATAACATTCTAGTTATCGTTTTCGTGATTTGGAGGCCACTGAAGCAGAAGGAAATGCAAATTTCTTAAAGAAAAAATCTAAATTTTATAAAATGTAAAATAGCTATAGTAACTACCCATGTCGGATGTTTCAAAATATTCATTTTCTTTATATGCATAACAGTTTATTCGAAGCGTTGAAAATTTCGAATAAAGCTTTTGTGATATTAACGTCAAAATATTATGAAATTCTCTCATCATTTCGGTGGAAAAATTATCCTTGACGTCTTTGACATAGGCCCATGCTTTTTATTAACGGCAGTGACTTTGCGTTATAGGACGAAATTCCTGAGTTCGAATCGCGGATTTGACGAAATTTCTCAACTCAGCCACTATTTTTTGATTATTTAATAAAATAATTTTCTTCTTTTGCAAGATTAACTCTTGATGCAGCGTATATCCTTGCAAAAATTTAATTCTGACATTTACAAAATTAATTAACTTCAATTTAGTACTTACAACGATTATAATTTATCGAGTGATTTAAACGATTGCTATTAAGATAAGCGTTTAAGATTATTAGAACGGATAATTACATTGATATGCATGAATGCATAAGTGGTAAATAAATTTCCACTGAAAATTATACATCGGAAAAATCTGTGCTGTAGTTGAAATTTCGTTCTGCATTTATAAAAGAACAAATAACCCTTATCTTAACGAAGAGCTGATCAATTAAACATTTAATCAGAGTTTAATGTATAAATTAATAAAAACAGAATAGATTATGGTGGAATATTTCTTACCGAACAAGTTTTTGTTCAGCTTCGTTACCGGTTATGTATTAGTTATGCAAAATGCAACAACATTTAAGACCCGTTCTTGCATGGCGTAGGAGTATTCTGCATTAGCAAACAAATAAGACCGATAGGACGCACGCAAGGGATAAATAATTGCTAAAATTTTCCACTTTTCGAGTTAATTTCGTTGGAACGAGAGAAAAAATGAAGCCAAAGCTTGAAATGTCACATTTGCATTGGGAATCAATCAACCAATTCCCACACGAAATTTTTTGACCCAAATACGCAACATAAATCAAAACTAAATATTTGTAACAGTGCTGACAAAATATCCACCAAGTAAATCAAAATTGATTTAATTGAAATTTTCCTAATAGCATTTCTCTGTAAACAATCGAACGAATTCTATTGGGAAACATCCGTCACTTATTGAAACCCTCGAAACATGGAGAAGGCGGGTCGCAACATTTATTACGTGAGCTTGGTGTCCTGTGGGAAGAACACGTACCAAATGGCAATGTGTGGGTAAAACATTCATAGGTAGAAAAAATCGGGCCATGATTTGTACAATTGTGTGATTGTTTAAGCTAAATTGTTCGCTTTCGAATTGTTTACGATTCAATAAATTATCGAATCCGCAATATACCAAAAGTATAATTTACGAATTGCATTTTCATTCATACATATCTCTAACAATACCATTAACCAACACAAATCAAACAAATAAGTCACATCTGTGTGACCAACAGGAATTACTATTTGGCAAACAATTTCCTGGAGAGCGTTAATTAATTTCACCGTTAACATTTGGAGTTTTCCTTTTAATTCAAATTTGACGGGCATCGTGTTTAAAATTACGTCTTGTTTGTCTACACCACAATCTTGTTAGGGGACCTTAAAAATCCTTTCCTGGCCCTAGGATACCACCGTGGCCTAGCATCATCAATCAATGCTTACATCTTGCAAGACAAACATATTTAAAGGCTCTGCGCCATAAGATACCCAGCAGAGTAAAAAATAACAATTTATTGGAGCAATCTAAATTTAAATAATTTTTTAATTTAAGTTGATGTTTTCTTAAATCAAAATGAACTTTTTTATTTATGCAACATTAACTTTAGAAGAATTTCAATTTGATACGACTTCCTGAAACTCTTGAAAAATTTGGGGATTTTCGCAATTTCCAAATAACATGTTTGCTGTTGATCTTTTTTTAGTCGAATCGGAATGTTCAAAAAAGTACAAGTAGTATGCATTTGTAATATTCAAATGAGCGAGTACCGAGTTCCATAGGAAGCAATTCAAACTTAAAAAAGTGGTTTTTGCATTATATTTCGCATCGAAGTCATTGATTCCAGACAGAATAAAAATTTTGCAAAAATACGTCTTAAAATGGAGAAAATTAAATATAAAAGTGAACTTGGCACCAATTCAATTCCATATCTTACTTGTACAAAGAACTAATTTTTCCCTTCTCCTTTAATTTTTTTGAAACAAATAAAATAGTATATACCTATTACTCGAGTGTCAACTGCTTATTAATTGCTCTCGTGTGAATAGTATGTCACTCGATACCTCGGAATTAATTAGATATTTTCCGCCCTTGTCATGTAATCTTACTATTATTTAATTAAGAAATAATTGAAATAAGACTTCTATTTGATTTATTGTATTTACGAAATAATTATTATTTAAATCCTAATATATAAAATCCTGGCACGCTGCTGCTGCTCCTGCTACAGCGTGTCATTTTTTGGTAGAAAAGAACACTTGGATTGGTCGATTTTTTTACCAATCGAAAAATATATTAAACTAAGATTAGGACTAAAAATATTTCTCCAATATTCTAAATGACTGGATATCCTGCAATATATACTGGAGGGTGTTCCACACCCCCCAGACCCCCCGGTTTACATTTAATTAAAATATAAACACAGGGTGTTCTACGGAGCACTTTCCGAAGGGGTCGAACTGACATGTCATAAGGACAGTACAGGGGGGTGTTGAGGATTGAACCTCACTCATAACCTTAAGGTTATTATGGCCGTAGCTTATTCTAGCTACTGAGAATTGTAATAATTCAAAGTTCTTGATTATATTGATTTAACTTTGAATTATTACATTTAATTTATTTATAATAATTCTGTGGTGGGTAGGAAAAAGAGTATAAGTCGAAAATCTGCTGCCAAACGTTTACATCAGTTATAAAATAAGTATAAATAATACAGAGTAAATATACATTTAAACGACATAATTAGACCTCACCTAATTGAACTTTTGTTAATTGGTCGATCTAGCATCTAGCAGTAAGCATTCAAACCTCTTGTTTCACATATCTCAAATATTGACTTATACTCTTTTTCCTACCCACCACAGAATTATAAAAATATAAAGTCAAACTTATAAACCGGGAGGTCTGGGGGGTGTGGAACACCCTCCAGTACATATCGCAAGATTTCCACTCTTTTAGAACACTTGGAGAAAATGAGAAATTTATAATTTTACAAATTTCGCCAGGAAAAACCAGAAAAAAAAGCAAAAGCTTGGAAAAACATTTATTTAAGAGCTTTAAGTACTGTTCAGAGTTTAGCAGCAACATTTAACTGTCAAAAGTGTAAGCCGGGGGGGTCTGTGGTGAACACCCTCCAGTACATATGATAAAATTCCCAGTCTTCTAGAATATACCTACAGAAGACAGAATAATTATATCAATTTCGTCAGAGAATGCTGGAAAATTTATTGTTTTGGAGTAAAAGTGAGGAAAATTAAAACATTCGGCTAAAGAAAATTAGAATTTCAGAAACTTATTTATCTTTCAATTATTACAAAAAAACTTTAATTGCCCGCCGGCACATCAAGTTTAGCAGCATTTTGCGTTACGTTGAAAATATAGAAAAACGGGGAATCACCCACTAGCGGGAAACGAAATTAAATGTTGAATATTATACCGCTAAAAAGAGATCCACCGGCTAGCTGCCCGTCCGTGGACGGGCTTTGCAGCTAGTATTAAATATAAGGGTGGGTCACTTCTAAGCCGGAGTATTAAAACAAACTTGATTATCAATAATCTATCTTTTTTACCGGCTAATTCTGTTTGTCTATTCAGTTCAACTCTAGAAAAGTGAAAACAACAAAAATATTTTGCACAGATAGAAGCCCTCTTGGATTATCTACGTTGAAAATTGAAAACGATAATTTGTTTACTTTTTAATTCGATAAATCGCTTTAGTACGTCCCTAGGGGAAACCTGACTATCTCTAAGTTAATGCATGTTAGCGTAGAGATAACCCTATCCACTAGAGGGAGTATAAAAGACATTTATCGTATTGTTTCGTTCCTACTTTATACAATGATATTCCATATTCCATTTAGTCCTAGCGAAAGATTTTGAAGGAAAGACAACCAATAAAACAGTTCAGATAACAATTTTTTCTTTTTTTCCTCTGTATTTTTCTGAAAAAATTATTTATTGTTAAATTGATAACATGCGAGGAAGTTTAAATTGTGTTCAGCAGAATTTGAGTCGAGGGGAATCACCGCATAAATTTTTGTATACCAGATTTCCATTTAAAAAATGTTTTGTGGATTTTCTAGGATATTTCTTCACTTGTAAACTGGATTTTTCGGCAAATCCTCCTCTATTTTAGAAGAATGAATTTCAAAAGTTTTTCAAGAAGTTAAAACTTCTAAAAAAACTGACCGTTAAAAATAAAAATATAGGTGTAAATTCAGGAAACCTGGGGAATCTGAAATATCCTTCAGTGCACTTTTTTCTGATTAGGCAAACACTGAAGCTGAAGAGTTATCCTATCTTCAATGATAAGGGGTATTCCATACCCATCAAACTCTCCAATTTCAACAATTCACAAATAAACATTTTATGTAAAAAATTTATTATTTTTGTCGTTGATTCTTACTTTATGCATTGGATGGCTTACAATGGAAAATTAAAATTCAAAAAAGCTGATATATCAAATTATTTCACTCTGCTCGTGCAGATTTAAATTTTATAAATTTTTTACTTTAATATTTGGTTGATACAATTGTCAATTCCCTAACCCAAGTAACATTTTGTGCTGAATATCAACTGCGAGCACGCTGTGGCAGCACAAAATTCAGCTATTGAGCTGAGTCAGCTGCTGATATTTAGTAACGTCAGAAGCTGAATTGCTTCTGATTTGCTAATTTGGCGGCTGAAAATCAGCTGAAACTGCGCTGCGTCAGCTAGTCAAAGTGCTGAATATTAGCTGATTCAGCGCTGAACATCAGCTGATTCGGCGCTGAATATCAGCTGATTCAGCATTTTGACCAGCTGACGCAGCGCAGTTTCAGTTGGTTTTCAGCCGCCAAATTAGTAATTCAGTAGCAATTCAGTTTCAGATTCAGTTTCTTCTTAATGGAGTAACAACACTTTGGAGTAAATTGACAATTAAATTTAATTTAAAAAAAAATAAATCACAAAACTTTAAACTTATTTAAATGATTGCCTATTTTATTGGTTTTTTAATTTTTTTTAATCAATCATCAATTACATGAAATATTCTTTTATTACCTTTACATTATTTATATCAGTCGCAATATTATATCGTTAACAATTTCCTAGCGTTGAATCTGAAATATTATAGTAATTTTTAAATTCATATTAATATTATAATTACATAATAATATTTAACCAAATGTTAGATTATTTGCATTTTTTTTACTGTCGCGACCTCGAGCGGGATTCGAACCTGTGGTTACCACCTTTGGAACTTGAACGCGTAGCTGTCTCGGCTATGAAGTTATACGGAACTTTTTTGACTTTTTTAAAATATGTTCAGTAAATTTTTTTGTGGCGTATTTGACCATCAATTATCGAAAGATAATTAAATACACAACACACTATTTATTTCATCTGTTTTTTCAATATTTTCAAATAGGAAAATTACTTTCAAGCATATTAAAAATAAATACTATTTTTGGGTACTGCATTTATTATCCTCTAGTGTTCTTAAAATAAATTTAACCAAATTTTATTTGTAAAATAATTTAAAAATTTAAAAGTAATTTACGGGAAATTTAAGTTGCAGCGAAGCGTCATTTTGACCAGCTGAGGCAGCAAAACGTCAGTTCAAAATTCAGCTAATTAGCTGACGCTGAAAAACAGCTGAATTTTAAGCTGAAGCAGCAAAACGTCAGCTCTAAATTCTGCTGTTTTTCAGAGTCAGCAAATTAGCTGAATTTTGAGCTGACGCTTCGCTGCTTTAGCTTAAAATTCAGCAAAACGTCAGTTCAAAATTCAGCTAATTAGCTGACTCTGAAAAACAGCTGAATTTTAAGCTGATGCAGCAAAGCGTCAGTTTGAAATTTGCTGACGCTGAAAAGCAGCTGAATTTTAAGCTGACAGACCGCGGTGGCAGCAAATAATTTGCTGACAAATTTTTTCAGCACAAAATGTTACTTGGGAATATACCTCAATGCCAATAAATTTTAAGTAAATTTGGCTCTGGTTTTAAGAAAAGGCATTTAAAGCCAGGGCAAAGACAATGCTAAATATCAAAAATAGGACAATAAATTCCATTGTATTTTCGAAATAACTGTCAGAGTAAAAAAAATTTGCTTCATCACTCAAAAATGAGTTGCTTACGGCAAAACTGTTAAATTTTTCAATCGACCATTTTTTGTTCCTCGATTTTAATTACGCTTTGTATTAAATCGTGTAGTTAATTGAAGATAATTTATAAACAAGAGATTGAAAATTTAAGCCAAATTGCAATTCACTCTAACAAAGTTAGTTCCGTACGCCGACAAAATTAATAACCGACATTACATTTATGTCGAGTAATTCTTTTTTGTCGAATATCTCATAACTTGTTTGAAGAATGTCATAATAATGGAGCAAAAACAATGTTTTATTCGCAGTCGATTGTGTTTCCAGATGAAGTGGGTATGCATAATTAATTTTTTGTATATTAATTTCCCGCGATATTTTAAATATTCAAAGCCGTCTCGTCTTTTTCGATAATCGAAATCATCAAACAGTCAAAAGGGGAAACACATCGCGTGTATCTGGTTAATTCATATTTCATAACGTAATACCAACCTTGATTAGAGCAGACGATCCTAAGAAAAAATACCAATATCAGTGTGAGTGACAGGCATGGGTTCATCGGCGGTGTCATGGTGATGTAAGTTGGGGTTGCACTCCACGGGGGCGCAATGCTAGGGAGCAAACATCACGCGTAAGTATTACAAGACGCCACGACGTCACTTCATTTCAAAATCCTGCAACAAAATTTCAAAAATTAATTCCTCAAATTCCGAACCGTCCTTGGACGATAAATAATTACAGAGCCTTTTTAATTAAACGTTAAAGTTGTAATTACAAAATTAAGGTTTATTATAAATAATTGCCACTAAATTTCTCTTAAATATTAATTTAATGGCAACCCATTTTTTCCATCATATGAATTGTGCTCCAAACTACCTCGTAATTATTTTAATTATAAACCTACACTAAGCGTTCGAAACTGGTTTATTTGTGAAAAAAGTCACAAGAGTACTTAAAGTTTTTTAAAACATAAGAGTGTGGACGTTAAGGCCCTTAAATGTCACGTATAAACGTCCTTTTACTTCTTTTGTTCAATAAAATTTCTAAACTTTGCTTATTATTATTATTACGCACTTTTAACTTGAGTGGCTATTAAAAGTTTTCCTGTTAACAGACAAATTGTTAACTTTTACTTATTGCCGGTTATTTTGCAACCTTTTATAGATCAGTTTATGTCCTGCAAATTGCAGACGCCCTCAGGTACGGGAATATTACTTACGTGCATTAAATAAAGCCTTGTTTACTAAATTAGTAACGCACTTCCCATTTACCGGGGCCGTTAATAAATTATTGGAATCGAGAAGCGAAATTTAATTGCAACAATATCGATTCGCGCCGGGGTGTCCCATATTGAGCGCCAAACCGCGCAAAGCTTTTCCAAATTACCAACAGAAATGCGGTCATATTAGCAAAGTTAATCAAACAAAACTAATAATAAAAATGTGCATTTTACAATATTTCCAGCAGGTCATTTACATCCAAGTTACAAAGTCTTAAAGATTAAAGGTTAAATTGCAATTTGATAACCACAATTTGTTAAGACATGACTGTTTAACCCAATTAAAAATTTAATTAGATTAAAAGCAAACGCGGATTTTCCAAAAAGACCATTTTTTTCCGAGCAATCGATGCTTAATATTAATTAGAACGAAATGGAAAATAATCTATCAAACTCGATCAAATCGACGTCGAAATAATTTTTCTCCATTTATCGCCAAGGGAAATTATTTGAAAAAAAGCTTTTTCATCAAATAATGACCAGGCTATTTAAATGCATTTAACAAGCACGAACAAACACAAAACGGCTTAAATAAATAAATAAAAGCAAATTGATTTAAACGTGTTTTCAAAACACTTGTAAAAGGTACTCGAAACTTTAAAGGTCTTCCTACGCCCGCTGTGTTCTTCAAAAACCCATGGGCTTAAAAAATATGTTAGCTTCGCTCACGCATTGTTCATTCATCTTTGTTTTATCAAAACTAATAGTCATTAACATATGCTAAAGTTTCAAAATTTCGATATTTACAACCAAAGCTCAAAAAATCCGGCGTGAAAGTTTGGAAGAGATTACGCTGCTTGGCGTGTAGGCTTTATTTAACTAATTAATAATTTGATTTATTTTATTATTATTTTGATTTATTGATTTTGTATTATCTCGCGACGTCGACAGCTTCATTTTTTAAGAAGACACTGCACAAGATAGCCCGAAGATTACCAAATTGTTAAAAATTTAAAGTTGGAATTTTCTTCATAAAACCACACGAATGTGATTTTATTGATTCATTGTTCTATTTTATGGCTTTCAATCGAAGTAATACAATCGCGATTGTTATCACCATAAATATTTATTTATTATTTCTTTTTGTTTCGTTGTGTTATGTTATAGAAATAACGTCAATAGATTGAACTTTAATGGCTTGTATTTATGTAGGAAATTAATGGCTAATTATTAGATTATTTCACATTTATTGATATATCGTTGCGATGACTCAACCCCACGTCGTAATTTACCGACTCATTAAAATACGGTTGCAGTTTAATGCACCGTTATTATTTTCCTCAAGAAAAACTCGTTTTCCTGAACAATAATCAGATAATTAAGATATTATTTTGCAAGGTGGGAGGTGTGGTATGTGGAGAAAATTTTAAAACCCCCTACTTATAATATTAAGTGTGTGAGATGAACCTACTCGAAATTCCAAGTGCATTATCGTTTGCCAATTCAATAAATACCAAACAATGTGAAATTACATGCATATCCTTTATTTTAATATGCAAATTTGCGCATTTAATAAGGAGACGCAACAGGGTAGATCTTACCCAACGATTGTATAAAATCTTTAATTTATATAATACTGCAGACTCGGCCCATTTATTGTCTGAATTATAATTGCTCGTACGAACCTGATCAACACATTTACATGTTTGTAATGTCCTTAAAAATTCTTACAGTTAAATTTATTGATCAATTACGAGCACAACTTACGATTTAAAAACTAAAAAGTGAAAATAATACGACTCAATTTAAAAAATGATGAAAATTAAGGGGGTAATGTAGAAAAATAAGTACCCACCACAAAATTTATTTTTCCTTTTCAATTAAACGAAACAAATTATCGTTAGTTCTCAAAGATATAATTTAAATTAATTGGTTAATTATTCGAAATGTTACGACAAAATATTTAGATGGTTCAATAATAAATCAAGTTTTATTTTTTAACAATATTTATTTAGCTCGAGCCATTTAATTGTATAAATTGATCTTATCACGAAATACAACGCATAAATTATTAATCCAAATGGATATAAAAAATTTAAGGATTTTTGTACAGAGTAAATTTACTAAATTACGTTTGATATAATTTGATTTATTATTTCAGCTGTTTAAATATAACTAAATATAAATAATACAAAAGCAATTTTAATATTTATCCTAAATACATTTTTATTAACTGAAATGAATTTTTACGAAAACGCTCAAGTAGGTATTTGAATTTTAAATTTAGGTGATTTTGCATTTGTATTCCACCTTGTAGCACAGGAATAGAAATATCGAACTCTTTTCTAAATAATGAGAAAATTTGAAGACATCTAATTCGCCGACACTTTCATAAACTCTTTTTATTCGGCGCCAGTACATCTAATTGAAAGTTGTTTGAGTTGATTGAGGCTATGCGGTATACTTAATATTAAAATCTTGTGACTTTTACTTAACAATTATCAGTTTATCAATTATCAATTATCTATTAATTAATTACTTTACTTTGAAGAATTTTGAGTTGGAGTGGTTTCAGGGATGTTTTTAATGAGGCAATTTATACCCATAAGATTTTTAAACATAGTGTATGCGTTCTATATTATGACTAACTATTTATAAATGTTCCGCTAAAATCTGTTAGTTTCAATAGGAAGTAGGCGGGAATCTCGTGCGTAATTATTTTTATAATTTAGTGTCCACAATAATTTTGAGCTTCGGAAAGACTGGATTAATAAATGTAGTTCGGCCAAATACCCAGTGTTTCGATGAAGAAATTTGTAATTAGAAATTCAAGCTTGGATTTCATAACAAGGATCCCCACTCCGGTACCAGTAGTATTTTGAACGTTTTTTGAAATTCCCTCTTCCGTCTAGACCGGTATTTCCGCTAATAGGTTACAGAAGAATCAATAACAAATAATGCAATATACGAAGTCTATTAAATTACATAAACAATTGCGTGCACGTTTAAATAACAGAGTTTTTAATTGCTAATTAAAATGATTAATCGATTGCTTGTGTCTATGATATCAATTTATTAGATTTAAATTTATAAATAGAATTCGTAATTATTATTTATTCAATTCACGTTTTATCGAAACAATGAATTGCTTTAATGTACTGTACAGCAGTAAATCTACCTATGAAACAACAAAATTTAAATGCACAATTTTCCGTGCTACAGGGTGGTCTCGTAAAAAAATCAATCAAACAAGGAAGGTTTTGAATTTTATTATATTATGTTCAGTGAATTTTTAAAAATTATTTTCCCATGCCTCTTGTAGTTCCACTTAAATTTTAGATAAAAAATTAAACAACCACTTAAGGTCGTCTTCTCCATTTGTCTTAATGGCACACGATCCCAAATAAACGAAATCGTCGACATTGGTAAAACAAAGTGGTTTTTATTTGTTATCGTAAATTTTGGTTAGATTTTATTCCTTTGTTACCTGAAATTATAGGTTTACGAAACACATCTTAGTGCTTATCTTAAAAGTAACTGAACACCAAAAAATAGAAAAGGACCTGGTCTACATTAGAATGCACTTAACACACACAAGCGGACCAAATGTATCTTGGTTATTTGCTCATAAATAAAACACAGAATGGTGACAGGTAACATGTTTTTCTAAATGGATTTCAAAAATTAAAAATTTGCTACAAGCGTATAATTATCAAATTTAAATGAGGAAGTGCATGTTAAAGTTTATCCTTGCTTTTCCATAAACGGAGATATGTATTTTTGTTTATAGATAAATTTAATGAATAGTTTCGAACAAAACACCTTAGAAAATGTCGAAACATATAATTATATATTTTCAACATTATTATTATGATGTATCTCGAGGAAAAAATTTTAACACAAAGAAGCATTATGATGGTTATGCAAAATCATTGAACGAAGATAAAGAATAAATTAATATTAATATTGTGATTCAGCAACATTCGTAACAAAGTAACGAATTATTTTTGTGTAACCACTTGGGATAACGAAAAGATCGCGAAATTTTGAAATAAAAAAAGCACTTTTGCAGACTTGTTGTTTTCAGCGAGCTTATTAGTGAGTTTCACACTTGCATAGTTTCACTCCAAATTTCATGCTCATTTAATGTTTTAATTAGTTGTACTTTCCAAACAAAGACGCTTTTTAAAAGCTCGACTTTCAATTTTGAGTCGACTAAGACGTTCGTTGTCCTTATTAAATTTAAAATTTTAATTTTGGAAATTAACCGGAACTTTCAAAGGATCTTTTTTCATTTTATTTTTGTTCCCATAATAATATCTGCTCGCGCATATTTTCTAACAGGATCGAACTTTAAAAAGACTGCGGTGGGTGAATTTCAGCTGTATCAAATGCACCCTGGATGAGAGAAAAAATCAAAGCGTGTGGCTCCCTTAAGGATACATTTTGTATAATCTTAATACCACTACATGCAGCCTCCTTCCCATAAAGCCGATTTATTGAATCTGCCAGATGTTTTCTGGTCTCATTTAAAGTGGCCATTTTTAAAGCTTTCTTTTCAGCGTTGCAATTTTCTATTTCTTGATGCAAATGGGACGACGATTTAAAAATTCCTGACTTACAGCCGGTAGCATGTAATTTAATTTTTTTCGAAAAAGAACAACTAAAACTAAAGTTGTTGGTTTTAAAACGTTTCGAGTCTCTCACCCATTGTTTACCTGCAAACAGGTACGCGTAAAAATTTTATTTTTTGTTTAATAACAACGTTTCGTATTACCAAGGGTGAAATCTCGGCAATAAACAGGAATGATGCTCTTAACATTTGACTGGGGTGGCGTTTTATATTTTAAAAGAATCTGATAGTGTCATGTGATAAAAGCTAAGGGCGTTAGCAGGTAGTTTTTAAATAGGTTTTGGGTTTTTGGGTTCCCCAATGTTAACTTCATAAAGATGAATGATCTTTGTTGAAAAGTAACAATTAAAGAGCGGCTCTAAACGACTTTTGTATCTGTTCTTCCAGAAAGAGATAAGAGAAGTGAAGTTCGCTTAGTAGTTTAGTCAAACTTTTGGTCATTAAAATTTACACACACGAACGACTTCGATCAAAATGTTTTAGTCGGAATATTGAATTCCTAGTTATGTTTGCAATCTACTTAATCCGGATTATATAAAACGTTTAATTAAATTTCGAATTTTCCGAGGATAAAATAAACAACAAAAAAAGGATTCCCGTTTTAACTACACGTACACGATTAATAGTGTTTAATAACTTGGCAATTACTGAAAATTAAAATTTCCTGGAAATAAAATTTACATGTATTCAAAACTCAAAAGCTCGTCTCAACTGTTGCACATCGATGGAATTGATTATCGCTTTTAAAACTTCACAATCTTCGTGATTTGAATAATTTATTGCGTGCATCCCGTGTAAAAGATAGTTTGTATGAGTTGATTGCTTGCTTACAACTCCAATTGACATGTAAAAGTTGTCAGCTGTGTTGAAATAAACTGGACAAACATCAATTTCTATCTACCATAAAATTGACTTCTGTGGTCAGCAAAATGGTTTGTTCGGCTTTTTGATTACGAAATTTACATTTAGCGCCAGAACGAGCTTGAAAATGATTGAAATAATCATCAGTAGACCGCCCTAGCAGCTATAGAACTCGGGAGATCAAAGAATCAGCAATCTTATTATTTTCTCTCCTCAAAAGTTGACCATATGGACCGCTTTAAATGTGTCCTTCCAAGATATGATGGAGATAACCACTTAATTTATGATAAACTTCACGTGAGAACTTTTTTTTGGGCAAAAAATATAAACAAAATTTGTTATTCTTAATTGACAATTGTGGGTTATCTGCAAAATTATTTTTGGCAGAAAAAACTTGTTAGCAGGTAAAGCTTTTAGAACAAACTTGCTTGTACCTCCAGGTGTTTTCGGTATGCGAAACCACACGTTACCCCGTGGTTCACGTTTAATTAAATAATAATTTGGAGAAAAAAATTCTATAAAAATTTAGGAAAAAGAACCTTGTGCCAAATTTGCGATATTCCATAAGCGAAGGAGAAATAATTTTTTTATGATAATAAAATTATAATTCCATTAGCTTTTGTTTCTCATGTTTGTTTGAACTCTGCTTCTTCCTCGATTGAGCAACGACAAAATTGTCGATAATAATTTATGTTAATGTTAACCAATTACGATCAATTATGCTTTATTACAACATTGATATCTTAATTCCACTGATAGTTTATTGGTGTTAAATGACAAGTAGATTAAATTGTTGATCGACATAAAACATTTTATTTATAAACATTCTAATTATATCGTCATCGCTGATGGTTGAATACAAAAACAAGAAAATTACTTGTTTGGCATCAAATTGAAATGTTAAACATTTTTTACGATCGGAATTATTAAAATTTGAATCTAAACGTAACTTTTATAACCTGACATTTGGACGTCTTTATGCTAATGTTCATATCCCATCCCATCGATTTTTAAAATTCGACAGAATAATGAAATACTCGTTGGGTTTAATAACAACGTGTAATTTAAAAAATTGCTGTTCAGTTTAAAAAAACAAAAATTCTTGACAAATAATTGAGCCATTATGAAATTTTTAAACGAAGGCCAACTTGTAGCTAATTTTTTTTACAAATTTACTTGCTTATAAGGTAACGAAATTGTAGATAATAGCGCCTACTTGCAATCAAAATACGGTTCGCCCCACATAATATAATATAGTACAGCTTAAGTGTTTAAGTGAACATCAGCTAAATACATTATCGAAATTGTTCGAGTTTTTTCCACGAGAAGAAAGCCATTTATTTTAGTTTGGTCTTTTGTGCACTTAACATGTATTTTGATTATTAAAACTAAATCGAATTCAGATGTAATCGTTACCACATCTAACGTTAAAATATTATATGATGGCATATTATATTATGCATCATGTGGGTTTAATAATTTTTTTTTATAAAAGTGAAACATAAAAAGCACTTTCGTTTTTATTAAAAAAATATTATATAAAATGGAAAATGTGATGTCATCTCGAGAGCCGTTTCATATAAATAAATTAATGATGATCAATTTGATGCTGTAAAATATATTATTTAATAAGCAGCCAATAAAATTATAAAAGTTTTAAATTGGTCTTGTACTTTTCAATATTAAATTGGTTCACAATACCTGCCTATTTCAATTAGGAAAACTTTGAGAAACATCTTGGAAATTCCGCGATGTTCAAAAAAGAAACGGATAAATACGTTAGACGTTCCATAAAATTTTAAATTGTAAACAGCCGTTTACTTAAATCAATTTCTTTTCAAACTTGGAAAGTGAATAATGGAGGGTAGAAAATTTTAACGTCGTTTTAGGGCAGGTTTATCAACCCTCTTGATGAACCGATTCTTAGGAACAAACTAGTAAAGTTTCTTTGTGGCGTGTTGAGGAGGCAATGAAATATAAACCAATTAAAAGTCACTGGCGTTTAATGTAAAGCTTCCACATCCGTTACAACACGCGTTACTCGTGTTTGAAATAATAGTTTGGTGAGATGGTATCAAGAATTGCTGGCGTGCGTTACAATCATTTAACAAAAGCTGTCTACACTTAGCGATATTTCAACTTATCCAATCGAATTCTCTACCTAATAACGCATTAATAATTAAACTAATCCAATATTTATGTTATAATATTTCTCAAGTCAAAACCTTTCAAGTTTCTGATATAACAAAGAAAATAATGGCATCAAATTACTAGTTTTTCATGATTATTATTTTTGTTCAGATTTCCATGTTTTCTAGCTTCAACATGAATTTTTTATATAATACAAATATTATTTATATTGAATCTATCATTCATTTATAAAAAATTCCCAGAGCAAAACTGTTAACAATAATTTTTGCTTTGAGTAAGGTAAATTAAGCTTTTCCGCCCTAGTGCGGAAAAGTGATTATTTTACGAACCCAGTGTGTTTTGCTTTTCCACACATGAGCATTAAAGCGAAAACCCCAGAAATGATTACCTTATGAGTTCACATAATATTACAAATTTCTGTTTAGCTGTTTTTCTAAGTTAAATTGAAGTCAAATGAAATCTTTATGTAATTCAAATGTAGTCGATAAAGCTTATTAGCTTATTGTTTACTTTTGCTCGATAGATAATTAATACAGAATATGAATTTTACGATAATCCTTCAAGGACCATTCTTTTATTTTATGTTTAACGATACCTAATCGAAAAGATATCAATCAAGAATTGGTGAATGCATCATTTATATAATGATAATGATTAGCATATTATTATAATAGTTTATAATAAACGGCCAGGGCAGAAAAACTGGAACGAATGACATGTTTCAATTTCATTCAAGATCTCATTATGTTTTTTATGTCAACTATATCGAGTGACAACCTTTATATCCGACCATAGGGAAATAACTTTTAGCCTATGTATTGAAAAGTCAGCTAAATCCTTTTTATGGCTGCACGAAGGGTAACAAAAAAATCGAGACGTTTAATTAATAAACTGTTGGGGAACATTTGGCCGATATAAAACTTTTTGGCAAGAAAACAGTTTGGTATAAAAGCACAATTTCAATAAAGTAAATTTCTTCGGTTATCTATAAGATTTTAGTTTAACCAAAAGTTTAGTTGTTTTAGCAGTGTTTATTGTTTGATTAAAATTAAACGTTTTCGTAACTTTCAATAAATTGGCAATTATTCGACACTACCTTTTCTTAACCCAGAGCTGTTCCTATCGGTAACTTTCGAGATATTTATCAATTTCTCGAAAGACGACGTTGACAAATCTGCATGAAAGTTGGTAAATAATTCAAAACATCTAGTAGAAATTAAGTAAATAAATCAAGAAGGGCAAATAAGTTCACGAGTGGAAATTGCTCCTTAACATCCTTACATTACTCGAAGATTTCTAAAGTTTTGCTTAATAATTACGAAACTAATTGAAACTACTTATTCAATGTAACTAGATTCTCGTAACATAGGTAAACTAGACAAGTTAGTTTCAAATAGTAAACAGTTTCCCTCTTTTCATAATCCTCCAAGTTTGGAAATTTTGAAAACTAAATGCATTAAGGAGATTCGCTCAAGACGAATCGCATTACGAGTTTCTTAGCTTTTCTGGGACAACGCGTTAATACTTTGTGAAACAACACATGATTCCCTTTTTACTATTCCCGTGAGAGTATCTAACACCAAAGATTTATTACTCAACGAATCACAAGTTAACAAAAACAGGTGACAAGGATAAAACTTAAGTGAAATTTTTAACCCAAACTTTACGATTCCTCGTGCCGATAAATCACGTTTTACGCTGATTTATAAAAGCGATATAGTATTCACCCCCGCGAGCTCTTATGAACAAAAAGTTTATTGATCATCTCTATATGTGCGGTGTAATGAACCGGCGAGTAAATGATTTGCTGACACGTACGTTACCTACACATTCATAAACGTCAGTGTATGTAAAAGTATGTAAGTTAAATGTCACTCTATTAGGACAGTCGGAGAATCATTGACAATATGTTAATCTACTTTAGCTGGGGGGCCATGATGAAAGAGAACGTTTGTTCATGACCCAACCTTCGCATCTGTTAAGAGTCAGAGCTTTGGAAGTTAAGTCGATATTGACAAAAGACAATCGGTATATCACCCGAGAAAAATGTTCAATTCAATTATAATCTCAAAAAGTATCCGATAGGATTTCCGAGCTAGTTCAACTGGAAGCAGTCGAGCAATGCTGTTTTTTGCAATTTTGTCTAAGTGGAGTACTTCATGGGTTGGTACGACGAAGAAGATCCAAGAACTAACAGTCTCGGCTTAGAAGTCACTGATCTCTTTAATCCAGATTCGATCAAAAAAGGTTTATATCTAATTTTGACTTGGGGCGACCAACCGCTTTATTAATTAAAATTTCCTTTCCTTTTCCTAAATTTATCAACTCGTAAAGTTTGTTTATTTAAGCAATAAAACGGTTATAAAAATTTAACAAGGTTAACAAAACGAATTAACTTTTTATTCATCGCTCTCCAATTATGAGCATCCAAAAATATTTCCAGCGATGTAAACACATGGTCTCCAAACAAGAGGAGACGACCAAATTTTTTAAGTTTAATTTAGACATTAATTTTTCTTGTTTATAACTTTAATTAAAGAAAAAACCAAAATTTTGTGTTTCGGAAAAATTTACATAATTTTATCATAAAGTACAGAAATGTGAACCAATATTTTGTCACATTCCGACTACAAGTCGACAAAAATATTTTGAATTGCTTAATTTAATTATAATGCGGTAAAATATTTTCAATTTCGACTTCCCAGGAGAATGTTGACGTATAAAAAATTCATTAAATATTAATTAACGACAAAAAAACGGGTCTACTTTAAAAATTTTGGGTATGTTAAAATTTATTGCCAAGTTTAAAAATGTTACATTATGTTCGGTCTTTAGTTAAACATAAATTAATTCAAAGTTTTGAAACATTTCAACGACCATTGTTTGTCATTTTTTTACTCGTTCGAAACACTTAATCTTTTTCATCGCTGATGAATATAAAGGTGTGTCGAGCATGTATAAATACTGTCCTGCATTTAAAGCTCTTGTAGTATTCATTTTTAAAGAGTCTCTCGAAACTTCTGAATATTTATATTCCACTTTTTAAATTTATTGTTCGGTTATTTATATACATTTTTCCCTAAATACATAAAAAACAGGTTATTGTAATTAAAGCGTCATCGATGGAATCTCGACGAGGCAAAAATGTTAACACTGCCAGTAGTTTTGACTTTAATGTCTGTTTGATGTTGTAATTTTGCGTTAAAATAAACAAACGGAAAGATTAATTACATAAATGACACAATTTTGAAAAAAGGAAAAAACATTAGTGTTTTGTCTTTTATGTTTACACCGAAAGCTTTTGTATTTTATCGTAACAAAGCTGCTTTTTTATTTCTAAATAGCGGCAAAATTCTCGTTAATTACGAAAAATTCTATTGTGAGTCGATTTCAATTGATAGCGAATTTCCTCTTTCGAATCCTTTACAGGACATCCCAACCAATAGTAAACGCGTATATCCTTGTCAGACTCCCCAGGATGCGAAACAATGCAAGGAGCCTTAATTTATCACCCAGTGGGACTATTTCCTTCCTCACACAATCGACGTCTTCTTAGATTGAACTCTCAGATACTAACTTGTCATCGCTCTTCTGCGCCTTTAACATTGCCAAGAAGTCCTACACTCGATCGTTACACGCAATGACGAAAAATAGTTTGCCAATTCTCTTTTATTTCCACATTTCAAATAAATAGATTGTGTGGTATGTGCAGTTCCTGCTGAGAACTAAAGTGGAAATTGTTTTTCTTTTCAAATTTATTTTAATCATTTGCAGTTTCCCTTTCTTCTTCTTTAAATCAGATTGAATGCTTTATGTTCCGATATATTAGTGAAAATCTCTGAATAATATCCATTTCGTATAGGTATTAATTACACATTAAATGAATACTTATTAAAATAAAAACAAATATTATTTATGACAGGACGTCTCTCTTTTTGTGGTCGAATGGTCGAATACAAAACCACAACCAGAAGAAAAATGCTATGTTGTTAGATAAGAATTACTTGCAATAAAATACCATATACGGTGGTGATTTACGATGTTAATAACAAATTTGATTACTCAAGGGTCAATTTTTATTATTAGAAAATTTATTAATTACATTTTGGAATCGAAATCAAATAGAGGAAAACTCGACGCCGACGCACAGTTTTCGAGTTATTCCGCTTTATTTTCTATATTTAAGTTATTCAAGGTGCAACGTCAAGTTTAAACCGTGATTACTTCGTCAACCCTGGTATACTTCGCCATTAAATTGACCTTAATCATAAAACGAAGCATCTTATGCATCTCGTGTCAAACATTAAGACTGGAAAATATTTTACGACCACAATTAAGTTCTTGTTTTAATATGATAAACTTTTTCTAATTATCGAGTTAGTCATAAACATTTAAATGTTGTAACAAAAAATTTTTATTCAAAATAAGTGGTCTCTTAAAACGTTGCTTTGTGCGACCGCAACATTTTTCATAAAAATTATTATTTTTAATGATTTTTGACCATTTTCGATGAGATTTATGTGCAACGTTTCGCTGTTACGCTACCGGTCGCGTCGGGGTCATTTGCGGTTAATCACTAATTTTTATGGAATCACCACCGACGAACGAGTTTCTTCGTCTTGTTCCAATATAAAATATTACACAAAAAATGTTTACTTAGTTAATGTTAAAAAAACGCTATAAAAACATCTCGTGAAATGCGATAACCCAGACCCGGCTACTTGTTTTTGTTGTGACGCGGAAAATGTTTCTAATTTGTTATGTTGTTTGTCATTCCTCCGGAGTATCCAATTTTGAAAAAATTAATTAATGAGGCTGCTTTATTTAAGTAGGTTTGCGAGAGACGCATGTGGCTTTATTTTACGCACTAAACCGAAAAGTGTAATGAAATGCTACAAAAAAAATGTTTATTTATCAAATCCATCACACGATTCGTTCCATTAAAACTAAAATTAAATTGATGAACCGAATGCATTATAAACATGCAACACTCGAAAACTATTTTGGTTTTAATATCGAATATAAAAAAGCACTCGTAATTAAAAACTCAATTAAAAGTTGAATCAAAAAACTTGTTTCGTGTAAATAATACCAGTTTTATTTCACACAAAATTGGTTTGTGTTACATAATATTTACTTACATGGTTGTAATACAAGATGCGTGCGATAATACTCCAAATTAATGGTCACAATTTTAAAATTACTTTATTTTGTTCTTAATTGTAATAATTATGGGTTGTTATTTTATGTTGTCGGTCGTGAAGCCATAATTAACCTATTCCGGATTTAAGTGGACTAATCGAAAAAGTTGCCCCCAAAGAATTTTTTGAATATTAATTACCACCTCTCGGCAATTAGGTTGATTGTAGTAATATTTGAAAAACAAAAATTTTGCATTACAACTTTTGTGTGCGCACCTGCGACTGGCTCAACATAAAATTAATGTTATGGTTTCTGGTAACCCATATTTTCTTTGTTGGAACAAAATTTTATGTTTGTCGGTGATTCAAAACCCTGCTTCCTACATGGCATTATACCTAAAATTTGGGTCCCACAGCATCTTAGTAGTCAATAATTCTACCTAAACCTGACAGATGGGTAAGGGGAATGAATTCATGCAATTCTCTCGAGTAGACGTTAAAACTTATTTGTAACACATCTGTGCCCACTCTTCAAGTGGATTTATAAAATTTGCCTATGTTACATTAAAATCTCTTCAGCAACCGCAGTAAATTAAAAACGACCACTAAAATGCGTAGGTCGAGCGGAGGATATTTTCGATTTAATAAACTTTGGATTGTTGTAGGACGACCCTAAAGCCTTGTGAATCAAGTTTGTGGAGAAATCTATTCTGCGGCCCATCTTGACCACACTATAATTGAGTTTGTATATATAACATGGTAACCTTTTGTGAACGGACCGCCGAAATATTCGTATTCTTTATTTTCGTTTCCCTTAGCAATATCTCGTGATTTGTGAAGAACCCTCGAATAATATTGCATGAACACGCTCTAAACAACTAAATCAACAAAAAAGGAGAAAATACAAAATAATGTAAAAATGTTTACAAACTGTCGAAGGAAGACGAGATTAGATGGAATCTCTCAAATGTCGACGAAATAAATTGAGTCGTAAATAAAACTATCCCCGAAGCACATTTCATTAATATTAAGGAAATGTTTCATTTTGGTGCACAGATGATTGCTTATTAATTCCTATAAGAGATTTTAATAACAGATACGATGATTTGAATATAAATAATAATAACAACTTGTATACTTCTTGTAAATAAAATGAACAAAAGATTTCTTTGTAACGCGACGCCTGCAGCTAAAATAAAATTTCAATTATACTTTTTAATTAATTAAATGCCATTTAAATTTGAATTTTAAAATAGAGATGTAGAATCTAACTCAATTTCATTAAAAAAAGGTCACTGGGCATTCTCTTTAGGTCAACCACTACGCCTAGCTAACTCTATTCATGTCTAATCAAAAATATTCTGACGTAGTTTTGGAACTACTCGGAGCTTTCAAGTAGTAAAATTCATTATTTCATTGAAAGTAAAGATTTTTCCTTTAATTTATGGTTTTTAGATGATACACAGGACTCGGAATTCCAATAATTTCCGACAAAGGGGGGTAACGGGGTAACTGTCTCCCCTTTCGCATGACCTATCAAAACCAATAAAATTACAAAATTTTGTTAAAACAAAAAATATTTCTAAATTCTTATCAAAAAATTTTGTATTTACCCTCTCCAGCCTCATTTTCCTTACCCATAAATTTCTCATGACTTTGCTTTTTGAAGAAGTCTTAATAGAAAATACCAGGAAATTAGAAAATTTTAAGAATACTATAGATCAGCTTTTCTTATTCTTTCAATTTTCTGAGATCTTCTTGGGTTTTCTAGATTTCTTAAAATATCCTAGAATTTTCTACATTTTTTGGGATTTTCCATTTCACAAGATGTTCTAAAATCCCAAAACTTTCTAGATTTCCTAGGATTTTCTACATTTCCCTGAATGTTGAAAGATTTTCTTGATATTTCTATTTCTTGGATTTCCTGAGATTTCTTAACATTTTTCCGGTATTCTGCAGATTTCCTTTCACTTGTACTCCAGGTTTCTCCCTCGATTTTAACTAAGTGGAAAACCAACTGAAAATCGTAATATAATTGAAGAGTGAAGTATGCAAAAGGACTTAAGTGCCAGGTTTCCTAAAATTGAGATTCATGCAGTTTTAGGTTCAAAAATGCCAAGAGTACCAAGTTTTTTGAGTCTCCTGCAATATTGACATATAGGCTTTTAGTCCATTTTGGAAATTTCACCCTTCAATTATTACAAAACTAATGGGAAATTTATAAAAAAAATTTATTTTAAGATTTTCTTGAATTTCCTGAGATTATCTTGAAATTCTTAAAATATCCATGAACTTTTTGAAATTTTCAAAGATTCTAAAACTCGGTGAGATTTTAGGGCATTTCCTTGAATATCTTCAAATATCCCTTCACTAGTACACCAGAGTTTTTTGATGATTTCTCCGTAGGGGAAATCGTGAAATACAAAAGTGAAGGAAAATCTTATGAAATTAGGAAATCTTAAGAATGATCTAGATAAGTTTTATATTTTAGCCTTTACAATTTTCTGAGATTTCCTTGGCTTTCCTAAGATTTTCTCGATTTCCTAAAATAATTCGAATTTCCCATATTTTGAATGTTTGAGAGGAGAAGAGAGTAACGAGATTATCTAATCCCCTCCTCATGACTCAAACACCAACAAAATCTACAAAATAAATTTTCCAATTTCAAAAATATACCTAAATTCTTATCCAAATATATTTACTCCCTCCTTACTACTCCTTGTTTACCCTCTATATGAACTTTGCCTGGATCCTTCTTTGATTTCCAAACTAGTTCCATTTTAAAGAATTTCTATGATTTGCAAGGATTTCCAAGGAAATTCCAAATAAGTGCACTACACAAAATTTTCGAGATATTTACCCCTAGAGTTTCTTAGTCCTGATACAGGATAATAAGGCGATAAAACGGATCAAAATGCATTAACCGTTAAACGAATGTTTCTTTGTTAGGATAATCGTATTATTCGACCGACAAGGACGACTATGAATGGATTAACGAGATTCCCACTACCTACTATATATTTTAATCCAATGCAGCGGCGAATCTACATGGAAACTAATGTGATGCGACGCCGGCCTCTTTATTATAAAGAATTAGGATTTTGCTAAAAGAAACTTAGTAGGTAAAAAAAAATTAAGAAAAATTTAAGTTTAGTTTTTCATGTTTATTGTTGAAAGCAGAAAAGTTTTGAAAAACATTGTTAACGCTATTTGCAGGATAGAAACTTCAATGTAATATTAATTAATAATTTCACTGAAAAATCAAAAAATAAAAACCTATCAAAATTCACTTTTTGTTAAACGAAATTAAAATTTAACATTAATATTATTTCTGTTAATTTTCAAAATCACCTAAATTTTCCATCATATTATTTTATATTTTCATTTCCAATTAAAATTAAAATATTTCTGTTTCTGTTCAAATTAAAATGACAAAAATGCAGTGGAATTTATTTATGAGTATAAACTTTTGCATTTAAATTTTAAAAATCATTAATTGTATTTTTGATTATTATTTCAAAATACAGATAAATGATGGTTATTTATTTGATTTCAACCGATTTTGAATATCTTTGGAACAAGCTTGAACAAGATCAAGTTGGAAAAACTTTCCAGTATCATTTGAAATATCACCGAATAAGCTTTCCACTGTCTTTAAAAATCATTGGAACTAGACTTTGAAAGCTCAACTTTTGGTTCTCTTTAAAAATAAGGGTTGAACTTTAGTAATCAATAATATGAGAAATAAATTATGTTGTTTTTCACTAAAAAATTATTGAAAATTATGAAAATTACTCAAAGGTTAACATTTTTACAATAATTATTTATATATTAATAATTTATAAATAAATATTATCATAAGCATTAAACAAATGGTATCGCGTGTGTTATATAGTAGAATGTGATAATAAAAAATTAATATTTAATTTTAGACGAAATTACAACGTTATACCAGCGTAATTTTGGTAAAAGTTAAAATTAAGGAAATAGTAACGAAGATTTTAATTATAGTGAATCATACTAATTTATAAATCGTCGTCACGAAGGAGAATTTATTTATAGAGGTTCAATAATTTCTTAATTAGCCATTGTCAATTAGCAATTTTTTTATTAACTCGAACATTTACTTAATAATTAAAACAATTAGAGAGGACTTGAAATAATTTAAAGGTGGGTTACTAAAAATAATTCTGTGACTGTCTGTAATTTGCTAGAGTAATTTTTACTTTGAGTACGAAGAATGTCGACAAGAAGTTAATGACTTAATTAAGTCATTAGATGATCACGATATGAAGTAAATAAGTAGTCCTGTATAGACATATTTTATAAAACAGTTAAGTTTTAAACAATGTTTACATCAAGTTAATTAAACATTTTCTGAATTACACTAATTTAGTTACTTATGTAAACTGCACGCTTTGAATGAAATGTTCGTGACGAACGGATTTCGTTACACGCATTGGTTAGTTCGTTCGTCCATATAAATAATTTAGCGACATTTACATTTGCACTAAATAAAATGTCAGCTCTAATTAAATTAGATTTTCCAACTGATGTTTTAATTGAAATTTTATGTCAACTTTTAAACACACTTCGGCTTTTAAAACTTGGAAAGCTCGCAAATATTGTAACTATTTCGTTGTAACAACAATTCGTTAAAAATGCAAAACTTTTATCTTAATTATTAATTCTCCCTCGTACAAATTATACCAAAACCAGGTGTATATATGCATAAGTTTTCGAATCGAAAAATTTTAAATTAAAATTGCGACTATACAAACATAAAAGAAATTGTTCTATTAATTAAGTTATATTCCCTGAATTACGTCGAACAATAAAAGCAAAAGAAAATTAATAACTAATTGTTAACTTTTAATTAAATTATAATCTAATTAACCAATTGAAATACCATTATTTCATGAGAGAGACAATTCGTTGGGCTTTAATAACATAATTTAATAATAAAAGAAACAATTAGATTGCGTAGGGAGTGAAATTGCGAAAGGTACGATGACTTTTTGATAAAGCACTAATTTTTATAATTAACTATTAAGTATTAATTAATTTTTAAAATCGATTCCATTTTTTAGAAAAAAGTTACGTGAAAAGAACTCCTTCAGCACTTTGTGCAAGATTAAAATTTTTAATTACGCCTTCCATAAAAAATGTAAACCCTCTTCCATTGAAAAACATCCAGCTTTAAAAAACTATAATTTTTGGATTCAAAGGGAGGCGGAATTACCTTTTAGAATATTGAAAATCCAAAATGCTATTATCGCACATTCACCTCACAAAATCACTCGAATCATGTAAGCACAAATTTTGGTTTTTTCGAAAAATAAGCGCAACTTAAAGTTTGTTTATTAAAAACGACGTAATGTTCGCGTTCGCTCCGTAGCGCTGCAACAGCACCCACCACTGTTACGGTCGGAATCGAACTGCCAACGAAAGCTTACGCTCTCGGATTCTTCTCGTCAATTCCCTTTTCTACGCTCGCGTTCGAAATGAATTTTGCCGATTCAAGTTACGACTTTTCGGCTGTTTGGGATTAGTACAATCTTGAAGCTCTTATTAAAGACCTTCTATTGCTATTTCTAGGAGGTATAGTTTGCTAATTGCTTTCCAGGCTGTCCAGGACGAATTTTACAAAATTATATTTTTTGGAAATTGGGTTTTTCTCGGTGTAAACTCTCAAAGAAATTAACAAATTAAAAATTTTTGTAAACAGACCTCAAGATGTCGAAAAAGAAACTTCTTGCCCTTTCTTCCCATCGATAAATTATGGAACCCTACAAAATGTCAACCAACCGATCGATAAATCAAGATTCTACTATTTTTTTGTCGAAATTCCCCATTGAAAAAAATCGGTTCCCAATAAACCTCTTGTTTATTAAATTTTTAGCCATTCTTGTAAATTAACTGACGGATAACTGATAACACATGAAGAATATTAATGAATCTTATCAAAGTTCTGGTAAACGTTACAAAAGCTTTTCTGAATGATAACGATAAATAATCACGAAACGTTACGCCTTACAATAATACTGATCGATCACTTAAAAGTCGTACATTCTGAAAAGGCTCCGGGATATCGCTGCATTAATTTTTATTCTAATTATAGAAATATTTATCATACATGATGCTCTCGAAATTATTTTTAAAATCCTCAATCAGATTGGCCAGATCCGCCACTGTTTTCAGAACTTATGATTGGGAAAATTATTGTTAATTTATTGTAATATTTGAATTCTGATAGTTAATCTCAGTTAATTCATGCAATCTGGATACAATCGCCGGTGAGGGCATAATTGAATTATTAGGCAGTTTGGTGTGATGGATATTTATTGCAGGAAAAGATAATATCAGGACCGAGATCAAAGCAAGAAAGAACTGAATGATATATAAAATTTTTTTATTAACCTACTAAATATCAGAGTTACAAAGAAATATTCATAAAATATTTTCGTTCATAAATTTGAATTATTTTCCTTCAAATTATGCCGCCTGAATTATCCCTAAAATTGAAAAAAGGCATTGCAAATTACAATTTTATTGGTGACTTTTGTATACAAAAGATATCGAGCAATGGTATTGGTTATAAAGCTTTCATAAATACAATGAACAAATTCATGAATACAATGAACAACATTTTTTCTTGCAGTTTTGCTGTAATATTTAATTTTCTTGCACCAGGTTTAGTTAATTAGATACTTCTTGGGATAATTTTTATTAATTTTCGTCAACACAAGGTGACAAATTTGCTGCAACAACATTTTTTAAATACTGTAACTCCTAATTAACCAGATAATATTTATAACTGTAAAAAATTGTCGAGTCTAATCAACGACATCATCTGTTCTTTGATTAAAAGCCCTCGCGTTGATTCATAAATTTTAATTAGAACTTTATAATAAAAATAGCACAACCTATTAATTATTATTTTAGTTATTAAAATGAAAGTTTAATAAGATAAAATGTTTAATTAAATGTTTTTCGAAACGCGGTCCAATGATCATTTTAGAGGTAGGATGTTTCGATTTTATGCATGAATCTTAAACAAACTTCAGCAATAATTTAAATTGCTAATTCGTAATTTACTATTCAGTCCTTATTTTGATTTTTCATACAAATCGATCATTGAATTAATTGTTTGATTAATCAAACGTTAAATATTTAAATTGTTTGACGTGGTTAAGCAATTTTGTTCTCTCATTTGTAAATGGAGAATTAATTTAAACTAGTTTAATTTGGGATTCAGACGATTGTATTTGAAGAAAATTTAAATTAAAGAAATAGTAATTTGTGTTACTTTGCGTTAAAAGTCATTCATATTAACCTTAACTGCTTATGAAGCTTCCGATGTTACTGCTGGAAGCTTAACTGAATGTTATTTATTTATAAACAACCGTTGCCGATAGGTTTTCATTTCAAATAAATAATTCAAATAAGGAAACACCTTCAGCAAGGCTATAATTGGTTACAATAATTTCTGGCTTTAATACGATTTTTGTCGCTTTTTAATATTTAATTAATGGTTTGTTATAATTTACGACGATCTGTATTTTACTTGTGTAATATCGTGACAGCAGTTACCACGTTCAATTTATAAACTCTTTTGCAAATGAATATTTAATGACCAACAAATTTCTTTAATCGATTACCAAACTTTCTGACTTGAACTTCCAAGATATAAACAGAAACAAAACTAACTTTTGCATTAAATTAAATTTTATTCTTCTTTTTTATTTATTATTAGAATTCATTCTGTTCACTATATTTTCGCTAGTTTATCCAAGGATTAAGGGCTACACACACCTTTTTTTCTGATCTTGGCACGAGCCAGCACTGTCTTGTGGAACGCTCGGATGGTGAAAGAAAGAAGGAAGGTCGTAAAAGTTTAATTTTCAAATCGCTAATTTTCTTTTATGTTGAATGTAAATACTGAAAGGTAATTCCATAACATTTACGATGAATGACATATTACCCGCTACGGTGTATTATTTTGCAGGGAATTGAGGTAATATCGTCATTGAATATACATTTCTCAAAGAGGATTCTAAGTTTCCAGTACGTATCCTTCATCTATATTTCCAAATTTGAATTATTTATGTAGGAATTCACAGCTGGTCAATTTAAACCCATCATTTGCCATTAAACATGTATACGATCTTGTCTATTGCGCTGCTACACTGTACATGCTTTGATGAATGGATTCATATCGTTATTGCAAAAATGTTTAAATCTCATGTGTATCCCAATACATCATTTTTGATTCGAAATCAAAATAATAATTTTGGATTACCAAAATGATTTATTTCATTTTCTTCCATTACTTAATCATATCTACATATGTATGCCGTCCAATTTAAATATTACAGTGTCCTCATATCGCAGAAATCTTTTTAAAATATATATAATTTAATTAAGAGCGCATTTTAAAGCTATTAAGATAAAATGCTGTTTTATTACTCAAAATTTGATGTCTGTTGTGTAATTAGGAACGTAAACGAATATTAAATTAAGTTGACAAGATTTTCCTCTTTGATTTTATACTTTTTCCAAAATATTATAATGGAATTAGGCTTTGAAGTATTTCGGGCTTTTGCCAAAAATAATGCAAGACGAAAATAAAAATTGGAATATTTACGAACTATCTAAAACAAAATACTGGGTCTGTTAATAAGATCTTCAAGATTTTTTAAAATGGAAATACAGAATTATGATTAGACGTTGCCGAGGAAAAAAGAACATAAAGATGATGGAACTCTACGCTATTTACTTTATGTTTTCGTAAGGAGGTTTAAAACTCCACCTCATTTCAACATTTAATCGCTGGGATACGAAAATTACACCGATACCGCTCGGATATTTATGCTAATAACCCCATTACCTTATTAATTTTTGAAAATCCACCTGAAAAAACTTTTAACCACGTATGATTAAGATAATTTCGAAAACTTTAATCTTGGCATTCTAGAATTTCTATGTTTGTATTTGTGGGTTCGAGTGAAGCTATAATTTTAACAATTATCGATTTAACCTGATATTATATTCAATCAATTTTCGAGAAGTCACAATGTAATTAATAATTAATTCTGAAAATGTTGCTTCGTTTATCGTAACCATATTCTGTTTTAAACTTGCGGAGCTTTTCATGCAACTGCACACTTGAAAGTACACATGCATCGCACTCGAACACCAAGTCTACCCCATTATTTTATAATAGAAAACCGACGTCTATTTGTCTGCTCATGTTGTATTATTTTCTATAAATGTTGTAGTAACTTTTTGAAAATTAATTAATATTGTTGTTCGTCTATCATTGCCCAGAGTAGTTTAAAAATAAAAAATTAATTATTTAAAAATCTTTTAAATGCATCAAAGGACAAAAAGGACTTTTAATCTCAAAAGCTCTATCTACCTGGAAAATGATAGAATCAAAAATAAAATTATACCAACGAAAACTGCTTGATAGTTAAAATAAAAATTCCAACTAAAGATTTTTCTTCAAACAATTTTCACTTCAATTATTTTTTATTTTTTTCCAAAATATCATACCAGCTAGCATATAAAAGTTTATTAGGTGATTCGTTATCAAAACTTTTCAACGTAGAATATTTAGTATATAAATTTTTAATCAATCTTGAATACAACCTTTGTTCGTTGCAAATTTTGCTATATTCTTATTCTTCCCGAATTCATCTTTGCTATCAAAACAAAAATTAAAATTTCAATATAGTAAATTTTATTTTAATTTTGTATTAATTTACTTGTTACATTCAGAAGCCTGATTTAAAAAAATTAAAACTATCGCCATAGTCTCTGTTATGTTGTTTGTTTTATAAAAAATTTATTAAAATCATGTTATAAACGTGCCAACATCTCGTGTAGTTTTTGGTTTGGTCTTCCAAGTTGATGAATACCTCTTCGGTTTCCTTTCTGGCGGCGTTAATTGTTGCTCCTGCGGTTGTTCTCGTGATTTCACCACTTCGTCCTGTGCTACCTCGTTTAAGTCCTGTCCTTCACCTTGTTCCATGTGTTGTCGAAAATGAATTTTTCTGTTTCGCTGTAGTAGCGTAAAGTCCTTCCATCTTTTTTGTTGACCATCTGTATTTTCTGTGGGAATTTCTACTTCGTCTCTGGGTTTAAATTCCTGCATTGGATTTCGTGCGATTGTGTTGTGTTCTTTCTTTCTTCCTTTATCCAAATTATAGTAGTTTCGTATCTTTTGTTTTAGGTATTTCGAACAATTCCAAATTTGACTGTACAGGTAAACTATAAAAAAAGAGTGAACATATTTGAAAATAATTTTGAAATTAAATTACTACAACTTACCTACGAATGTAAATAACAACCAAATATAGGTGATCATATAGATCACATCTTCTAGTGTCCTCAAGAAAATTTTCCAGTCGGATTTTTCATATTGTTTTGATTCACACACAAAGTTGTTAAAAACTAATTGCAAATTTTTTATTTGATAGACTAAATTCATGGTGAAATTCATTTTATTCTATTAAAATTTAAGTTTAGTTCTATATGATAACTTAAATTTCACTTTCAAAACTACAAATTGCTATCAAAATTTTATCATGTGCGTACACAATGCTGAAAACTTATGACAATAAATTTATTTAATATTCTCTCTCTCAAGTGTTAGTTTCCATCATCTGAATTGTGTATGAAAAACATTTCCAGAAGATCAAACCAACATCAACCCTTGATTATTTTGAAGTATCTACTTATAAAGTATTCGAGCGAAGTGGTACATGACATTTAGGAAAATTTTTAACATGGAGGACTTCCTACAAACGAAAAACAACAAAGGAAAATTTTAAAAATCATAAATATAAAAGAAAACTAGAAATGAATTTAGCATTGACAATGTCGAGCATTTTTTGCGACAAAATTCAGCCGAATGTTGCTTTCAGTTTTTCTAAATTCCTTTTTTGTTTATAAAACTGAAAGTTTAGCAAAGTGAAACAAAATTTTTTTTCCTGAAATCACCTGTTGCTGAAAGCGAGATGGGTGTGCAGAAGGGTGTTCGTGCAGAATGGCTGCAGGACGTTTTCAGTACGACAAACTGGTTAACATATTTTTATGGGTATCCTGTTTATTAAGTTTAAGAAGTTTAGAAAAGAATGAAATTTTACCAATAGAAAGTCATGTTCGCTTTGTTCAGTGGCATTTCGGTTACAGTAGAGTATATTTTTTAAGTTTTTCGAAAAACCCAAAATATATTGACAGGATAATCTTTATTTTTTCACCACTTAAATACAAACTAATCGCTTGGTTAGAGTGAAAAATCTACTTTTAAAGTAATATAACTGTTTCACACCAACTTGTTTACTCCATCAGCCGACTAAAAGACACGTTAATCATTACCCATCGTCGACGTCTTCACTTGTAGCCAGGGAATATTTTTAGTTTAGGGAAAAACGTAAATATGAAGTTTTAGAGATCACTTTGGTTGGAAAATATGTTGAAAAGAAATGTTTTATGGTAATGTGTGATTCCTATTTTCACTTTTCGGTCAAGTTGAGATGTCATTTAAAAACGTAAAATGTGAGCGAGTATCCGGACCACATGTTTTAAAAACGTTACATCCCGAAAACACTTGACTGAAAATATCTTTTAAAAGTGTTTAGGCTACTTAGAAATGCTTTTAGGTCGATGCAACTTTTGAAGATAACATTTTGAAGTGCAGTTCTGTGTTTTATCATTTTAAGGCAGGCCGCCTCAAAATTTATATTTTTTCGGCAAGTTTAGCACTAACTTGTTTCTTTACTTGCCCGTTAAATGAATTTAAATATACCGCACCCACTAAATGTTACGGATATTAAAATTATAGCAGGATGTTCGTTTCACTTTTATAGTTGCTGCTTGCTACACTAATTTACTTACTACTTGCTTTTATTAACAAAGTGGTTATAAAATTCAAATATTTTAAGTGCTTTGGTGAAGCAGAAATTGAAATTTCAATATTTTCCACAGGTGACCTCACATTTTTGTTTTTTTGTGCTTGACAAATATTATGCCTGTTGTATTCTTCTTCCTGATAGAAAATATTAAATTTCCTATTAAATAAATCACCGCTGAAAGCAACTTGACATTTATTTATTCTACATTGAAAGGCATACAAAGATAAGACGATCGAATTACATTACTTAACAAACTAAAGCTTACTTCAAGTTTGTTCCGAGGGTTGTTGTTTATATTTTGTAGACAATAAGTTTTTACAATCAATAATCTCACATCTTTTATGATATCGAAATCAATATTATATAATTTTAAATTAAGTTGAAATCCACCGAAGGAAGGATGGAACGCTTACGTTCTTTCCAATTATAGCATTGTCAAGCATCAGTCTCCTCGTATTAATTACTCGTGTTATTTTGTAAACAACAGTTCATACAGATTTTTAAAATTATTGCTGTTATGAAATATTCCGTGATCTCGGGAGAGCTATTATTTAGGTTATTAAAATCCTGTATTATATACCCTTCATCATTTTAGAATTCTCCAAAGAGACTTATTCAGCTTTACAATAAATCTCAATGCCCTAAATACGCACATTTATGTTGTTTTGTTGTGCATTCTTAAAATTTATTTCTATAAATAAACAATAAGTTGTTTTAGAACTCAGTTTTAAATTTAAGAAATTGTGAGAGCATTAAATTAGTGAAGCCTCTAGGAGTCGTGAGGTCCTTGTGCAAATACTTCCTAAAGCTTTGTTTTTCCCGAAAGAAAATCCTGTAAAGTTGGAAATAGCCATTGGTTAGTTTCCTGAGTATTATTTTAAATGATTCCTGTTAATCAGGCAATTAATTTTATTTTCTTAAAAATGTATTTTTAAATTAAACAAATTAATTTTGAAAAACTACTCATTTTAACGAATAGAAGCTTTTGCAAGTTGAACGTAAAAATTGGCAACAGTTTAACATCCCAATTAAAAATATTTCCATGGTTTAATTTATTGCATGGACCAGTAGCATCGCAAATGGTTTAAAAAATAACACAAATATTATAATTTTTTTTATTTATATAATTAATTAATTATATAAGTTGGAAATGTATTCGAATTAATATCAGGCTCTATCAGAATTTTATAAAATTATTACAATTCATCCGCCAAATGAAAGTTCCCGAATCTAAATTCCAAGCTCGAATTTCCACTTGTTCTCCTAGAAACTTTCCACTTTCACAGATAAATACAGTTTTCTTGGTGAATAATTTGCAGCTTAAAAACCAAACGATTTCACGTCAATTTCAATAGTATTTAACTTCGTTAATGATTCTAAATCCCATATCGATGCAGGCTTATTCAAGCAGCTTAATAGTAAATATTGTCAAAAAACTGAATTTCAGAAAAAATTAGGAAGGCATTCGGTAAAGGCCCAGGTTGAGGTGCCAATAAAGTCATAGTTTGCCTTTCGATATCCATGTTGGTTATGCAAACAAATCCTGCAATGTTTGAAATGTACTTTCATCATCCTTGGCAAAACTAACTGCAAACAGATGATGTAGCATTCCTTTATTCGGTCTTAAGGGCACAATCTGTGCCAAGCGATCTTCTGCTTTCATACCCAGAGGTAAACAAGAGTCCGGTAACGCTGGTGCGCCAATTTTAACAATTTTTACATCTGACCACTTTACATCAAAGGGATGAGGGTAAAGGGAATTCTTTGGTGTACCATAAAAATATTCACGTATTCTTTGATCTGTAGCTTCTGATCTAACGCTTTGGGATCGTTCAACTACTCCGCCACTCTTGGATGTAAAGACAATTTTCACATCACGTGGAACATCTCGAACCAATTCGTTGTACAATCTTTCGCTATCCAAAACCAAAATCACGTCAACTTCAAACGCTTTCGCAGCTTTCAATAAATTTCTATATCCGTCACCCCTAATCCATCCACAAGTATTAATAATAACACCCGGCATTTTAACTTTTCTATTTGTTTCCAGCCTTTCTTTAACACTGTTTGCCAATTCTTGGGTTAATAAATTATACAAAGTGATATTTTCTTCAGGACTTTTGTGCCCAAAGTGATACACCATGGGAGCTTCTTTTGAAAAGCCGTCATCTAAGGAAGCTGGTCTCTCGATAAGCGTTGCACCAATGGTTCCGGGTATAGAAATCTGTCCCTGCCCATCATCAAGGTCAACAAAAACGGGCCGTTTTCCCATACGAACGGCATAATTCAAAAGTATTCTTGCAAGCGTCGATTTACCTACATCGCAAGGACCCACTATCATTTTTTTTAATTTGAATATTACAGTAGCGAATTGAGAGGTTTGTGCTGGATTCTTTTCAGATTTTAAATACAGAAAGACCTAGAAACCGTCATCCATATACAGGGAGTTGTACAGTAGTAAAACAAGAATGTATGAGAATTTTAAGTCAGAGACAAAATTCTTTAGACACCAATCCAGAATATATTCCATAATCGTACTTGTACCGCACTGACTGTCTCCTAAATCTATTGTAAAGGTGTGGCAGGTGATTTTTCAGACAGCCTATATTAACCCTGTTAATTAATTACATTAATTTGTTACAGAATTTCCACTCTGTAACTCAAACAGCGATCACACCAAACCATTGCTGTGGAAATTTAAAATTAAAATAATTTCAAGTGATACATATATACAGGGTGGATCAAAATTAGTTTATAAAATTTGAAAAATCTTATTACAAAGTCATCAGGGAAGAAATTAATTTAAGAATAATTTTTTGAAATCTTAAAATTATTGTCCTTAATTTAAAATTGTAAACAAATTGCCAAATACTCACTATTTTCGTTCATATTAATATTAATTTAATTATATATTTTATTTGGATTTTGGAATATCGACTTTTCTCGTTGGCCAATAGTCTTTTAGCGGTAATCTCCGGTTTTCCATAATTATTCTAGGATATAGCAGGGCAGCTTTCTTATTAAAATTAATCTCTTTCCCCATTAATGTCTTCTACCGATTCCTACAAAAATCGATTGTAATGGAATTGGTGCAATAGATTGGCTACAATAAATATGTAGCAATTATTTATGAAAATAAACTTATTGGATTGCTTATTACCTGTTCATCCGCCAAACGATAGCTTCTGAATTTAAATTCCAAGTCCAAATTTTCCACTTTCACAGATAAATATATTTTTCGTGTTAGTATAAACTGTAGCTTACAAACTCATTCGATTTTAAGTTAATTTTAATGTTTCAAAACTTCACACTGGTCTGCTGCAATCATGATAAGTTTGTATTGGCGTAAGTCCCTGCCATCTTCACCTTTTTCTTCCATATTTTTGCCAAAATTTTCACCTTTTAATTCGAAATTGATTGACCATGGTGTCCATGTCGATAATAATGATCGTAAACAATTTAGTAATTTTTTCTTTTTCAGTTTTAAATAAAATCCAAATCCAAAATTCAAATATGAAATAAATTTTTATGCTTAAAATAATCGCAACTCAAATTATTGAACTAGATAACTCGCAACACATGCGTTGCTATCAAATTTATGTTCTGATACCTTGTAATTTCAATTTCAACTTCATAATTATAATTTATCGAAATTAACATAATCATTATAATTCCAACTTTCCAATTTAACCTTTGCAATCTTCAATTTTAATTGAAACGAATTAACAACAAACCAAAAACATCTTCCATGGAAAATAATCCATATCTTCCAAAAACTTAGGACAAATTCAAAATAATAATAAAATAACTGATATCAAAATAATCAAAATTTAACTCAAAAATCGCAAAATATCAAAGAGACAATTTTCACTTTTACCAACTTTGGCCACCATTTCTGCCTAAAACCTGGCTTCACTTGGTTACTTGGAAATTTTAAGGATTTTACTTTTGTTACTGAAATTTGAAAAGGGAGTCCTTTTCCCCCCTTTTTGGGGTGATTTTTCGATAGACTAAAATACACTATCTTTCAGTCCTACGAATATTTTCAAACAAAAATGCGGAGTTGAATCAACTTCACATTTTGAAAATTGAATTTTTGGAACAGTTTTAAAATTGTACTTGAATATGAAGCTTGAAACTGAATTTCAAGTATTTGCTAAGGTTGCCTAACCTTTGGAATTTGTCCAGTAATCTCCGGATTTTCTCGATTTTCTATAATTGTAGGACATAGGGGGCTTTCTAGCAGCTAAGGGGTGGCGAAAAAACCACATAGCCGTTTTGATTAAAATTTTGTTTTGTGTGCAGTCTGTGTTTTATTGAAAGTGTCTGATACCGCTTGACAACCCTTATCACATACCAGAATGTAAAATCCAAAAATTAGAGAAAGTAATAAGCACAAAAGGTATGAAGAGAAGACAAGAGAAATGTAAAGGGGAAGCTCTAAACAATTTAGTCGAGAAAAACTACTAATGAAATTTATAAAGTTTGAAACGTTAAATAGAAAGCCATTATTTGATTTGGATCGTTTGGGTTGCTTTCGGCAAATTTTCAATTTTATTGTTTGATGTTTCTTTATTGTGGCGAAGCATTGCTATTGGTGTGTTCAAGTTTATTAAGCAAATTAAATTGCACGTGCACAATATATAACGTGATAAACGATGCAAAACCACCCTTCACTTAACTTTGTGTTTAAGTTTTATTCGTTTACTTTCGAGAAGCTTTAGCTATTCTATTTGCACCACAATGTGAAGTTGCGAACTCTGACTCCCTGCTACTTAAATATAGCTTATAATTTCTATTGCTGTAAATTCTCCGTGACCGTACACTTCCTGTAGATGCAGTTTATGTGCCAGTTTAAATTGAAACCGTCATTTTTCTTATTAATTTAAAACATTTTTATTTTCCTATATATTTCCAAACCATATGGTTTTATTTTAAAACATGTTTAGAGAAGCAATTTAGACGAAAAAAATTACTTAACACATAATTTTAAGACGATAACTTACGTAAACAATTTATTTAAGAAAAGGGTGTAAAAAGCTTCACTAATATTCATATTAACAATATGTTGATGTATTTATGTGATGGTTACTGTTTACTGACTATTCTTTAAGTGCCGATCAATGTTCGACTTACGAGCTTTTCGTGTTTATTTTAAGAAGCTTTTAAATTAAAAAATTTTACTCACACAAACCACTTTTCTTTTTTACTTCTCCAATAAATTGCTAAAAAATTTTAACATCAAAATCTAAATAAAACTCAAACGCAATAGTTTCTTTTATGAATATTTTCTATCTGGAATTTTTCTTTAGTTTAAGTTATAAAAGTTCAATTAATGGAACAGTGACATCCTTTTGATTTACTTCGGAGTTCGATCAGGGTTATCTTAAACAGAACATGGATCATTGAATTTGAATTTGCAGATGCTGTGGTTAATATTTAGTTTTTACCATTCACTCATGTGCAAAGAAGCACTATAATGGCATTGAGAATCAGGTTGAACTGAAAAGAAAAGTTTCCCCAATTAATTATTATTTAAATATTAATGATGATGATAATTACTATTCTAAAGGTGAAGTTTCATATTATCTGAAAATCTTTCACTTTCATAAACCGATAGCTTTTCGTTAATAATTACAAATGCTGCTTGAAAACGAGTTGAATGCCAAGTTAAACTGAAATGTATTTAATTATGAAAATGTTTCCACATTCCATTTGGAAGGATGTCCATCATCTGAGTATAAAATTAAATATTTACTTTTTTATTCAATATGGAGGACAACAACAAATAGGTGATTTTGTGTGAAAGTTAAATTAAAAATGCTTATGTTGTTTAAAAATATATAAATGAAAATAAAATAAAATTTGAGACCTGAGTTTCTTAAAATCCAAGGATTATCCAAGTTTTGTATCTATTCTGCATATAAAATAATTTATACCGGTTTGAAAATGTTTCAAGTTTTATGTTAATGCAAACACAAAAATGTTCACTCGTTGTCAACACTTTGCCCTTTTGAGTGGTTTCTGTTTAATCCTTAAAGTGGATTTAAATCCATCATATAATTCCTGGGCAAGTAAATGTAATACAATTTGCGTTTCATGTACTAATTGACTAAGAAAATGATCGCCAAGTATAACTAATTATAAAATATTTAAACAAATGGAAATGTCCAATTCAATTCGATAGAAAAAGTATCTTTTGCTTTAGAGGCAGCGTAGCAAATTAAAGCTTCTTCAGCTCGGAATTTTTTTACTAAAAAATGAACCCCGACTTCTAAAATTAACTAAGTTTATAATTAAAGCAGATAATTTAATAACCGTAAACTTGAATATATTCCAGATGAAAAGAACAAAAAAATGTCAACAATACAGAGTGAAGCAAACTAAATTGGCTAATTAAATTTAAATTTTTCCACATTTTTCTGTGTGTGTCGCCCACGTGCGTAGTGATAATCACAAAATTAAAATATCTAAATAAATCAGTAGATACAACAGAAAAGCACCCCACGACGTGGTTTTTAGGGATCCAATTTTTTTTTAAATTTAAATTAATTTTATAATACCACAACATTTGGTCTACTAACTGTTTTTTCTTTTCGAGATTTTATGCATTAAAATCCACCCTCTCGCCATAAGAAGACAGATCTGTTTTCTCATGATTGAAATAAAGACGAATCAATTGTGTGCTCTTGAAGGGTTCGTATAAAGGTTACACACAGGACGTATAAGATTACATGGGGGCTTTCTTGTTCTCCTGTTCTTGATGTAGTTGAATGAGGGTACGAACGATATTTAAATATAAATTAGAAAATTATTGGGACTCGAGTTACACATTTTTTTGCATGAATGAACTACATGTGGGTTCCTTTCTCGATAATTAACATAAAAAACAGGGAAAATTGAACGAAAAGCTACAAAATTTCTCAAATATGTAAACTATTTCAATGATTTGAAATTTTATTTCGCGTAAAAGAGGCGCCGTCGTGCTCCCAGCACATAAAATGCTCAATAAAACTACCGCAAAAAGTTTTTATGTAAGCAAAAAAAGAATAATTTACTGATAAAACCTTTAATGTTAAAAAGGAAGAAAATTTAATACTTAAGGAGGTAATTCTGAAACTAAACTTGTCTTAACTTTTATACAGGAAAATTTAGTTGGCAGACTTTTTAAAACCAATTTGGTTGTGAATTTTCAATAGAACGCTGATAGTTAAAATTATTTTATGTGTTTGCTTAAATTTACGATCGTAAAATTTAAATTTCCACAATTTTTTCCAAAACTGAAGCGTAAACAGTTAAAGCTCCCATAATCATCGATAATTTACGGTTACAATAAATTGTAAGTGCTGTAAATTAAATTACAAAATTATAACTGAAACCAAATTACACCCTTGGTGTTATGTAAGTCTATAATTATTATTACTAAAAAAATTTTAATTCCAGTTTTTGCTTTCTATAAATTATCTCCATAAGCAATTACTGTGCTACTCGTAGGTATTATATCCAGGCGTGGATGTTCTTGAGAAAAATTTTAACTTCACGGTCCATATCACACCAATAAGATTTATTTTAAATTAATGATTAATTAATTTTGCAAAATTTCTCATAACCGGTTGTATATGTATGTAAATCGGTCAACAAATAACCAGTGATAAGGGAAATCGACTGGCAGATATTAATAATAGGCACGTTCGTTGGTGTAACATTTGAAAAGTTGCAAAATTACATAATGACAAATCACCAGTTGTTATAAATTGTTGTCGTATTTGGCATTCAGTACGAGCTTTGTGTATTAGTTAGCCCACTTCAGTTAGTGAGTCAGAAAGTACTTCATTATTGTTATTAATATTATTTCGGTTTCCTAGTTCAACACTTTAATACATTACAATCAAATAATAATTACACCACATACAGGGGGTTGAAGTTTTGAAAAAAAAAGTTACTCTATCATTTATACAATTATTATGTTGAAAATCGCAGAGAAAAAGGAAAAATAAGTTCCTGGATTAAAATAAAAATCTATCTTTATAAAAAGACTTCTTGTTTTTCTTGTTCACTTCAAAACATGCAGGAAATGTCGAAAAATATTATCAGACAAATTTAAAAACATTTTTCCAAAAAAACATTGTTTTTTAATAGTCGAGTATTTATTTTATAAACATGGACATAAAATAGTTTTAATTTTTAAAACATGTACAAGCTATTTATAGGATGTTTCAAAATATGTGTTACCTAATGTTTATTGGATTTACATGTGTATATAGGTAATTTAATTTAAGAAAAGAGAATACCTCCCCATCCTCAGACAAGCAATTCCAATTTTATTCGTTTTGTTGAAAAGTGATGAATCAGCGAAAGTTTTAATTTAAAAATTTTATGGTTTCAGTTACAAATACAAAAAGGGGTTATGATTAAATACAATTTAATTAAGCATTTTAATGATCGTTTTGTAAATCTTGGTGAAGTTACCCTGCATACTAAATAGATAATGTAGCGTAGCATGACCGTAACGAAATATATTTGAAAAGTTCTAAAATTACAAAACTTGCTTGAAAATTAACATTGTTATCATAGCGTCTCTATGCCATTATATCATTTCAATTAAAGTGTAACACGTACCGGAGCATGGCGTAGACGTCGGGGTTCCTCTTCCAATGGCGTTGTATGAAAACAAGCGTAAGGTTTAAAAAGCTCTTGTAACTTTTCATGCCATGTGGTAGTTATTAATTTATAATTAGTTGAAAAAACCGTTGTTAATTAAAAATATAATGAAGCCATCTTCAGAAGGAAACTTTCGCAGAAGGAAAATTTACCTCGGTAAAATGTGAATTATTATTAATTTGGCTAATTTAAATTATTCGAGTGCTCCAGTTTAACCCAACTCTTCAAAGTAATTAACATAATTATTTCTCGACTTTATATTCGCTCCGATAAGTAGCGAAATAAATTCAAAAATTATTAACTTCCTGGCCTGCCGTGTACGCTACCTGGTAAGTAAAATTTCTTCGGTTTCTTGAGGAAATAAAAAGCAAATTCGAAAAGCATTCTGCTTTTATTAACAAAAGGTACACATGCCCTATTTTCACCCCAAGTGAACACGTTGTTATATTTTACAATACTTCATTTGTAAGAAAAACATGCCACCTTAAAATGCTTTGTGCTCGATAACTATCTACGACGAGTTTACTTGAAACACAATATTCCAATTTTTACCTACAGCGAAAGTCACGTAACAAGCAAATCTGAAGGTATGGATTTTCTTTAAAAATCTCAAAAATCGAAAAAATTTGGCACACGTTTCTTGGATACCATTGTATGCTATCGTTAAGTATGCCTTCATAATGCACAGTATTAAATTTTCAATCTACTGAATGGAAACTGCGTTCAATAAGTCTTCGGAGAATCCTTGTAAGATGATACATATAATAATGTACCAATCACAATTGTTGGTGTTTTAAAAAAGATTTTATTTTGAGTTTACACTTACAAGTTAATTACAACATAAAGAAATCTAAACTGACGATTGCTTCTGTTGTACCCCTATTAATAATTTTACAATAATTGGTTTATGAGATTACAATAAGTCTAATGTTTAACATAATAAGATAAATTAACGTTATCGTCTGATAACGTTACTAACAAAGTTTAAAGTCATTTCACTATCACTTATATAACTCCTCCATCCTTAAGAATTTGGAACGTCCTCGTTCACTTTAGGTACCAAGTTCAACTCCATGGCATTTTCTTTTGATATTTTTATTATCGTTTTCTTTTTGAATATCCTATCATAAAGTCTTTTCCTGAAATTTATTAAAATACACAAACAGGTAACAATAATAATAGTTATAACACAGGTAATTGAATAATGCACATAATTAACAATCAGTGGTGTCACGATGGGTTTTTCTTTGATTCTTCTGAGGTCTTGTTTAAGATCTTCCAGGCCATCCATGTGTTCCATCTTGAGGGTAATTTCGTACATACTATCTTGATTTTCTTGATAAATGGTTGGTGGTGGAACCGTAAAGTTGAAATATTCCATGCTAATCATTTGTTCGTGAATTATGACTTCGCATTCGGATTGTAAAAAGTTAGTTCCACGGAGATTATATTTGTTGATATTGTGATTGCAATTTTCGACGACTTCTTCTGGTGGTTCAAAGGTTGTGATTAAACCTGTATTTAGCACGGCATAAACGTTGATTTTTCCACTTGTTTGAGCCATCGAACAATTTTGTAAGTTATCCAATTTGCATGTTGAAAGAATTTCCTTGTAGCAAATGGTTTGATTTATTCCTTGTGAGCACTGTTTTAGCCATTTCTCATCTTCATCTTTTTGTAAGTGATAAGATGTTGGTGGAATAAGAATTTGGGATTTCGGATTTGGTATCGGATAAATTTTCTTGAGAGTGAATGGAATTGGGTTCAATATGGGAATTTTTAATATCATTATTATTGCATTATCGGTAATCATTAAAGTGAATTTTGACATATTTAAAATTTCAAAAAGGTGTGCATCTTCAAAAAATAAGAGTCGATCATTTGAATAAGTTCTTATTAAAAGTTGGTAGATTTGCTGTAATTCTGCAAGAGTTATGAGTTCAATATTTGGGGTTTCTAATTTAGCTAAATTAATGGTTCTCTCTATTATTTTAAGTCTATTTTGAAAATTTTGAATGTTGAAAAATTGTAAGTCTACTAACTGATTAATGTTTGTTTGATCTGTCAAAGATTTGAATGCTTTTGCTGTCTCGTTTTGAAAATTGGTTATTTCTTTTAAATCTTGTTCATAACGAGCAGTAATATGTTCAGCAAATGAAGTAATTTCTGAAATTTTATCTGTTAAATGTTTTTGATTAGAAAAAATTAAATTTAAATTTTTATTGATGTTCTGTAGATCGTCGTCATCTAGATTACCAGTAATAAATTTTATTGTATTCCCTAAGAAATTTACTAATCCGCGTTTTTGTTTAAGGTGTAAAAGTTTTTCTAATGTATTTTCTGTTGATATTAATTCTGATTTTAATTGAAAGTAACGTCGCGATAAAAAAGTGTTTTGTGGAATTTTATGTTCAAGGATGATAGTATTAGCAGTTAATTGTCTAAGGGCGGTTTCTAGTTGAGTGAGATTATGAAAAAAAGTAAAATTTATGATAATGTGAGTGAATTTTTGCGATTCCCAGATTTTCTCCAAAATATCCATTAGTTTGAATCGGTGTCACTTTCATTGGAATCGTGAACTGTACTAGTCCCAGGTTCATTAGGGTCCTGCAAAGAAATGTGTTTTCTTAATCTTTTAACTTTTCTAATATGTGAACTTGTTAATTTTCCCTTTCCCGATTTTCCTTCGATTGTATTATCCGATTTTTTTGTAATTTGAATTTTGTCGTATAGAGGGTCCGTTTTACCCGGTTTGTTTTTTTGAATAAAAACCGTGTCTGTGTTTATGTCTGGGGGATCTTGTTTATTTTGATTTTTCTTCTCTAAAATTGATTTTTCTTTCTCTAGGCATTTATGATAAATTTTTTCAATAAATGGCAATACTTCGTTTTTTCGTTTATTGTTGTAAGCTTCGTAAATTGTCATGTCGAGTTCGATATCAATTTCATTTTCGTAAGGCCCGTATAAAATAGAAAAAGGCGATAAACCGGTTGCTGAGTGAATTGATTGATTGTAAATTAAAATTGCGGTAATCATTTGATTTTGCGGGGTTTCGTTGGGTTCTTTTAATTTTAGAATCCTTAATTTTTCAATTAAAGTTGAGTGTAATCTTTCTACAGGTGAATTTGAATTTGGGTTGTTGACGGTGGTGAAATGTAATTCAATTTTAAAAAGTTGACAGTATTCGCGGAAAGTTTTATTAAAGAATTCTTTACCTTGATCGCAAACTATTCGTTTTGGATAATTATGATGGGTAAAGTAATGGCGAATTTTGTTTAATACTGTAAGACTGGTTCCGTCTTTTATGAAGTAAGCTTGGGCGTATCTAGAAAATGAGTCAATTATCGTTAAGAATTTACAGTTTTGAAATGAAAATGTGTCGATAAAAAGGGTGTCGAACGGTTTACGTGCTAATAAAGGTCCTTGAAATTTTATATTATACGGATGTCTCTCGTATTTTGATTGTAGACACAACTCGCATTTATTTATTTCATTAGTTATCATTGGTCTCATGTTTGGCCAAAAGTATTTGAGTCTTAATTGGTTGTACGTTTCCACGATACCGGTATGAGTTTCGTCGTGGTATTTCGCTATTATGTCTTTTTGTTCTTCGTCCTTTAAAACGTCAATATGGTATGAGTTTGAAAAAACGAATTTTACAGAATTGTTGAAATACGTTTTACATAGTTTAATTAGATTATCTCGCAAGTCTGGATCTTTGCAGTAGATTCCGTAGGTTAGGTGTGGTCTAATAACTTCTTTAATCATCTTCGGTAATTCTTCTTGTTTATTTTCCTTTTTTATGACAATAGTGTAGTGGTTTTTCTTAAACGGTTTTTTCAGACGAACTTCATAATTGTCTCCAGCGATTATAATTAATCGGTTGTTGAAGTTGTTCACGGGTTGTTCAGATATTGGAATTACTTTTCCATCATCTTCATTACTTACTGAGTGTACCGTGTTTTCTAGGTTTTGACAAATTTCTTCTAATTCTTGCGCGTTTTCTTGCGACGGATTATTTATTATTCGATCTAATTCTTCAATATCTGGTAATTCTTGTATTTGTGGTACCATCGATATTTCATCAAGTTCTTTGTTATTTATTTCGATTCGTGATAGGGCGTCTGCTACTGCATTCTCCTTCCCCTTTCGGTAAACAACGTCAAAATCGAATTCTCCTAGCTTTAATTTCCAACGTATTAATCGCGAATTTGGTTCGCGGATTTTGTGCAGCCACACTAATGGATTGTGATCCGTTTCGACAGTAAATTTTCTTCCATATAGGTATGGTCTGAAATGCTTTGTACCGTCTATGATTGCTAAAAGTTCTTTTTCAATAGTGCTGTAATTTTTTTCGGCTGAATTAAGTGTTCGAGAATAATACGCGGTGGGTTTATTGTTTTGACTAAGAACCGAGCCTATGGCAACGTTCGACGCATCTGTGGTTAAAATGAAGGGTTTATCAAAGTCAGGGTAGGCTAAAATTGGTGCGTTCGTTAACAATTCTTTGCACAAATTGAAGCTTTCTATGTAATCTTCATTTTTAACATCTATTTTAGAATCCTTTTTGAGGCATTTTGTTATTGGTGACACTACTTTCGCAAAGTTAGAAATGAAACGTCTGTAGTATCCTACTAAACCTAAAAAGGATCGAACTTCCTTGATTGTTTTTGGTATCGGGTATTCCTGTATTGCTTTAATCTTCATTGGATTAGGTTTTATTCCGTCAGGTGTGATGACATGTCCAAGGAATGCTACTTCTTTGGACAAGAATTCGGACTTATCTAGTTGAATTTTTAAATTCACCTCTTTAAAAAGTTGGAATATTTTCCTAATGTGGATTAAGTGTTCGTGTAAAGATTTCGAGAAGATGATCACGTCATCCATGTAAACAAGGCAGAACTTGTACAAGTATTCCTTGAGGATGTCTTCCATTAATCTTTGGAAACTTGCAGGTGCGTTTTTTAAACCGAATGGCATTCGTAGGTATTCATAGTGTCCATTATTAACAGTGAAAGCTGTTTTTTCGATTGATTCGGGATCCATCTCAATTTGATGAAATCCCTGAGCTAGATCTAATGTTGTAAAGTAAACGCATTTGCCGAGATTATCCAGCGTTTCCTCGATTCGCGGAATGGGATATTTATCTTCGATTGTCTTCTCGTTAATTTTTCTATAGTCAATCACCATTCTGTATTTTCTTCTACCGCTTGCGTCCATTTTCTTTGGCACGATCCATACAGGTGCGCTGTAGGGGGATATTGACGGTCGTATAATTTTATTGTCCAAAAGTTTTTGTATTTGTTTTTGGATTTCGGATTGCATCGATTGTGGGTGTCTGAAGGACTTGACGTAGATCGGGTCTTCTTCGGTGCTTCTTATTTTATGTTTTACATGGCTAGTAAAGGTGAGGTCGGTATCTTCGTGATAAAATACTTCGCGAAATTTTGAACATAAATTTGAGATTTCTCGTTTTTCTTCTTCGTTCAAATGTGTCGTTCGAATTAATTTATGAATATTTTTGTTAGATGAAGGGGTGTTGTTTTTTTGATCTATGTCTAAGTACTCCGTGGGTAATACGTTAATCCGTTCTTTAAAATTGATTTCGATCCCTTCGATCGGGTTTGGGATTTTACATATACCTTTAGTCGCTATTGCAAGACATTCCGGAATTTCGAGATTATTTTCTAAATTTAGTCGCGGTATAAAAACTTCACCTTCGTCAACCGAGACGGGAATATTCAAATATTTTTTATTAATATGTTTTTCATTGACTTGATTATTGTTGAATTCGAGAAAAAAGGATATTTGAATATTTCGTAATGTAAGGGTTTTATTTTTGTAATCTAACTTTGCTTCGAATTTTTCCAAATCTTTGGTTCCGATAAGAACGTCAAATCTTTTATGCCAATTAACAATTCTAATTTTCATAGGGTCATTGATACCTAATTCTGATAAAAGCGGATATTTTAAATTTTGGTTTGATCTAATTACGTTATTTAAACTTGAAACGGTAAAAGGTTCTGAATAGAAATAATTTTTAAAATTTTGAGCAACATCAAAGTTAATGATAGAATCGGTAGCGCCGGAGTCGATTAAAACTTTTATATTTAAATTTGGTAAATAGAAAAATGGTAATTTAGCTTGAGAACAGATTGAATTTAAATCTACGGTGATGGAGTTTCTGAGGCTGGTACGCGAAAATTTTCTTCTTGTGGATTTTCGTACATCCAGTCCGGTGATTGAAAATTTTCTACTTCTTGAGGACATTCTTCGTAGTAATTTTCACAATTATTGTCATTTAAATTTTCTTCGAAAGCTATTTCGTTATTAAACAGTTCTTCAGAAATAAATGTGGGTCGATTCGTTGTTTGATGTTGATTTGGTTTTCTCGAGTATGCAGTAGTTTGTACTGACATTGGTGTCGGTTTGTAATAAGTTTTCTGCAAGGGTGGTCCAGGTTTTGTTCCAAAAACTTGTTTATTTGTGGGAAACCTAGATTGTTGTTGGAAAGGTTTGTTGATGGGTCCAGTAAACGGTTTGGGTTGAAATTGAGGTAACTGTGTTCGTTGTTGATAATTATTTGTCCATGGAACATTTTGGTTTGGATGTGCAGGTTTCATTGTTGTTTGTGGAAATTTTGTCGGTTGCACAGTAGGTTTGAATTGCCGGTCGTTTTGCATTCTTCGTACGTAGTCGGTGTAATTATTTTCTTGAATTTTATTATCATACATTCGACATTTGTTTAAGGCTTCTTCGAGAGTATTAAACTCAAAATTCATTAAATATGAACGGTAAGGTTCTAATAAACCCGAACAAAATATTTGTAAAGTTTGTTTTTGATATAATGATTTTTTAAATGCAAAAATATTTTGATCGTTTTCATGTAATTGAATGTATTGCAACAAGTCATTTTGAGCTAATAAAATTTTATCGTAATATTCGTTAAAGTTTTCATTTCTAATTTGAATGGTATTTCGTAAAGCAGAAATTAAAAGTTCCTCGTTACGTTGATCGCCATATTTTCTTAAAAGTGCCGCGCGAATACCGGTCCATTCAGTTAAGTTATGAAAATTGAGATAGTCTCTTGCTTCGTTTTTAATTTTCGCTAATACCGATACATTAAATAGATAAAATTGTGTTTCCGTTAATTTATGATTTACAAATTTAACTAAATTATCAACGCTCGTTATGAACGTAGATAGATTATTACCTGGATAAAATTCAGGTAGTGAATTTGTTAAAGCGGTCAATTCTTTGACTTCAAACGTAATTGACGATTGACCTAATGTACCCGTTGTATTAGACAAAGGCATTGTATCGTTGTTAATATTATAAGGTTTAAAACGATTATTTTGAGAAGATGTATACGCTTTATCTTTTAGTAAGGATTTTTTTGTATCCTCGTATTCAAATTCGATGTCACTATCGGACATTAGTAGCAATAATAAAAATAATAAAACAAAGTAAAATGAGAAGGATTCAAAGACTTACAGTGATAGTAGAAGGATCGTTGTCATTCTTAGTTCACTTTTTCGTTCCAGGCGACTCCTTGCTCGGTGTGGAATAAATTTTCTTTTCTCTCAGGTTCGTGGATAATTTCCAAGGTGTTGAGACACTCCGAATTCTGATTCACTCTTGGTCGTCACAAGTAGGTGATGTAGAAGTCGTATTTTCTTGATCGTCTTGAAATTGCCAAATAAGTAATGCCAGAATGCGTGAAACTATCCTGTTCGCAGCGCCAATAATGTACCAATCACAATTGTTGGTGTTTTAAAAAAGATTTTATTTTGAGTTTACACTTACAAGTTAATTACAACATAAAGAAATCTAAACTGACGATTGCTTCTGTTGTACCCCTATTAATAATTTTACAATAATTGGTTTATGAGATTACAATAAGTCTAATGTTTAACATAATAAGATAAATTAACGTTATCGTCTGATAACGTTACTAACAAAGTTTAAAGTCATTTCACTATCACTTATATAACTATATCTACAACAAAAGCAAGATGGGAAAAGTATTTACTTACTTTTAGCTTTCCTCTTTTTGTTTTCTATATAAAACTCAAAACTTTCTCGTTAATTAGTGAGAATTTGCTCGGGAAAGTTTAAATATCAAGAACTGCGACCGTACTAGCTACTTCTTCAAAATAATCGAGTTTCAGTAACTTTTTATATCGAAACAGAAATTTATTATTTTTTGTGTTTTTTATTATTCTTATTGCTGATGTTTTTGTGATTCCCCTCCTCCAAATCGCTTGAACCAATCAGATTTTTATGTATTGACTTCCTGATGGGGCCTGCAAGAAATTATACTAAAAGGCTGTCTTAAATTTCTCTGTGATTTCAATATTTCTTGAGCTGAACTTCACTTAAGGTAAGTACTGTTATAAAACTCAGTGGTGTAACAAGCAAGTAAGGGCCCTGTGTGCGAAATAGTTAACGGTGGCCCTACTTTTATAAAAAACAAAAAAAATTTGTATACGGAACTCGAAAATCCGGAGATTTCCATGCAATTCCAGTGATTTTTAAAGAATTCCTTCCAAACAAGAGCGGATACAGAGACAAGTAATCACCCCCCCCCCATTTAATTTTATTAAATATTTAAAAAAATATATAGATGGGTTTTTTCTTTTTCAATTTTCTGAGAATGTCTATATAGATTTCCTAAAATATCCTAAAATTTTCTGTGATTCCCCACTTGACAAGATTTTTTGAATATTTTTTTTTAATTTTTTGGAATTTCTTAAAAATTTTCCGCTTGTTTTTTACTAATAAGAGGAAAAATGATTTTTTTCATAATATGCAAAACTAAAGGAAAATTTGAAGAAATCTAGAATGTTATAGACTATCTTTTTTTTTGCTTTTTCCATTTTCTGAGATTTCATTGGCTTTAAAATGTTCTAGATTTTCTGGAGTTTTCTATTTACCAAAATTTTCTCGAGTTTCCTAAGATTTACTTGAAATTTTTACGGATTTCTTGAGATTTTCTATATTTCTACAAATTTTCTAAGAATCTGTTTCTTGAGATGTCTTGGAATTTTCCACAATTTCTTCAGATTTCCATTCACTAGTACACACAATTTTTCCCGCGATTTCCCCTTAGTTTTGTACTAACTGAAGAACCGAAGGGAAAATCGTGATATACAAAAATTAAAAGAAATCCAAGGAAATTTTAGGAAAATTCTATGAAATCTTATTAAAACTTAAGAATGCTATTCTCTTCTCAAGGACATCTTTAGAATTTATCTATTAACTTTAGAACAATCACAGGATTCCCACTTCTTTAGAAAATCTGGAACAGTCATAGAAAATTTAATATTTCCCTAATTTTGTCCGAGAATTTCTCATTTTTAGTGCCAAGTCAAAGAAATTAAATTTTTAGTCGAGGTAAACAATTTTATTTAAAAGTTTTTTTTAATTTTAAAATAAATTTGTTTTTAAATTTATTTTATTTAAATATTAATTGTTTTAAAGTAAAAATTAAATTTTTACTTCCTTGTAAAAAGAATCTAAGTCTGGGATCGAAAAGTAAAATAAAAAATTTCATTTTGACAAAGAAAATTAAAAACTGAGATTCTTTTAGAACAAATACATCTACACATCGTTTGTATAGAAACAAGTTTTAGTGCATATTTATACAGCATATATCTATGTGTCGTGAAAACTCTCACAGGGGGGTCTGGGGGGTGTGTAGCACCCCACAGAATATAATAAAATTCCTGGTACGAAAGTCACAAGTTTAATAGCATGGCAATCATTTAAACATAATTCCTGGAGACCTGGATGCCTCCCCAGACTTCAAAAGCATCTGGTTGTGCACCTCCAATTTTTGAGATTTTTATTAGGATTTAAAAAGTCACAGTTCAACTGGGGGCCCTTTTAGCCGGGGGCCGACGTGCGTCGCACCCACCGTACCCCGGTAGTTCCGCCACTGATAAAACTGGTTTAAACTTGGGGGCCCCTCCAGCGCATCTTTTGCTTCCTCAGCAAAAAATTGATTTTCCTATTTTGCCCGGTAACTCCAATCCTTCTTGAGCTTCAGTTTAGCTAAATACCTAAATAATATATAGAAATTCTGAGAATCTGGGGGAATACCCTCCCATGGTATTCCATACCACCCATATTAATGTTTTTTTTAAGTTTTGAGTTTTGCGTTCTGTATTTTCGTTTATGTTTATTGTTGACAAGATTTTCAGAACAATACCATTCTAAGCGAAGTTTTTGCAAAAGTTAGCTACTTTGTACTCCCAAAATAAAATAAAATTTTATCTTAAAAGGACTATAAATGTAAAGTGTGTCAGGCATTTTTATTGTAAAATTTTTATAAAATGACTTTTAAGTTGCAAAGATTTCCATTCATATTTACGATTCAATTTAAAAAATAAAGTAAAAGTTATCAATATTATTAAATTTGTAATTATTTGAATTTTGCTTTGGAACCTCGACCGTTATTCGCATAACAAATATACTACACATGTTCATCTCATCATGAAATAGCAAACTTGGTGTTATGCAACAATTTTAATTAATGGGAGAGATAATTATTGTAGCAATTTAAAACGAATAAAATGTTTGGGATTTTTTATATCCATAATTAAAAATTTAGGTGTGTTTTTTAAATCACTATAAAGCACTTGGGGCAATTAAATAATAAAATAAAAAAATTATAAACTAATAAATTTGTTAATTAAGTTAGTGATAAAGTGGACATTACAAAGTATTTTTAATGACCAAATAAAAAGCCATTATTTTAGGTCCAATATGTTGTAAATTTTATTATGTAAGTACTACATTCTCGCATTTATTGCTCGATATAATACATATTATATTGAAATGGGAAATATTTGTACCTCGTTTTATATAAAGTTGTGTGAATTGAAGCAAATAGTCTATGTCTATACTTGTGAGAAACTGTAGAAATACAGCCATCTCCATTATCCGTTGCATCACCTGCACACGGAGGCTCTTTTGTCAAGTACAGGGCATTATTATGCCAAAGGAACTGAATGAAATAGCTCCTTGAAAAGAGCAACAAGCCATTGTACTCTTTATAACCATTACTGCCTCATGCTTGACTCGAGCATGTTACATTATCGTACTTTGCGGAAGAAACGCCATGAACCATTGACAAAGATTTGTTATGTAAAAGGGAATAATAGCCATTCAAAGATTAAAGACTTTTACAAATTTGCTTCTATTCCAAAAGTTTGGATCCGATTATAGCCATCGGACACCAACCTCAAGTTTCACATTTCGACGTTGTTAAACAGTTCTTCGGTTGTACATCTCGATTTTCTTGTTGTTTTAATTAAACCGTCCTGCAGTGAACCGAATTATGACACTATTTGAAGCAATTTAGGTTTCTATAACCAGCAATAAGCGTTTAATTAACTTTGTCGTTGCGAGTCCATCTCACCTAGAAATAAAGGACCTTTGTTTTATCGCGTGCTATATTGTGGAACCCACAGAGTAACCACTTAATTCCGCTGGATTCTCATTTTATTGGTAATTATATAAAAAAAATCAATAAAATTAATTAATTAAACCTTTCGGTCTGAAAGCGACAAAATATTAGACTCAACAAAGTATAAAAAGTTGAGTGTTTTAAAAATTCCCTCGGAATTATAAAAAAACTAATTTATTTAAAAAGCAACAGAGTGTGGTATAAGGAATTCAACAGCCCTATTTAAAAAATGACATATGACTGACTGGCGAAGGATGCATATTATAACTTTTGATAATATAAAAAAGGCTTGAAAGTCAAATGTAACGAAGAAGTGACAACATGAATTACAAATTTTTCGAATACTCACAAAGTGAAAAAGTAACAGCTTTGATTTTTAAATTTTTTACTTGGTAACATTTTTTTAATGCTATTTTATAACCTGGACTATAGTTAGCTAACATGTTGTATTAACGAAAAACATCCCTTAAAAAGTTTTTTGTTGCCAGCATTACGATTATATCAGAGCAATGGCGATAAAAGGGACGCAAAAGAGCGTAGAGCAACAATTTTTATTTTTACTGCTTTGATTTTATTGACTCGCATTGCTGCTTTATCTTTTATCGCATAGATGTAATATCCAACTCACCTTTTTTAAAGTATGTGCGTAGTTTTGACTTACCCTACACAGAAAAATCAAAATTTTCAGTTACCTTCACGGTGGTTTTACCCTCTCAAAATTTCAAACGTAAAAACAGGATTATACAATTGGGGAAAACTGTCGATGTTCTTCTGCATGCTTTTTTTTCGAAAACATTTTTTTTAAATCCTAATCCTTTGTTCCTCTATTCTTCTTTTAAATAATTTAATTTAGCACTAATACTTTTTTAATTAGTTTGATTCGGATCATTATCCTTTTATTTACATTTATTATCAGTTTTACAAAAAAAAATTAAAATTTGAATCTCTCTTTATCTGAAAACTAATAATTTTAAGTAAATAATAAAACATGTATAATTTATTTATATAACAAATAGTAAAATTGTTGTATTACTATATCAGATATTTTACGACAGCATTAATGTTGCATGTATAGGTATACTGTTGCAGCGAAGCTATAAAATGTGAAAGGGAAGAACAAAAAGGTTAGGGTATCTTCTTCCGCTTCGTAAGTTCTTGTCGCGTTGGATGACCACATCTAGCGATCTCAATACCGGATTCTCTATATCTAACGACGCGAACGTAATTGTTATATTCCCTCGGCTTAGCAACCCTTAGCTGTTCATCCAGCAAAAGCCCTTACTGCACCCAATACCGTCAATGCGAAAAATCACTTGTGCGACCAAATCCCCGATGACAAGTGAACTGATTGCGGCATTTCAATTCGCATTTACAAGATTTCACAATGCATAATGACAAGATAAGTATCTGATTGCTAAGTCTATGTTTCGTTGGGTAAATATGCCTGTAATTACTGCGTTACGTTTCCATATTATCGACCATCCTCATTAACGATATTGTTTATTAAAATTTGTGGTTCGTTAGCTGCTAGGGTTTTCTCCAAATCAGTAATTAAGGGTTATAAATTATTACACGAAACAGATTATTAATAATTCCGAAAGTCTAGAATTATGAATTTTCCGAAAAAAAGTTTCTAGTTTCACAACATCATCAACTTCAACCACGACTTTGTCGACTAAAAAAAGTGCGGCAATTTTACATCGTTAACCGCGATGTTGCTCATTTTAAATCCCTATCCCAAAAACATTTTATTAATTAAGCCGCATTTAATTACTCTAATTTAATAGTAAATTGAACCATAGAGAACGGTTGAGCTCGCAAGACTGCTTTCCACTGCCCACAAGAACCGTCGTTAGTTAATTGGTAGGTCAGCAGAAACAAAATCGAACGTTAATTAGCGAAAGCGTAAACAAAACCAGTAAAATGGATTTGAAACGGGATACTATAGGTTTCCTTTCTTGATAATTAAACAAAAGCGTGGGATGATTGTTATCCTGGTGGAAAAAAATTTAAAAGCAAGAAAGCTGCGCGTTCTAACATAAAATTGCAAACAACCGGTCGATTAAGATAATAACGAAAAGTTAAATAAGATTAGCGTTAAATTTTAAGTGTTCGATGTTATTTTAGGTCATTTAATTTTAAGCTTCAAGTTGTGTTTACATTGTTAATACCTAAAGTGGGTAATTACCTGAAAGTATTTGAAAGGGAAACATTGGATTATGTACCATACAGGGTGACAAATAAATTAATAAATGTGGAGAACCGCAAGGCACTCGTTCCGCGACCTCAGCGAGTGTTGGGCAGTCTAACTTTCATCCCTTTGCACAGAAAGGTGGTAGCTTTGGTATTGTAATTTGTCGCAAATTTAACTTATTTAGCCCATTTGGAATCACCCAGTATATTTATCGTAAAATTAAGTGCAATTACTTAGCACCACGTCGAAAATCTGTTTAATGTTTCAATCAAATAGCATGTACAACCCCTCGAGAGTTACGACGCGCATGTGGATGACTAGGAACACACGACCACTCGAGAAAATTAATTACAATTATTGACAAATGCGGTTGACAGAGACCATAGGACAAGAAAAGAAAGAATAGCAGAAATTCGTTCGCCATTCTTATTTTTTATTTAAAATTCATAAATTATTTATAACACCAAATGTATACACTTTCGGCATTAAAACGAATAAAAGTGAAATAATTTATTCAAATCTCTTCGGCGCTGTGAACTTTATAAATTTGACTATAAACTCTAAAACTGTTTTATCAATACCTTCATCAAACATTTAAATCAATCAACCCCTTAGGAATTTCCACTTTAAAACCTATCACGTTTATATTATTAAAAGGGCTTATTTTTCTTCAATGGATCATTAAATTCGGTAGCAGTTGTTGCTTCCAGGCTTCATTTAATTTTTATCTACAGTTTATTTCTACGATTTTATGGTAATGCGGTGTTTTCGAAATCCCTTGTCGAAGAAGCTTAAACAATTTTTTTTTCATTTATTACAGTAGAACAGGGAAACAAACAAAATCATTCTGGTACTAAGATGAGCTTACAAAAAATCTCAGCTGAGGATAACAGGATCTTGTATTAAAGAAACAAGAATAAGAGGAACAGGATTTCTGGAATAATGTAAAATTATATTTTTGTATTTTATCCGCTCCTGCCTGCATAAGGTTGTGCTTTCTTCCCACCGGAAGTTTGTCATAAGTAAAATTTAATTAGTAGAATAAGGGGACGTTCATTAATACGTGAGGCGTTTAGGGGGGGAAGGGAGTCGAGCAAAATCTCGCCTGTCCTCTCTTCTCGTCAGGAAGAAGGGGGGTCTCGCCAAAATCACCAGACCTAATTAATGATTAAATTAATGAATCCATTTTCTTAAAGAATTTTTCATCTTCCGGCGTTGAGTCATCGGTTTCTTCTTCTGGAAAATGATTGAACAGAAATTCATTACCATAGAAGTAAACTGTGGTGGATAGGGTCAAAGCTTAGCAAAGCTGGAAAGGTTTATGAGAAATGTACTTTTTAGTGCCTACATTTTAGTTTAATTGAAACGTATTGCGTGTAGAACATTTTCAATTAAATTTTAAATGAAAAACTTGCGTTGACTCTATTAATTATTTTATCTTTGTTCTTTTCTGGTTGTGACTTATAATTAGAACTTCATAACAGATAATACTTTTTGTTTATGTTTTCGAGTACTTTTATAAAGTTTATATAGCTTCGTAACGCATAATAAATTAAAACAAAGAAGTTATTAATTTTTATTTGTTATCGATAGAATGGAAAAAAAAAGAGTATAGTTGGTACGACGTCGAGCGTCTTACCTTTCCAACCGAGAAGTCCGATAATAACTTACCATTTTATTTCCTCAGTTTTGTTGCCGTCTTTAATTTTTATCGAATCATCTGAAATCCCCAAGGTACCTTTTACCTTATTAAAAATAAATAATATTCGATGTAATGTATTTTTAAAAACTCAACGTTTTTTATTTTATTGTATTTTATAGAAGCATAAAATATTTTTAGTGGGCAATAAAAAGTGCTACTAAAATACTAAATTATGCCGAAAACACAGACAACAAGTTGCAGTTACAGAAAATATTTTAAATTGTTTGTGTTGGTATTTTAAGTTATTCGATAATCTACATAATTAAACGTTTCGTATTAGCTGTATCATCGTATTTTTATAAATCAAGATAAAAAGGCATAAAACCATTAGTCTCAGTCAGAGAGATATAAAAATCCTCGATAACATATAAATATCATATTATCATCAAGGGTAACTTCGAGGTGGTCGAAAACCTACACAAGAATTTATCACATTTAATATTATGAAGTGGTAAATGGAGTGGTCATATCTGAAAAGCAACCGCTTATTACAAATTGCTTTGTTTATGTTCATTTTGGAATAAATTGCACACATTACCATCTCATTTAGTCAGGTCAGCAAAAATAAAGCAATTTGTTCTTTTTGCTAAAAAAATAAAAATAACCGCTCCCAAACACGCCGGGAAAGAAGAGAAGAAATTGTTAGGGTGGTAACCATATATAAATCAGGTGAACGGGAGTTGTTAACATTCTATTGTTTAAATTACTTTAAATACTTTCAGTCATTACTTATTTTTCTTTTTTTAATTTGTACAATTAAAAGGCAAACAATACACTAGGTAATTAAGGGTTTATAGTTTACATGCTGCTTAATTAAACTTAAATTATTGTTATTCTATGGCAATTAGCCGAGACATGCAAAGTGAAAAATCTTATTTTTTAATATTACTGTTGTTAAACCTTATCAAACCGATCCTATCGGTCGCCTAGTAAAGATCCACTTTTTCCCCAGTTGCGTAAGTAGCTATTTAATAAAAAAAACTCTTAAACACTCAAGAAACTGATTGTTTTCGTATTTACGAAAACCAATTTTCTTCAAGATTGACAACAAAGCAATAATATGAATATTTTCTAAGTGACTTTTTGTGAAGATTTTCTTAATTTTTTTAACTTTTGACCTCACATCTAAATTGAATTAATATTCCAAAAGAATAAATTAAAAAAATAATTGGATTATAATTTATGAAAACATCTCAAAGAAAAGCTTGAAGAGCGTTTAGCAATAACATTAATTTTGTATTTGCTGCAGTAAATTTAAAATTTTTCTAAGCAGAAATAAAATTTTTATTGAATTCGAAATAAAGCATCGTTAACTTTTCCATCTTAAATTTTCAATAGACTATTAAAATAGAATGGATCATTAAATACGCATATCATTTTTATTGTTGCATGTGTGCTCACCCCATACGAAAATGGTAAGTGGTGGTGAATATCGACGAGGTCTAATTTGAAACTACGAAATGACTTTTAATAGAGTTTTCCAAGCGAGTAATCCAAATTTCCTTACAATAATTCAATAACTAAGAAGAATTTCATGTGATAAAGCTTCTTAAAAACGAAACGGTAGCTGTATTATATGTAGAATAATAGAACGGAAAATTCAATTTGCTATTTGAAGACTTCATTATATTATTATAATTACACAATTTTCTTATTAGAAAAGCAAATATTTCAGCTTGATTTTCCCATGAAATAAATTAGAAAATTTCATTACTTTACCGAGAAATTATACTAGTTTTTATATTGACGATTTCCTTCGCTTCCTGGTTATGTTTCGGTTTTTTTATATATTGTGTAGCGACATTTTGACGATTTTCTTATTTTAGCAACTAACTTTTGCCAACAGTTTCTTTAATCTTCTTACAATTTTTTAACTTTCAAACAATATCGTATTGTGGAAAGTTATAAATCATGTCGTGTTTATTATTAATTCTATTTTTAATAAAACTTCCCAAAGTCGTATTGACTTTTCTAGACACATTTCCAACCAAACACTAATAAGTTTTCTCAACTTGGAGTTGCACTTTAAAACGAATTACTGTTAGTATAACTAATATCGGATTAAGTTTAAAAAAAGAGTTTTATTTTTCGAAATTATGAAAGTAACTTTCGGGTTTCAGCGGAAATTTCCCGATATCGCTCATCTGCAGCACAAATAGAAGGTAATAAAGGCGAAATCGCTTTGAAGAGCACTAGAGAATGCAGAAAATCTATTCTTCTTTAGAATTATTTAACTACAAACTTGTTTAATTCCGATCCTTTGTCGTCTGATTTGTTTTAATTCGGTTTGATTAATTTCCATTCGATTGTTTGATTAAAATGTTTCTTGTGACGATGTAATTTAACTTTTAAGAGATTCTTTCAATGTTTAAGTTTTGAATAATTTGCGATTGTTAAACCAAAAACGGTTTTAAGCTACAGACTTTCAAGTTTACAAAGAAAAGTTCTGGGATGAGGCTTAAAAGAATTATCAGAGTATTTCGATCTTAACCAGCTGAGCTGACAAGACCGAATTAATTTGCCCAGTCTCGGCAACACAAAAGCTACACAATATCGACCACATCAAAAATGTCAACGAATAAAGGAGACGTGTCCTAAATTTAATGAAATTTTTGCTAAACAACACGATCATGAATTTTGATAGCACTCGATGATAGATTTTGAATTACCGTTTATTCAAAGTAATTATGTGATTCCCATCTTCAATTTTAAACCCTTTCATGTTTTCTTCCATTCATAAACACCACGAGATTACAATTTTTCGTTTAAAATTTTACCCAAGTGAAAAAAATTCAGACAATCAGAATTTTTTAAATTTTAACTTTCAGTTACCAAATAAGTTAAATTTTTAGATTGTTGTTTGCTACCGAAAGTTATGTCGTTTTTTATTATTTACCCAATTAATTTTGCTTTGATTAAATTCCTTTACAATTTACAATTTATTACATTTTTAAAATAATAAAATTAATATTTTTGATTTAATTTTAATTTATTATTTTTTCATGTTCTTTCTTTATTTTGGTATAGCCTTTGATGAAGAATAGTATATTGTACACCAAGGGACTAACGTAATTAATGAAGAGTTTACCCAAGTTTAAATCGAGCAGATATATTTCAATATTTTCAATTAACAAATTAAATCTGGAAAAGCAATTCAGTGGAGCTTAATAAAATTCAAACGACTGAAAGTAAAACCATCGTGAATATTGTAAAAACTCATTTAATTTTCTGCTTAAATTTGCAATTATAGTTGTAGCTATAAATGAGTTGCATAAATTTGAATTGTAAACGAAAGATCTATAATTTGAAACCTCAATTATAGGAATCGACATAAATAACTCAATTGAGGCGCATATCACAATTGCAATCGTAAAATCTTTTGATTAAATTTTGATAAGCGTGTTTGTGGGGCGAACAAAAAAATAGAAAACTCGAGAAAACTCTTTTTAATTTTCTGAAAACTGCTAGACGATTTTCTTTTCAAGAAACCGGGAATATTCTCTTGTTAATTTTAGTTTGTTTGCAATCATTTTATTTGGCTTTCTTATTAATAATTGCTTTAATAGTTTACATAAAATTTTGTGGCTTTTCTAAGCTGTCGTGACGCAGTAATCTAAAGCCAAGTTGGAGAAACTTAATAAAGTTTAATCTCAATGGAACTCGCAGGTTTAATTGCGGAAATGGAGATTAAAAACTTAAACAATATGAAAATTATATTAAAGCTATTTCTATACCTTTGTATTATAATAATTTTATACAATGAAGTTATTAATTGAACGGGTTTACAATGAAAATGGAAACTTATACGAAAACTTAAATTTCTATTTAAGATAAAAACTTGTTGTGCAAAGTTCTCCATGCCAAATGTTAGGTAAATAATTACCATTTATTCCACTCCTCCTCCTGCTTGCTCCACGTGTGGACGTCAAAATTAATTTAATTAGTAAAACATCATAGCAAATTAATTAATACAAGAAGTTTGACAAAGTACATACTTATTGTTAATGTAAATGTATATTATTGATTATGTGTGTTCCTGCACGTCAAGGCAAGTCCTCGTATGACAATGCAGCTTAAAATACATTTTCTTTAATATTTTAACATTAAATTGCCTTTAAGCAAAACCAATGCGTAAATGATAGAAAGATTTGAGTGAGTCAGATACTCGAACCAAGAGCTCTTCGTGGTGAATTCTGTAGTTACCGCGATCCATTGAACGATTAAAGGACCACACTGTTTTCACCCTTATAACCCCTGGCATAAAGTTTTATTGTCATGCAAACGACTCGGTTATTTGAATAAGTGCTTACAGCTACGTTTAATAGTAGTCAAGACTTATTAAATATTTGTAGTTTTACTTGTATTAGTAACATTATTGGAAGGAGAAAATTCGAAATCATTTTCTTTGGGAAATTGGAAAAAAAATTTAATTTAATTACAATGTACCGTAAGTATCAATTGTACTGGTTTAGAAATAATGTTGACTCGATTTTTACGGTTCTCTTTATAGTCAGGTACGTTATTTATTAGTCTGCTCTCGTATATCAAAGTGTCGGATTCGCGAGGGCTACAGAGTTACGACTATTTGAAGTTGAATAATAGCAAGGAAAGGTTTATTGTTCAAAATCTGTTGAGCTTATTGAACGCCTTGATTTCTCTACATTTAATAGTATCAGTTGTTATCAAGTAAGCACTACTTTGATTCTAATTTATAGCAACATTAATTATTTGTTACGGATATTTGATTTCGGTCCATTAATGGAGAACAATTAGAAATGCGGAAGCAAGGGAAAAAGTTTTTAAGTTTTAAGTGTAAAATAAAATTAAAATATTTAAGAATCACACTGTAGATGTTATCAAAATGTATCGTGGTATAGAATTTTTGAAACTAAATAGAATTTAAAGTAGGAAAGTACATATTTGAACGACTACAACGTACAATCGTTATAATGCTCGTTCCTAAGTAAGCCCTAGGGGAATTTTGATACTTCAAAACGATTTGGTAACCAGTGAAAACCATTATTATCGGATTTGTGGTCGTAACATGTGTTGAAGAACATCATTACTTTAGATTTACATTTCTTAATACCTACAAGTCTCCTGCAATTTATAACATACTTTTGTATCTGACAACTTGAGATAGAGTAGGTCGTTTTATTTTAAAGTACTCACCCAACCTGTTTACTATACTGCACGTATACCGTATACATCTATATATTGAGCTTTTCACGTATTATAAAATGATTGGAAATTGATAGATTTTTCAGTCTTACAAAGGTTTACGGTAAGAAAAAGCTCCGCTGTATCTTTAATAAAGTACACTTTTCGAAATTATTATTAAAATAGTAAAAAAAGTAGCAAATCGTTATTACAAGAGAAACGAACATGTTAAAACAAAATTGAGCCAATTTATGAAGTGACAATTATTTCAATTCTTTTAAGTCCTTCTCTTGTACTGTTGACTCTTTTTGATTGACACGTGGCCATGTGTCATCAATTATTGTAATATTATGTTGGGGTACAGCTTGGCGATTCGAAATAGTTTTGTAATTTTGAATAATTTTAAAAATCCACGTCGAACTATGTTATTTACTGACAAAGTTGGCCAATAAGCATACAACAATGAAGAAATTGATGAGTCAAGTTTACATCATTAGTAAATGTGATGACTGCTGAAAAAAGTTAGATGATACATTTACAAATTTAGGGGAGCTTTTGGAGTAGGCCAAAAAAAGAGATCACTTAGAATATTGATATAGTTTTGGTAGGACATAATGAAGCAATAAATGTTCAACTCGCAACCGAAAGATGTTTCCAAACATATAAAATGCTGATCGTGCTTTAATATTTACATCAAACTGATCGATGCGATGCCACGAAATAAACGTAAGATTCGACGAAACGTGAATTTTATGTGGAAGCATATCAGTATTTTTTTAAATTTAAATTTAAGAATAAGAATCGCTTGGTGCGGTTATTAAAACATCTCGAGAAAGAAGAAAAGTTGCGTTCCATTGAAAGGAGGAGAAATTGCAAAGTTAACACGACGGGTAGTGACAATTTCATTTTGCAGCTTTCACCCCGTTCCCATTAAAAGAGGCCGCGATGGATGAGGCGGAAAATTTGCGAAATGTCTCTGTGATATTTCCTGTTTTGACATATTTAAATTCTTGTTCATGGATCACTAGACTCCTGTCAGGATCTTAACAACTTTGCAGTTTTCGATGTAGGCGATATAAACCGACGTGTTTCAACAAGGGAAAACGTAATTTAATTTATATTTGACGCGACTTGATGGGCGCTAATTGGTTAGCTTCGGTTTGTTTTGTAAGTTAATGCTATTTCCATGTACAATATTTACCTACCATTTCGCTAGTTTAAAAATATGTAAAACGACCCATTGTAATAAGAAAATGAATCGCGAATGTAACTCGTTTTTATACCTTATATACCCAGCATTGCGTGGTTAGTTGTTCTGCTTTTATAAGAAACACTTGCGGTTACTGCCCACAGTATTATTGAAATCTCTCGTGCATACCATTTTCTATGGTCATTGTCATACAAGGAAAATTTCAGCAAATTAGATCCACATCTCCACAAATATACATAATACCACTTGCCTTAATCGCATTGTTTATAATATTTTTTTTAGAAAACAGCGGTTTTCTATTTTTCCCTAATCTTATCTTTTAAATTTCATAAAAAGTGACATCCACATTTAGAAACATATTATGCATTATTCATAAAGATATAAAAACGCAATTTAATTCCAAGTTTTGTAAACAGAAAGATTTGGAATACTGTTAAATTAATAAGGAAAACATAAACGCGACAGGTTTTTGATGCTTTTATAAATTTTGTGGATTTTTATGATAAATGTTATCCAACCGTGTTAATGTTACTGTGAGGAAAAGTAGTTCACATGGAAACAAAAAATGAGAAAAATTGTGCTACAAATGAAAAATTGCGTCGGTGGCTGTTGAAATTTCCATTCCAGTCTATTAAAATCCAAAACAGAGTATGGTGCACTTTTGCATTTATTATTTTGTTAACCGCATTGCTTAAGAAATTGATCAGAATAAGTCTGATTTAATAGTAGGAAAGACTAAAGAGTGATTTTGAAAAAATAATCAATAAAGGGAGTTTTCCTTTGGATGACTAAATGTAATTAAAATAAAAATTATAAACTAATTTTAAAATATAGGAAATGCATATCAGACATCTACTGAGCATCTGGATGCATCAAGATTCGAAAATTGCATTTCTAGATTAAGGATGTATAGGAGATACAATCGGAGACAAAAGTAGGATTAATCTGAATATCACGAATATTGGTCTTATGTGTGTAGTAAAATACTTTTTAAACATCATAAACGATAAACAAAGTTATGAAAATGCATGAAGAAAGGTTTTTTTCGTTTAAATCGGTTCATTTTCTGAAATTACAAATATTAAATTTGACATAACAAAATTTTTATTAGTGACTATCCCTGCAATCCAACCTACTATCTAAGTAAAAAATGTAATAATTTTTATGAGTAAAAATTGATATTTGTTGTTAAAACTAATAAAAACCGAGATATACATAATATTTTTTATACCAACAAGTTTGAAATATGTTTGGGGTTCTTTTAACGTCGAAATCTATTTTATTTTTAGCGAATTGAATGTGACAACTCTATATCGGTTGTTCAATTACTAATTAATTTCTCGAGAACGGGCTAGTAAACCGTGATGAAAGTTTGCTAAAACCTTCTTCTCTTTACAAGCTATAACTACAGAAAATTTGAAAAAATTCTTATATTTTGATCATATATTTTAAGCTAATATATTATTCAGTAAAATGTTTTTCATAAAATGATTTTTACATTATATAATTTTTTTAGGATTTCTTAAGATTTAGCTTTAGATTTTTATTTCGACAAGTATTTTACTGTTTACCACCTTGTGATTTTTCCTAAAAGCAGACTCTTAAGCAAAACCATAGATCTGATTTTCTTGAATTTTAACAAAAAGTCAACATCAAATTAAAACTGCAAAAACTATTGAACGGTGTAGTAAATCGATTTGAAATTTTTTTTATTACATCGCAAAGTCAATGATGACATGTGTACCAATTTTCATCGATATCTTATATTTTTGAGTTTTATTTTTTGTCTCCTATACATCCTTAAATAATGATATCGGCTAATAAAATTTACATATTATAATCGAATGAAAATATAAAATTCAAAAATAATTAAGTGTAGAATGAAAGAGGAAATAATAAAATTATAATTAAAAATTCAAGAGATAATTTTAAACTAATGAAAAATTTTATGTTACAATCCGAAAGCATTAAATACTCACAATAATGTACAAAGTGAGAATAATTCCATCTTTTTCTTATAAAAGTCCTTTTTATCACAGACCAGTGCTCTGTGCTGGAACTTCTTTTTTTTGAGCCCCTTAATTTTTTTAATTATTAATAAGGCCCGGATTTCTAGGCATTTGCCTTCTTTGATTCCGTACAGGCTTTAAAATTTTGTTTGCAGCAAAATGTATTTTGCGACTTTGCGATCATTTTAAACCACTCTTTGAAATGCCTATTTTCTACATTTAGTGCCTTTTTTTGTAAATTGCACCTAAGTGGTTTTTCTTAATTGATTTTATCCTATAACTTGCCTAAATGAATATTTATTTCAATTATTTTTTAATTTTAACCATAGAATATAATTCTGAAACGGAAATATATTTTGTATTTTACAGAGTCTTGCTTAAGTCGCTGTTAGTTAAGAATGGGGCAACAAAATAGAAGAATGTATAGGTACAAAATTGAAGACAATGAAATTTTTAACAAAAAATGTCAAAAAAGTTTTGCTGTAAAGGCGATTTTTATAGGTCAAAATATTGTTTCAAAATGTGCAATTTACATTGTTAACATAGGAGTGTCCGGATATGTTGGTTACTCACTTTTTCCATTGCCTCCAAAGCTTGTGCTGACGAGATGGGACAATATGGATCGGGGCTGCAGTGTTTCACCATAAAAATTTTAAGAGCTAAGATACTAAAAGAGAAGCATTGCATACCAATATTAGCAAATTTTAAAATTTGCAACAACAATTGAAAGAAGCTCCGGGTAAGATTGTAAAACTTATTTCTGCACGATTCGATGCTCTTTTGGTGAAAAACCTGCGCTACTCGGATTTAATGCAAATTAGCAAAGTATTATCTGGAGATTCAAATAGTCTCCCAAATAAAATTGGAAGCTTAGATGGACCAGATTTTAAATAATGCTTCTGTTACTTCTTGTGACGTAGAGCGGTCATTTTCTGCGTACAAACAAATATTAACGGAAAACATAAGAAGTTTTACTCTAGAATATTTGGAAAATTCTTTAATTTGTTATGTAAATGTTGAAAGTTAATATTATTGTTAAATTAAAAGTTAAATTGAATAAATTAAATTTTTGGTACAAATTTTATATTTATTTTATACTTATTCTTTATTTCAATAATTTAATTTTTTATTTTGGACTGCCTATTAGTGCCTATAATCTAATTTTTTGGTGCCTATTTGCCTGCTTATTTTGAAAGTTTTCAGTGCCTAAAAATCTGGGCCTTAATTATTAACCTGAATCCAATATCATATTCATATAATCAAAGGTTAATGGATGAGAGAAGAGGAATCTTCTCTCGGCTACGTTTCGTAACATATAATCCACCTAGCGATTAATTAGGGGTCGTTCATTAATTACGTAAGGTATTTTTCTTAAAATTTTGACCCCCTCGTCCCCCTTGGTGAGATATGGTAAGATGTGGCAGGACTCCTCCCCCTCCCTTCTCGCGTGTAATTTACTCTATAATTTTTTTCAATTTTTAAAGATTTTCAATTATTAATTTTTTAAATTACTTATTAGGTTTTTAAAATATAAGATGTTATCTGTTATAAATTATAATAATGTATATTCTATAAATTAAAAAATTGACGTGAGATAGTTATTGACCCTCCCTCCCTCAACAAAGTTTTTAAGTTATTAGCGATTGGTTAGTAGGTTTAGGTTCGAAGTTAATCGGGTTAAAACAAGAAGTAAATATCTCGAAAATTTTGTGTACACTTATTAGGAATTCCCTTGGAAATCTTTGGAATTCCTTTGAAATCATACAAATTCATTAGATTGAAACTGGTTTGAATAACAAGGGTGGATCCAGGCAAAGTTTATGAAGGGGGCAAATAATTCTGGTGAATCATTATATATATTTATATTTATTTTGACATGAATTTAGGTATGTTTTTGAAATTGAAAAAATTTTTTGTAGATTTTGTTAGTTTTTGTCATGAGGAGGGTGTTAGATACACCGTTATCCTCCCTTCTTGCCAGGCAAACTTAAAAAATGGGAAATTCGAGGAAATTTTGAATATTCAGAATATTTTAGGAAGGCCAAGGAAATTTCAGAAAATTTCCTTCACTTTTGTGCATCACGATTTCCTCTCGGTTTCCCAGCAATAAACTAAGGAGAGAAATCGTTAGAAGACTCCGGTGAACAAGTGAAGAGAAATCTGAAGATATTCGGGGAAATCCCAGAAATTATCAAAGAGCTTTAGAATCTTATAAACTTTTAAAAAATCCAGGGAAATTGAAGATAATCTTGAGGAAGAGAAAAATTTAAGGAAACGTAGAAAATTCTAGGATATCTTAAAGAAATCTAAAAGAAAAAAATGCAAGAAAATCCAACGAAATATCAGAAAATTCCAGAAAATTTTGGGACATTAAGAAATTATAATAAATGAAAATTCTGTAAAAATGCAGAAAATTCTACATTTATATAGTAAGAAATCTCGGAAAATCTTAATAAATCCAAGGAAATCTCAAAAAATTGAAATTTAAAAAAGTCCATTCATAGTATTCTTAAGATTTTCTTGTATTTCCTATTTCGTAAGACTTCCTGGAATTTTCTCAAATTTCCCTTCAGTTGTACCCAAGAGCAGATTCAGGAAAAATTCATGGGGGCAAGTGAGGTTGGCTGCGAGAAGGTAAATACATATTTTTTGATAAGAATTTAGGTATATTTTCCTAATTTTAACAAAATTTAGTAATTTTATTGGATTTGATGGGTTATGGGTCACCTCCCCTTTTTGAAAATTATTGGAATTCCGAGTCCTGTGCACAAAATTATTTTGAGATATTAACCCCTTGGGTTAAAACCTTCTAGCAAACTTTCTCGAAAACCCAACTAGTTTCGTGTAACTGCTACTTTTAAATAAAACATATTGCAGACAAATGTACACAGCTAAAGAGACAAAACAAAAGTTAGTAAATTAACGGTTTGGCATATAAAATGCCATGCCCGCACACCAATAATTTTAACATGCCAACGTCGTTTGGTCGATTAAATACGGATTTTGTCGAGTAAGAACTTGAAATTCGGCGGTAAATTTCAAAGGCATTGTAGCTAATTTCAGTTTTTCGGAGAAACGGATTGGCTTTCAAAAAAGTTTTCTAAACTAGTTTTAAATAATCTATTTTCCTACCCAGCACCTGTACACTGCTAACGGGGACACTGTGTACATTAATTAATAAAAATGATCGGGTTCAACGTAATTAATCTGTTGAAGAAGGCAAATTTTGCTTTCTGTAGACACTTTGATACCTCCAAAACCTAATAACGTGTTTTAAAAATGTTTGGTAAGTAAAATATTACTGCCAGAATATTTATTGCAAGTTGAAAAATAAAAAATAAACTACCTCAAAACACAAAGTTAAAACAATAAATCTGTTGTGATAATTAAATTTGCAAAAATAAATTAAAGAAATCGTTGAAATTATTTGTCATTCGGAGCAAGATTTTGGCAAACAACCAATAATTCTAATAGCAACGTTCTTTGCTGATATTCTAATTAAAATGCCATTTCACAAACGTTTTACTTTCTTAGCATAATCCACAAATTAGTTTCTAAAAATATGAAAAAAAATTGACCACACAAAGATTACAAAAACGTATGTAAATGAAATCCATAAAGGTAGTATTGGCTTATAATTTTTATTTAAATCTTCACGATTTATAAAGTCGTTTCATTAATAATAGTTTTATGTCAGCCAAACAACATTTTAAAGATAATTTAAAGCCTGGTATGTAATAAACTTCTCAATTATTTTTATTCTTCTCTTTTTGTTTTCGTGAGTTACAACTTGGTAATATTTATAACAACTCCTGCTATTTAAATGTTTAATTTTAATAAATATTTATAAAATTTTTATGTAGGATAAAATATGTTTTATATGTTAAATATGTATGCTGCTACCTATTTTCTCGATTAATTTCGAGTTTTCCTTTTGGGAAAATTTTGTGTGCGGAGGTAATAGTAATTTATTAAGTGTTGAGAATAACACGTTAGATTTCTTATGACAAGGAAAACAACTCATCCAGTCCAGAGATAAGAATTTAGTTGTTTTCACTTTAAAATTAATGAATTCACTCTACTACTCCTTTTGTATCTGTTGGTTCTAAATAAACATCTTCGACATAATGGAAGTTATAAATTTTTCTAACTTCCATTCCATCTCTTAATGTTTATGTAATGGATAATGAAGCAATATATGGTATAAAGAAAGCAATTTATTATATTCGAATACAAAAATTCAGTGTTTAGATAAAGAAAAGAAGTTGTCGAGTAGATAAAAGTTGGAGTAGGTACTATTGGAAATCCTTGATAATGGATACTAAAAAAGCTAAAAATGTGATTATATGGTAGGTAGGAAGAAAGCACGTAAGCTCATAGAGAAATGTAAAGCTGTCAATCGCACGGTTGCCAATATTGTGGATCTCGTATCCGGTTGTATTATGGAAAGGTGCGAGATTGACGGTACACAAAATTGAAAAGTTTTGTGTGAACTTCAACCACATATGACACGCGAGTATTTTGTACAAATAATAGAAATGCTCAATTTTGATTTTTTTAAAGTTCAATTTCACTCGACGGTTAAACAATGTACGTATTCCAAAGTGGGTTTCGAAAACCATCTGAGCTTTTTATCCTTTTTAAATTCTGCCATCCAGCTCTCCCAAGTAGCGGAGGGAGGCAATTTTAATTTAGTTCGTTTCACATTTTCTCTTAATCTCAGATTATGAGTTCCCATCGCTCTATACATGCTCATTTCGACTGAAGGATGAATCTGAAAATAAAAAATGATATAATATCGTCGACATTTTTTTTCTCTCGCCGTGACAAATAATAAATTGAACGCAATTGTTATTTTGTGAGTCTGTTTTTCTACACAAATTCTTTTCTAAAGGTTATTTATATTTGCTTTTAGGACGAAACTCAAGAAATGTATTTATTACAACTCGAGAAAGAAAAATCTTATCAAGGCAACGTGGAAAAATGTAATTTGTACGCAAATTGAAAAATGTGGAATTATTTAAGTGCTACGGTTTTAGTGTTAACGAACTTCCCAAAATCATATCTTCACGTAAAGGGCTAGCTAAAAACTAGGGAGTTATTCAAAAAAGACCTACTAGTAGATCCAATTCCATTTGCACGCTTCCTATTTACTTATTTAAAGGTTTAATTCCGTCTATGGCACGCCATCTTGAATATTCCTCGCTTCATCAACATTTCAAGACTTGCATTTGTATCGCACACCGGGGTGTAAGTGTATGGCTGAATAGATAAAAGATTGTTTTATATCTTTATCAAAGTTATTTGCAAATGTAGGACTGGGTTTTTGGGTTGCAAATTACTTATTCATGCAATAAACTCCACTGCAACCGGGATAAATTTAAAAGTATGCATTTACCTTAATGCATATTCACGAAAGATTTACTATATTAACATAAAAGTACAAAATCGATTTCCCAACCTACTACTACGAGGTCTTGCTAGGAAATTATTAAGGACGGTCCATCGTCAGTAATCGGAATAAGTAATTTTTTTATTAGCAAAAATGTATATTCATATAAGTATTTTTAAACTTTTCCTCTCGACTTCTGGCTGTTGACACTTTTGGATAATCACTAAATTAGGAATACGCCAGTCCAAAGACTGCCTTTATCTTTGTCTTTGTCCAGTCAGTTTAATGTAGATTAAGTTAGATCACATTTTGTCAAGGGGTAAATATCTCGAAAATTTTCTGTACACTTATTTGGAATTCCCTTGAAAATTACTGGAATTCCTTGGAAATCATAGAAATTCTTAAGATTCTCCTCACTAGGTAGAATTTAGGTTTATTTTTGAAATAAAAAGAAATTTAAATAGATTTTGATGAGTCATGAGGAAGAGGTTACCGTTACCCTCCCCCTTTCCAAACATTCTTGACGTAAACTTAAAATATGGAAAATTCGTGAAAATTTTGTAAATTCTATTATTTTAGGAAATCGAGAAAATCCCAGAAAACCGAAAAAGCTAAAAAATAAAACTTGTTATCTCGATTATTCTTAAGATTTCCAAATTTCATAAGATTTTCCTTCACCTTCGTATTTCATGATTTTCCCTCGGTTTCCAGCAGAACACTACGGAGAAATCATCAAAAAACTCAGGTGTACTAGTGAAGAGAAATCTGAAGATATTCGAGGAAATTCCAGAAAATCTCAGAGTTTCAGAATCTTAGAAATTTCAAAAAATTCATGGAAATTTTAAGAATTTCAAGAATCTCAGGAAATTGTAGGACATTTTAGTAAATAGGAAATCCAAAGAAATGTAAAAAATCCTAGCAAATGTTAAGAAATTCAAGAAAATCTTGTGGAAAAGGAAAATTATTTTTCAAATTTCCCTTTAGTTTTGTATACTTATGACGATTTTCGGTTGGTTTTCCACTTAGTTAAAATCGAGGGGAAATCTGAGGTACAAGTGAAAGGAAATCTACAGAAAATCCCAGGAAATAAAAATATCAAAAAAATCTTTGAAAACTCAAGGAAATGTAGAAAATCCTGTGATATCTTAGGAACTCTAGAAAATCTAAAGAAATTTCAGAAATTTAAAAAGTAAAGAAGGGGGCTGACAAGGGTGAATACATATTTTTTTTATAAGAATTTAGGTACATATAATTTTTATAATTTTAACAAAATTTAGTAATTTTCTTGGCTTTTTGGATCATGGGGGGGAGCAGTTACCCTATTATCTTCTCCTTTGCTGAAAATCATTGAAATTCTTTGAGAATCTTTGGAATTCCGAGTCTTGTGTACGCAGTTATTTTAAGATATTTACCCCTAGTCTTTTGTCTTTAAAAAAATCCCATATCTTTTAAACAAAGTGCTTTAAGAAAATATTATCCTTGGGGAAAATGTTTTTTATTTTATAATTATTAAAAGAAATAAGTTCTTCTAATTTATAGCTGGAAAGCCGTTGATTTTCTAAAATAAAGAGTTAGAATCTTGCTTATCTATACATTAATTAATTAATTAATTTCAGGCATTTGAAGAAAATCCTGATGATTGATTTTATTTATTATTATTTATAAATTTGAGAAATCTGAATTTCTGGATTACTGCTGAAAAAGGTGTGGATTACTCAGAAAGCGATTTTTTTTTAAATTGACGATAGCTTTTCCACATCAACAATGATTGACAGTTTAGCAACTTAAAGGTATCAAGTTTTCTGTACGGAAAGTTAAAAAAAATATTCAAAAGCTTTTTTGTATTTGACGAAATTATTTTATGAATTGAATCACATAGAAGCCCAGTGAATAGTAGTGAATTCAAAATGCATTGTTGTCATCAGCCATCTTTGCATCTGACCATGTCAGATTTTTATTCAATTTTCATGAAAAACAATTTTGTTAAATATTCGAAAGTATCTAATCGAAATGGAAAATAAAAAAAATTATTAATTGAGTTAGGGTCAAAGTTCCATCAGCTGCATTATCAATATGTTTATCAATCGAGACAAGATCGGTGGAGATAAAAAGCATCGTCGTCTCTTCGACTTGGAAAATGAAACAAAAAGCTCTTTGATTGTAAGCAATAAATTTGTATCGATTATCGCCGATGCTGTTGTAGCGGCATTTTCGATTTGAAAATAATAAAAGTAAAACCACATAAATCAATATTAAAAACCGGAAAACTAAAAACAAAAATGAATTTTATCTATAGCTATTTTGTTCTTAGTGCAACTTTCGTCTAGATAAAGTCAAATAAATATTTGTAGTTTTGAATAGAAAAAGTAGCGAAAATGTTTCTGACCATCCCTAATGTCACCCCTCAGCGATTTGTTACAGCCGATAAACACAGTTTGGACTGTTTTTACTGTCTTAGACATTGCGAGGGTTGACAACAAAACCATTTTTCTTTATATCGCAGACTGTTAGAACGAATTTCCTTTAAAAAAAATTAGTGGGGAAGTATTGTTATGGATATAGTTATTTCGTCTGGAGATATTTAGCGACTCTTCTGATGATCTCGTAAAATATCCAGACTGGAGTTACACGAGAAAGACGTTTGAGTGACAGACGAAGGAAGTAGTATAAGGAAAATGCGTAAAAGGAACGAACATGACTCACTCTCGCAAGTTTTATTTTTATAGGAATGGGGTTCTCTTAGATTTGTAGCATACATTAAATAAGTAATCTCAAATTGACGTTGCTTGGCGGAATTTCTTATAAATTGACATTTTTGAAATATTGAAAAAATTATGTTCGGTCAAGCAAAAGCATTGTGGTTAAATTTCATTGGTGTCAGTTAACCGAAAATGTAATTAATTGATTTCATTGACCGGAAACGCAACCATCGACCACTGATTGGACTCTGGAACCAAGTCGGTGAGAAATTACACATCGTTTACACAAATCACAAGCTCGATTCAAACGGGTTTACAAATTTGGGTTTCTTTCAAAAGTAACCCAATCTGAGCCATTGCGGACTTGCTAATTTTTGATTTGTCCATTTATTAGAAAGGAAAGCTTTCTCATCTCCTCCGCTTGGTCGATTTTTTGCATTATCAAAATTTATGTACTTTAGAGCTTTGGAAGCACACAAATAATGTGCGAACTATATAAACATGCTAAACTCGCCTAAGTTATTAAAGACGACACGTGAAGTTGTCTTCGGCTCATTTAGCTACCGTTTCGCCAACAAACAGAGCACAAAAGTCAACACGAGCTTTGAAGTAAGCATTAACGTGTGACTTTTGCTTGTTTATTTACTTGTCTCGATCGCAGTTTAATCAACGTGCGTTTAATTAAAATATTAAAATTGAAGCATATCCGTTTGTCGTTGGAATTCCTCTACGAAAGCGTTGCAAAATTTAAAAATTTCAAACAGAGTCCTTTAGATTTTATCGCGTTTGATAAATGCCAGTGCCAATAGCAGTTATCACATTTATTGTTAAATTACTCGAACAGACAAAGATTGCCGCAATTCTTTCAAATTTACTGCTTTCCATTGCAGACGTCAGGTACTGTCGCGATATCATTTATTTTCACCACCTAATTTACGCCTCTAGTGCAAAGGATGAAAAATTTTTACAAGTATAATATTTCATTATCTTCCAACGACGTTCATAAATCCTCTTACTGTGCCGAATTACGTATTTACAGTACTTGAAACTCTGGAAAGCTTCAATTTGAAGCTTACGAATTCCGTTTGAAAATCGCACGGGAAAATCGATATAATCTTTAAGAAATTTATGTTGACTTATGAAAGAACGCTTTCCCGACTCATCCTTCTTATATATCAAATGTCACATTCACTCTTGACATTATATCAATGCTGCGAGCATGAACCGCGACGAAAGACTTTAGCGACAAAATATGATAATGGAAGAAAATTTATTTTAAAATTTGTATTATTTTTTTGTTACTTCGGGGGCGGCGCATCGATAAACCGGTCTTTAGCAACGAAAAATACTTACCGAGTAATGACCGGGTGGAGGAAAATCGTTCGAGTCGTACTTAAACCGGTTGGAAGTGCCAAACTGCAACCCTTTGCTTTTCAATTCGCCCAGTCCGAGATAATCGCCGGGACCTTAAAATAGGAAATGTTTAAACGCACCCCCGACACTACAAAATGAATCACTGGTTTGGAAATTTAATTTAAATATATCCGCCAATTTTTTTGTATCAAAAATAAGAGAAAAAAGTTTCGCTCTTACCGGGATTTTTGATGTTCATAAATTTCTCTCCTCTTTTCGCAGTCGACAAGAATGCTACCTTTCCGGAATGATGGGAAGTCCGGCTATGGTTTTTCTTGAAAGCTTCGGTGATATTATAACTGGCGGGCCCGACTTTTTCCTGAGAAAAACAAAATTTATTAACGCAATTTATTATTTTTATTTTGGGGTGGGTTTTTGCGAAACGCGAAAATTATCCGAAATGATTTTCTTTTGTAAAAGTTTGTCTAATGTTTGAATCAATTTGAAGAATGAAGGATTTGTGTGATTAATCAGAATTAGTGTGGGCTCATTAAAAGTTTAACTTTTTTCTTGTAATTGACGGCATCAATGTCTATACCAATGCGATCAATCTTTTTCTAGACATTAAGTTAAAGCTGGCAAAATCCTTTACATCCTCTGAAAACAATCCCCTGCAAGCTCCCCAAAGCAATTGAAACATAACTACCGAAAACTTGAAGCCCGCTATAACTTGTGCAGTTATAAAGCCATATAATCTAGCGGGTAGTTGGCGGACCCGTCGAAATATTGGGGAAGCTTTTAAGGGTGCAAATAGCTAACTGACAGTGTCGCGGTAGTGCTGTCGTTATTTACATAGAACGTTCGGATAATTGAAATTTATTGTCTAAACGATGATTGTTTGCACGCCTAGTGGTCTGATCGCTTTGCATGACGTTTACTAAGCACTCTAACCAAATCTCTCTCCCTTTTGATTCATGTTTATGGTTAACTTCTACTTTTCCAAATCTCAAATTCGAATTGCATCCCCTGGCATTCAAACAAATGAAACTTACACCCTCTATAGCACTTTTTTTCTAAAATATTCCCCAACATGTAGTTGTAAATTTTCTAATTTTCTTCTTGTAACAAACGCCAATGTGACACCGCAGCTAACTTAATCTTCTTTAGAACATTTTTCCATTTCAAGTGTGTCACAGAGACCACTCTAGTAGAACTTGCAACGACAGAACCGGCTCGAGTAAACTCACAATTTTAAATAATTGTTTTTTAGTAAATTAATAACTGTATAAATTTACAGAAGTTTATCACTTCATGTGTCTGAACTCCTTATTAAGAAGAAAATCATAGCAATATATATATACTGGATTTTCTTTTCTTTTTACAGTATACAAGACTTTGTAGCGAAGATAAATAGCAAATTTTGTACTTAAACCTTATAATTTATTACCAGAAAATATTAACCGCACAAGAAGTTTAATTTTTTAAGCATCGAAAGTATCGATTTAATAGATAATAAATTTGAAATCTGGCATTACTTCTAATTATTATAAATACATTCTCTAAATTTGTCGAAAAATAATGATAGACTAAGAAACTCTCGTGGCTTTAATTAGAGCAATTAATTTTATATCCATATCGAAGTGAAAATTGATTGTTTTTACTTATCAATTTTTAATAATAGTGAGAAGAACATATTATCAAAGTCGCTGTGGTGTATCTAATAAATTTTACGTTGTACCTACTTTCTTGTAATTATGAAGATTTACGATGGTTATGAATTATGGTGGCATTAGGCCATAGGTGTAGGTATAGATAAAATTTCAAACTCTTCCATTGATGCTGCGTTATTGCCTATTTTTGTGTTACTTTGTCGGTATCGTAACCAATAATTGGTTAATTGCCAAATTATACTTAAGTCGTGCAATAAAAGGAATTAAACTTCCAAATTAAAATTAAATTATAGGGCTGAGGTGTTAAATAATTTATAAATTACAGAGTATTTCGTAAACTTTTCGAATAACAACTAGAAATCAATAATTTTCAATTATTTCATTATTTATTCAAAATATCTGTAAATTCGATTTCATCTCATGAGAAAATTTCTAATGTAATCGATTGCAGAATATAATTACGCCCTTAAGCTAAATTAATGGCGAATAATTGTTGATAGGTGTTATGATTCGATTTGCAACAATTTGTCTTAATTGCCTTGTCATTGCATGTAAATCCGTGCAATTTAAACGTTGATCTTTTCGTCTTTATAGCTAATTGGAGTGGAGGAAGATAAATTGAAGGTTTATTCAATATGCCAAGTAGGGTTTAATTTATCTTAAAGAACCACCCCCTTCATAAATAATACCGTTTATTTTTTAAATCTTCCCTTATATTTCACGTGTGACTTTTGAGTCGTCAGCAATAAGAAGCGGATTCGTCTTGAATTTAAATTTGCTTTAATTACTATGTCCAACATTTTGAATTTCAATCTCACCACCTTAATATCGGCAGGGTGGAAATAACAGATTCGATGAACAAACAAATTAGTGATAGTTCAGTGAGTGCTGCTGCGGATGTCGAATTGAAATTATAAACAAACAGCATCCGACAGGGCAACTCAAAATCATCATCTTTTTTGACAGGTATTGGATGCGTTAAATGAGCACAAACTTGGATCAAACACAAACGCAATTATTTGATAGTCTTTAATGAAATGGCTAAAAGACATTTTGAAAACTTCAGAACTAAAATAACCAGTTACCCTACCGTTTCAAAGGCCAAACAAGCATATTTATGACACCCCAAACTAATATAGTACCTCTTCCTTTCCTCTCGCAGTGTAAAAATAAACAAGAGTGTTAACTTACTATTTGATTTTCTTCCCAGTTATTTTCCACTCAGTATTATTAAAATAGGCGTTTTCCGCTAGAGAATAGACAAATATTTAAAATTCAACAAAATGCATTGGGGTCCGCCACGATTGGCGTTAGAGCAGTGGAGTTGGCAGCCAAGCATCTTGGTAAGCTTCTAGCATAATCAAGTAAGAAAGATCAAAGATTTGATAATTATTCAAATTTTGTTTTACAACTTAATAAAAATTGCAAGCAGTTTTACAAATAAAAATGTTCTTTGTAACACAGCATTGTTATAATATGTATATAACGTGAATATGCAAAATGTTAACAGCCGCGAATACCCATTAGTTTTCCTTTACCACATCTCCATACCATTTGATCTAATACGGTATATAAAGCGACTATGTAACATTCATTAAATATTTAAGAGCTCCTCAAAGACGTCTACAAATTGTCGTTAACATATAGTTGCAAATTACGAGCTAAATTGAAAATTATACGTAAGTCGTTGATTAAAGTTCTTTGTCAATTTATCTACAAGCCTCCTAATTCCAATTAATTTTTAATTTATTTTAATAAATTCCTAGTCACAAAATTGTAATTATCGCACACTTCTATTGAAATTAGGTCCGGTTTATCAAACAAAGCACGCGCATTTAAGATTTCCATTTACTGCGGAGTGTGAAAAATCTGCAGTATCCAGCTTTCTAACTTATTTTTACGCGAAATGCCGGTGTATGGCATCGAGCAAACAAGATTATCCCGATATCAAGGGGGTTGTAGTTTTATCATCTGTCAGAAACACATTTTATTTAAAAATTTAAATTTGTAACGCTCCGACAAATGCAAATACATGTGCAACCCGTATGCTGTGCCAATCACGCGAATCTAAACTGACGTATGGGGCGATTGAATTAATTTATTTTACCTTTCTTTGTTTACTTAAGGAGAAAATACTTACCGAACCTCTTCCGTATCGAAAACGTCTGGTGCCTGATTTAAAAACGCTAGCGTGGATAGCTTCCTTTTCGACGTCTGCTTTCTCCACGTCGTATTCGCCAGGACCTGGAAAAAATTCAGCATCCGGAGGAGAAAAAGACATCTTTCTCTCGGCAGTGTTAAAAAATGGAGTATCGACCGAGGAATACTTGTTGAACTTTCCGTCTATTTTTGCTTGGATTGCTCCTTTCATTTCGTACGTCGCAGGTCCTACAAATTAAATATTATATTGTCCTTAAAATATCTACTAAGTGGTATACCTGGAAAACCGTTATCCTTTCTACTCCGAAATCTGTTTGCTTGGTTTCCAAACGGAATATCCTTAATAGAAAATTGCTTGTGCTCTGTAGGACAATCGCAAATTTCGTAGTCTCCAGGTGCTGGAGTATTCGATTTTAAATCACTAAACCGTACTGCACCTGCCACCATTGGAGGTGGGTTGATGCTGACCGATTTGAAACCCTTAATCGACGAAATGTTTAAGTCGTAGTGTCCTGGTCCTGGCATATCCTAAAAAAATAATTTAAAATTTTTCTCATCACAATAATTAATTAAATAAAAGTTAATAAATTTGGTGCAACATAATTCGTCATCTTTGGGAGTCCGTAATTAATCATAACAACTTATGCTAACAAAAAACGTAATTTATTCTAATTAGCTTAAGTAGCGGGCCTCAAATCTTTAACGACGCTATCTCAAATTAAGTAAACGAAAATATCCTTTGCACCCACACGCATTATTAAATTACATACATTTCCTCTGTTGTGTTTAATCACGTAATGCGGTAAAAAAATATTTAATCGCGCTTTTATGTGTACTTTCCATCTAGTAGAGAAAACCAGAACTACGCGAACGTAAGTTGGGATCCTCACCTCGTAAGCAGCTTGTAACATTTTCGCTTCTGTATAACGAGGAGCGAAGCTAAGTAATCGCGCCATTTGACGATAATCTTCATCTTCCTCGCTGGATTGGTAAAGTTTCTTGTCCAAATCGTACGTTCCCGGTCCAGGAGCTTGGTCGATTTTCGTTCTGTCTCGCTTTGTTCTACTTTTCGACCAGCAACAACCCTTGTGATACCTTCGAGTGGTAAAACTAATTTCTCCCTAAAACCAAAAAGAATTTTCAAAAAATTTGTTGGTTTGCCATTAATGCTTTGCTAACCATTGGAGCATTGTAATATGCAGGACCTCTGGTCATGTCGTGCTCGTCGGGTGGAATTTTGATGATATCGGCGTCGACGGTTATATCATAGCCATTTTCATTAATTTTTGTCGGAATTGATGGGGCAGAAACGGTAATAGTGTACGGAACCCGACAAACGTACAAATTTCCTGTACCATGAACTGCGGGTGGAATATATTTGCATCCTTTTTTCTGAATTTTTGGATCATAATCCGCAGGACCTGGAGTGTCGCTCTGCAAATCGCGCAAACGTTTGGCTTTGTTTCTTAAACTCGCACCCCCTTTAATGTTACGCGGAAGACTGTCCAAGGGGTTGTAAATATTATGGGTGTACAATTTCTGTCCAAGGGAGAACTTTCTCGCTGTACTGCTTAAAAATGGAACACGATTTTCTTTAAAAAATTTATAGAATCAGTTCAAAATTTAAATTTATTACTTAAGTTGTAGTCCTTATCGCAAATTATGTAACTGTTCGGTCCTAGATTTAGTGGCGTTCCAGATAAAATTTTATTCGAAAATCGGGGGGCATAGCTATACGACATTTTGCAATTTAACGTTTGTGTAAGTAATTAAATAACGAAATAGAAAAAACTTCAAAATATTTCACAAAATTTCAACACAAACGTCAAAATCGCAAAGCATACTGCATGCAAAGTGTTAATTTATTGGAATTTTCATTTTTATGAAGGTCGGGACAGCGCCTGAAGCGACAGAAAAATGCCTAGGGCATCAGGCGCACAGAGGTCTAGAGAATGTTGAATTATTTACCACCGAATATGGATTTTCCTTTTTTGGAAAATTATAAAAATTTAATTGGTAATTCGCTGTGATGGACCATTACCTACCATCAAGAGAATTAAATAAAAACATTTAAATTAGATAACTTGCAGAGCAAATTAACAACCTTGCATAATTTAAAATTGGAAAATTTTTGAATTAAAATTAATTACTTGATTAGGTACAAGATAATGCTTAAAGACTAAACCTCTCAAGTTTAGATTTAAATTTTTCTTCCAAGATGAAGTATTTTTTCTTGGTTGTTTTTGTAATTAGCGACACCTTTACTCAATCTAATTTTTGCAATTTAACCAATAATGAGGAATTTCAAATGTTCAAGTCAGAATTATTAGAAAATATTTCAGCCTTAATTGAAAATAACGAAAAAGGCAATTACGATGTGATAAAATTGGAAAAACGTGTTCGTTCTTTGGAACACCCAAGTAAGTAATTTGAGGTTTATATTTAGGTAGAAAATTAGAACCAACAGTTTTTTTTGCAAAATATAATGGAATTAGTTTGGGAAAATTGCAAATTTAAATTTTAAATCAAATTATTTATTCTCTTGTAATATTTAAATAAATGTTTAAAAAATTAACGCAATTTAAAGGATAATGAGATAATTTTATTGCAGAATTAGGTCATTCGATCTTTGTGTTTCGTAATTCTTCATTTAGTTAGTAATTTTTTATCCTTGACGCTTATTATCGAGTTTCTATTGTGTTCATTTTGTTCCTGCTATGTGATAAATACCTACCCGATTCATTTTCCGAGCAATATTTTACAATGAAACATCCAAAATCCAATTATGTGTACTGCTTTAATTCGATATTTCTGACTTGATTAAATTGCTCTTAATTTTTTTTATTAAGGACATCGCAATTATTCAATTGATTAGATGGTTTCATTTTCAAAAACATTTTTCTTATTTTTCAAATTATTTGTAATTGAATCCTGCAAGGTATGCAACACACATATCGGATCCTTTTTAATTCTTTCGTACCTTTAGCTTGGCAAATATCAACTTCAAATCATCGTTGGATCGAATGTACCCATGGACCTTGTAAATGCCAGCTTGAAACGAAAACTTTGATATGCTGGAACGAACACTTCATCGTACTTCCGGTAAACCAAGTCGTACCAGCAGACGTCATACACATGTAAGCAGGTTCTTACTTTTGAAAAATAAATAAATTTTGATTTTTTAGCGATCTTGGGATTAACTTTTTGACTACATTAAATAAAAATTCCTTTCGTGGGTTAACCCAAATCACCGAAATCGATTTGTTCGATAACCGCATCGATTATCTACCCGAACATATTTTTGACGAACTTTGGGAATTACTATATTTGTAAGCATCTTTCTTCAAGTTGGTAGAACGCATACCATTTACAATTTTGTAGACGCATCAACAGCAACCTGTTGGTCGAACTGCATGAAGATACCTTCAAGGGCTTGATCAAACTCAAAACGTTGGATTTGTCGGCAAACAAACTGCAACTTTTGCCCGGTTCCATATTTAGGGACAACTCAAACCTGATGGTTCTTCATTTAACAGCCAACAATTTAAAAGAACTCCCGAAAGAAATATTCCATGAGTTGCATCTTTTGGAAGATTTGGATTTAAGCGAAAATGAATTGACCTTTTTAACCGAAGATCATTTTAAGTATGGGGCTAAAATAAAGCGATTAAAATTGTCTGGCAATCGTATCACACGTTTAAAATTTGGTAAAAATTTTTAAAATTCTTATAACATTTTTGACTGCTTAGGTGACTTTTAGGTACTTTTGATAATTTATACAGTTTAGAATATCTGGATCTGCGGAAAAACATGCTGACTCGCATTTCTGATAATATTTTCAAGAAATTACATAATCTTACTGTGCTGAATTTGGCGTTAAACGAAATATTTGAGGTAAAATTGAATTAAACTGGGGATTCCCCACTGGTAAATCGACAAATTTACGTATTTCAGCTGGAAGAAAATAGCTTGAACTTGCTGAACCTGAAAGAACTGCAGTTACAGCAAAATTTGATACAAAAACTGCCAGAAAATATCTTCTTGGGAGCAAATAACTTGGAAAAATTGTTCCTGTTTTCCAATAACTTGGAAGAATTAGCTGCAAAGACATTTAATGGTCTAAGAAACTTAACTACTCTGCTTCTCAACAATAATATGATATCATCAATCCATAAGAATATATTTGCTTATGTTTCAAATCTACAGAAACTGTAAGTTTTCCAGAGTTATTATTCTGCCTCTCTGCAAAACAATTTTTTATTCTAGGCATTTGGATAGCAATAAATTCTTGTATTTACCAACAAATTCTTTAGATTACTTAGAAAAATTAAATGCAATTAAATTAACCAAAAATCCTTGGAACTGCGATTGCAATATTCGTTATCTCTCATTGTAAGCAATAAACATTTTATTGGTACAATTAAAAAATCATGAATTACCTTACAGATGGATCAACCAAAATTTTGATAAACTATGGGATTCCCAACCCACATGTAAAGGTCCCGGTGAATTGGGCAGTACCGCTTTGAGGGATTTAAATTTAATTAATGCTTTTGAAAATTGTTAATTTTTAGGAAAAAAAATCTTCTTTGTTTTTCTAGCGTTAACAGTTGATCGCTCACTACTAGGCCATGAACGCTTCGAGCTTTTTCTATTATAATGTTTAAAAATATTGAATATTTTTTTAAGTTGACTTATTTTATTTACAATAAATGAGTGCTACTTTTCTTTCGTTGGTTTCACTCTCTGGTAATAATTATTATTTCCTATCTAATTTCTCATCTTTTCAATTACATTTTATAGTTGGTAATTATTATTCTTATACAAATGAACTATAATAAGTTAGAAAATTATAATTAATATTTACAGTAAACCTCAACTAATCCAAATGTTATTTTATTATTTCGAATTCATTGTTTCTTGAATTTTAGAAGTGAATTTCCATCAAACTGAACAAAACTGTATAATTCAAGATAAAATAATCTGCTTAGGGGTTATTTATTAAATTAAATTATTTTATTAATTTTTTCAAAACTGATTATTTAATTTAAAGCAATATTATCAGTTCGTTGCAGATAGCTCGCAACCACTTCGCTTTTTAAAATCATGGAAAACAAAAACTTTTAATATTGAGTAAATATAGATTACTCATCAGTGATTACACTTGTTACAATTATTCACTATCTTTTATTAAAGGTTTGTTTTAGGTGATAAGATAGAGTTTTTCCACTATTCTTTATGAAAGAATACATTCTCCAATATGCATACGTCGACACTGTTTTACTATGTGGTGGAACATCCCAGTGGTTCGTCGGTATTAATTGAGTTTAATTAAGTTAAGTGGTGTATGAATGCTCACTTGTTAAAATATATATGCAGTTGACTCGTTATCTGTGTAAATGGTTTAGACTTCGAGAAACAAAACGTTTAGTAAGTCGGAGACTCTTGAAATAATGCGTTTTCATTTAATCCTGTAATTATTTCAATTTAAAAATGTCTGTTAGTTTAAGTAAATTTAAAAAGCTCTTCTCTACAAAGACGTCCGTCGCGTCCGACGAAAACGATTCGACGCTAAAACCCCAAATCGGTTTCAAAATTGCGTTTAATGAAGAATCGAACGAATTAAAGGTGCGGGTAATAGGTGCTCGACGTTTACCACTTTTATATGGAAATTTAACCCCGGAAGGAAACTTAATTAAGGTGAGATTTTATCACACAAATTCCTTTCACTTTAATTATTTTACATAATTTCAAGGTCAGGGTATTTCCTGGACGAGACAAATTTGAGACACAATTGGTTAAAAATGCTTGGCCTAATTACAACGAAGAATTTAATTTTAGAATACACACTGACCCAAATAAGTCTGACGAGCAATTTACAGGAAAGTTTGTTGTTTTAACAGCTTATGCAATTTTAAACGACAACCAAACACAAACCAAGAGTAATAAGTCCAAAAATGCGGTCAAAAACTTTTTCTCTTTTTCCAAGGATGCTAACGAATTGAGAAGAAGTAACAGCACTAGAAGAAGCAGTAACAGGCTTTCCTTAAGCAACAGGCGTACGGTGGGGGCGGTAACTTATAATTTGGAACCAAAATTTTTTACTCAAAAATTGAGAAATGGCTTTTACGGCACTCCGGATATTTGGAGAGAAGTTCAAGAGATTTCCAGTGGTTTAGAGGTCGAATCGGTGAGTACTTTGTCGTTGTTTACATTACCTATATCAGTTTTTATTTCATAAGTGTGTAACCTCAGATAACCTCTTTAACAAGAACTTCTTTGTGGGTATAATACCATTGTGTCTACTGATATTGATTTGCTTTTGCATAATTATTAATGAAACATTAATCCTATCATTTTTTGTCTTTTTAGAGAGAAAGTAAAAAGGGCGCTCTGGAAGTGACGTACATGTATTCCACTAGCGAGGATGGTAACAATGATATGTTTGAAGTTTCTTTGTCTAGATTGAGATGTAGCATGAATACCATGATCGAACATGAAAAATTAAAAGGTTGGTTACAAATACTCATTTTGTTAAAATTGGGAACTCTCCCTCCCCAGTCGTCACTCGAAATAAAACTATAAATTTATAAATTGGAACAAAAACGACGCTTGTGAAACTAGTTTCTTAATATACTATTTTAAAAGTAACAAAATAAACAAAAAAATATATGTAATTTTTAATTCTCACGTCATACAGCTTGTGAAGGTGTAAGTAACGTCACCAGAGGGTGACTCAAGTCTCCCAACCCCCAGGCATTTCGAAAGCTTCACAAAATAATGAATGTTTACATCTTTATTCTTTATTATATTGTAATTTAATCCTCCCACTGGTGCTGTCCTGGCGTGATTGAGTCACTTATTTTGAGTTTGAAGTTTGTAGATAACGCAAGCAGATTCAGAGGGAAAAATTATAACTCACCACTCCTGGAATTATTTAAAAAAAATTTTTTGTAAACAAAAACTGTTTTTTTAATAAATAACTTCTTATAATAACACAACTGAGGTCCGAATTCCAGATTATTTTAAATCTTCTTAGGCTTTGGTGACGTCATTGATAACTTCAATTAATTATCTTAAAAATAAGTTTTGCATCTAAAAATACAAAGCAACTGAAAGTACAATTTTTTAATACTATCGAATCCCCAAACCCCATAAGGTTTTATCAGCAATCTTGCGGGTGATTTTTATTTTCAATGTTAATACTATATCATGGAATCTCTGACCGGGAGGTTTGGGGGTATGAAAAACCCCTAACAGAGCAGGTTTACAAAAAAATCATGGTGGGGACTAAAATTGAGGCTACACGATCGGCTGAATCCTTCTCTTATCAGCATTGCCAATTAATTATAGAGTACTGAACCTGGTACAAAGCTATTATTTGCTACGTAATTGCTCTGCTACTATATTACCATGTACTTCTTTTTATGAAACCTATTCTTATCCTAAACGTAATTTTTTGAAATATAAAACTGTAGGTGCATTTTAATCAAATACTATGTGCAATGATTAAAATAGAACTGGCCGTTTGCCATTAAAAATCGAAAGTTACAGCTATAAGAGTCTTCTCCATTTACCTAGTAACTTTCAAAATTGTAAATTCACCAGGTCATCGTGCGAATAAAATGAAGATTCGAATTTACCAAAATTGGCAAATATAAAAAAAACTGCATTTGCTATAAATCAAAGTCAAATGAATTTGATTGTCGTAGTTTTTCCTGATGCTGGCATTTACATATATTATAATATTTTTATTGACTTAATACATTGCTAACAGCAACCTTCAAAGTAAAAATCTCGATACGACAAATATTTGTCATGGTTTAAAATTAAATTTTGAAAAAGTCAACTTTTTAGAATCAAAGCAAGAATTTTACTATAAATTTTGAATTATAAATGATTTCATCTGGTATGTCTTTAATATCGTTGCACTCTAAAGCTCCCTACAGACGTACGAACTAGTCGTGATATGTTATTGTAGAAAACCTGTACCAGCTCGAAAAATTGCGACTGTTCACAAAGAAAATCTTGAAAACAACCAATGAAAGTATTAAAAATTGTTTGTACAAATAGTGTGTACTCGACTTTAAACTATTAGTAGATTTGATGTCTACTGAAGTATATTAACCTTTGCAAATATTTTTATTTTTAGGTAAACTGTTACGTGCTGCTTTTGAAAATAGCACGAATCGGTCAATTATTAATTAATTCTAATTAATAGGAGCAAAAGCAAAATATGGTTAGCCTTTTCTATTTTCAAGTTTATAATTAGAAAACTAACATTCCAATTTAATTTTTTGTGTTCTCAAGGATTAAACCAATATTTTATTTTTACTCCAGAAACCTGTTTCTATTCTTTAGTTTGTTGTCGGTCATTAATTACTTTGATATTGCAACCGCTCTCCAATTTTAGCTAAATTTATCTGAAATAAGCAGCTGAGCAATTGCATTTTTTCTCCCAACTCAAATAAAAATATCGAAATTATTGTTGAAAAGTGCAATCGAGTGATATGAATAAATTCTTCTTCCGAGTGTGTTATTTTTATTTTTGTAAGTAGTTGAACCCTTTAGAATAGAAACTTATGTTTAGTCTATTTTATAAATTTATTAATTGTTTACTTTTATTCCAAACAAAAAATTAAAAATAAATAAAGTTGATGCTCGAAAATTCAATGGATCTGCTAACGGAACAACCTTTCTTATTGTTGCACTTTTCTCATTAACTTGATTACCACGTCCTACATCATCATCCACACTTACTTCACCCATGCATTTTTCATTCAATTAAATTAGCATGACCAAGTTTGGTCAAAATTTAAATTCAGTTTACGTAACTTGCAACAAATTTCATTAGTTAATTGAGTTTTTGACGAATTTGAATTTCTTTTATTATAGTTGAAATTTTTATTACCTTCGACATTAGTAAAGAATAAAAAAATAAAACGGAAATTACCATTTATGTGTCACAAAGCTGATGGAGGGAGCAACGTCCTAAAAATAAACACAATTGCAAATTTAATCAAACGATTTTGTTTCAGGAACACTTTACATCAAAATGATTGCTTTTGAAGAAGACGAAGTGATTTCGAAATGGAAGAGCGATCGGTTCGAGCCAACCATCAGCTTAAAAATTGAACCACAGACTGCCGTCCTCCAAGCTTTCGTAAACAATTCTTCAATTAAAAACGTAAAAGTTTTAATTAAGCTAATGAGCAAAAATGTCTTGGGCAAGAAGACGCTACTCGGAGAGATCACTCTGGACCAAAAGCTGCACTCGTGGAAAGAAATTCTCCGAAACCCATCGACTCCCATTACTCGAATGATGAACCTAGTATAATAATTAATTTTACTTAAAATGCAATAAAATTAACTTAAATTAATGTCAATTTATTTTCAAAAGTTTTTGGAACAAATTTTCCAGTTTTTTGTACTTAGCACACCTTTAAATTGCTTGCTTAGGAAAATTTAAAATGAAACTTGCGTGAATTGCGTGCATGCATGGTCAGATAGATGTTTTAATTATGATTAGAGAGTGAAAAATTGAAGAACAAGGATTATTAATGGACTGCGTGTGTTTTCTTATTTATCGCCGATTTATATGTATAATTCGTTTTTGAACGAATCTATGAGTGAGGGTGAGGTGTAGCGGTTCGATGCAACGACCGTCCAAAAGCGAAATAAATGTATTATTTTTAATAAAAAAACCGAATATGATTGTTTACGAAGTTTATTAAACGAACCATAAATATGCTCCAAAAACCTCACTTAGATAAGTAAATATTATTTAAGTATTTATATTTATTTTATTAATCGCCTGCTTTTACAAAAAATACTGGCTCAGTTATCGCCGTATGATTTTTTATAAAAATGTCAACTAACGCAATTATTGCTAACTATTTTAGATTAATTTGAAATAGAATAGCACATCTGTGGCCTATTTTTTAATCTGTTTGTTAGCTTTTGTATTACAATTAAAAATGTTGGAACAAACTAATTTCTTAATTACCATTACGCATTTAATTAATTGGAAAAATACGCAATTTTAATGTTGAAAAAAAAACTAATCAAGCATTTTGAAAAACCGAAACATTTTATATACTTTGTATAAGACACTTTAATCGAATTTCTCCAAGAAAATAATTTGTAAAAGCAGTTGGACGCTATTTTCTCTCTTTGCGTTTGTTAGAGGTTTTTCCAATGATTCCAGCAATTTATTTCTAAAAATTGACAACACCAATACAAATTTACTTTTGTAAAAAAATTTAATTGCTTTTCTAATAATTACTGTTTTTGAAATTTAAGAAAAATCATCGTCAATTTTCCTTTGTTCCAAGTAAAAATATTACAAAAATTCTACATTCAGGTTTGAGTGAGCGTTAGTAAACATGCAAATTTGAGATCCTAAAAAATAACCGCAAGGGGTCAAATGTGGTTTTCTAGAATGTTGAAGCAAATTCATTAATTGACTGCGGCTATACCAGTAAAGTTGCTTATTAAAAAATTTTAATTTAATATTTTTATTGATAAATTCAAATGATTAGATAATTGCAATAATTGAAGAAATTATGAATTATAATCTAACGAAAAACAGGAAAATGTTTAATTATTATTCCAAATTGGAAACTATAATTTTTCATTGATATTATTGCAATTGAAAAATTAAAAAAAAACAAGAATGTGGTAATAACCTCGCTGCGATATAAATAATTCAAACGTTTATTTTTAACTTTTGTATTTACATATTTTGATTTCTTAAAGTAACGAATTAAAGTTTTAAGTAAAATAATAGATAATGCGGCATCATTGTGCGTAATTAGTAATTAATTAATTTAAAAATTATAATTTGTATTGCAACTGCTTACAATAGACGATATTTTTATTATTTTGATTAGTAACTTCACGTTTCGTTGCAATGCAATCAAATAATCGTTAATCGGAAAACTTGTTTACTAATTAAGCGCTAATACTTCAATTAGGAATCGTGTAGTAAATTACAAGTACGAAAGGACGAAACTAGAATTATTATAAACCCGCCATGCAACTCAGTCTCGCTTTCTTATTCATATTTTGTGGTAGCAGTCAGTCAGTCAGTATTAGAGAATCCAAAGTGTAAATACGTTGTTGTTTACTTTTTCATATGTACTACCATTTGAATAATGACTTCAATTTATTTTGTTATCGTGCACTTTAATCTTTTGTCATTTGTGCATCAAACCTGATAAGAGTTGGACACCGCGAAAATTGCTAAATTAATTTATTTAATTACTTAAATAATTACAAATGTGTAATAATTTCTTGTGCTTTATTTTATATGTAATTGTTCTCTGGAATGAAGTTTACACAAATCAGGTAACAAATTTTTATTTAACTTTTTTATATTTTTTTAATTTTAATCTTAAACTATTTTACGATCTAGTTTATTTTACAATACCAAACTTAATTACCTATTACAAAAGATAATCTTTAATAATTATGATTAATAATTATTTCTACAAAAAAAATTCACTCTATTAACTCTTCTATTATTTAAATTAATCAACCATAAAATTATCATATAATTACTAGAACACCTGATTGTCGTTGAAAAAAATTATAAATACACTCACCGATGTTATATAATAATTATTCCAACACTTATTTTTGTTATCATCGAGTCTGCCAAAATCCATCACAGTCAGTCACACAACATGTAGTAGGTACATTTTTTCGGCCCGTTATGACATCATCAGGAAAATTTGAAATTGTTACGTACGTGGAGTGGATACAGTTCAACGTAACGACAAAATTAATTAGAAACCGGAAATAGAAGTAATTCAATTGTCAAATAAAAAATATTAAACTTGAAACCTCATAAATTTGAAAGTACAATGCCCGACCCACACATACGCGGGATCATTCGTCGGGGTTACACCATTATTGTTCTCTTATCACAGTAGGTACAATTTTCCCACAGCCAATTTAGGTATTAGGAAGGTTTGATTATAATTGGTGCAATTGTTTGCCCTTATTTGGTCAAACTTGCATTCAAATCGTCTTCTTCCATTTAAGTCCCAAGTGATAGTTGCTAAATGGTGAAAAAACGTGTAATTATTTCAGAACTGCTGTATAAATTACAGGCAAATTGTAATTTTAACGCCGTATAAAGAGAGGGTTGATGACATCGAGAGGTCTGATGCAATTATTTATTTCCAAATTTGAATCCAAACCAGAAGGTGTGTGTCATAGAATACAATAATGAAGAAGCAGGACTGTTATTTTATTTTCAGAAATCCAATCAATTACTTCCATTTGTGGAGTTCTTTTAATTTTCAATATACGAAGACAAAATTCGGTTCGGCGAAAAACCAATATCATAAGTACGATTTTTTTATCAGAAACTGATGGCGATTTTAGCATAGTAAACACTTGAAATGTTTAAGTAAATATTAAATAAACCTGTGTACCTGCGTGTCCACAGGTTAAATAATGTATGATTGATTGCGGAAAACAGAAGTTCTAACCGAAAATACCCGGTTCACACTTACCTCATCGATAACTATAATTATTTTATCTACTTAATTATTGTTTACTATTTATTAAGCATCCAGTTTCAAATATAGGATATTCCAAGCAAAGTTGTGATACAGAAATATTAAATATTTTCCTATCGCAACTAAAATAATTGTTATTTATTGGGATTTAAAATTCAGAAAATTATATTTTTTTCTTTTTGATTCAGGAAAACTTTGTTGTGGAAACTTTTCAGACATACACCCAGTATATTTTATTTTATAGTACATGTGGTATACGGGAATGGATGCCAAAATGCCCTAATCAAATAAAAAAATTTTCTAATGAAATTATAATTAATTATACTAGTTTAGAATTTAATTATTCCATTATCTGTTTCCTTAAGGATACATTTCTGAAGCAGCTAAAATTCGAAAATTTTGGAGATATAAAAGCTATAATTAAAATGAATTAATTAAATTAAAAAAATTCGGCTGTTATTAATTAATGAAAAATTCATTTTGCGCACTAGTGCGGAAAAACTTATTTACCTTACTCAAACGAATATCGAAAAGTTGGAATTTAAAACTTGGTGCATTTATGGTAAATAAATAAAGAACAAAATTCCAAATTAAGGGAAAACAAAAAGTTTGTTTTTGATTAATAATTATTGGATTCATTCGGTTTAATAAAAATTATTTCGGAATATTTGAAATATTCCATAATATTCCAAAATAAACAAATTGAAACTTGAAAAAAATATCAACTGACAAAACAATATTAACAAAGTTTTTGCAGCTGGCTTTTCTTTGTGAAACATAACTTGCATATAGCACTGTAATTTATTGCTTCTTTCCTTTCTTTAACCTTTCTTCAAGACTTAAGGCAACAAACTGAATTAGTTAGAGTAATAAAGAAAAGAATTTTTAGTAATTAAACTGGTTTGGTAAACTTGGATAGAAAGTAGAAACATCTCATCACATAAAATCGCATAAATTATGCTTTTATTACTAAAATGATTGATTATTATCTTCTTCCCAGTTACCTTAGTTAAATATTTATTGCTTTGGATGTACTACTGTGATCTGAAGTCCAAAATCAATCTGAGAGCTATGTAAAAGGCTCTGGAAATCAGTCCAATAATTATTAATGGGCATTAATTTAAGCATTGCAAATGGCAAAACCATTAGGATGCAAACTCAGAAGAAAAATAATAAATGTTGGTTTATGATGGTTAAAAAGTAGGAAAAAAGAGTTCATTAAAGACCCAAACAATATGCTGAATGATATAGTATTATACATTTATACTTACCTAGGACAAAAATAAATAGAGCGACAACAGAGATTGGTTTAAATGACTTTTGGCAAACTTTCAGATACTCTGAAACATTGAAAAATTTCTTAACATCTGAAAGCTGACTCGAACAATTACCGTGTGCGTCTTGTTATGACATATAGGATCTCAAACAAGATCTGTGACGAAATAAACATTTGAAAATGAATATTATCACATCTCTACGGCTGTTACTTACGAGAACAGCGCTGTCTTCGCTTTCTGACAAAGCAAAAATTCGGTTTTGTGATTGGTCTAGACAAAATTAAGTCCAAACTTTAAAAAATTTAAAGTATAGTAATAAAATAATAATACTACCTACTGTATAAGAGCATAACTGATTTTCCTCATTTACTGGTTAATGTAAAAAATGTGTTACTAATAACCATTCGTAATTTATCTAATTGCATATCTAAAGTTTTAATTTTAGATCATTTACTAATAAATTTGAAACGCCACGAAGAAAGCTAAGAATGTGTCCTTCTATAATCTAACTGACGTTTCTTGAATACTAAAAACGCAGTTGATTGATATATCGATTGACAATTTCAATTTGAATTCACCTACCGATTGCTTAAATACAACTAGAAACTTGAGAATGAGCTTGCTAAATTTCTGATAGGTAGTACTATGCAAGGTAATTGATGATTTTTAAAAATGGTTGGAAAGTAACCAAGCCATTTTTCAATAAAACGCCAGACTAATATAATAAATTTTATGAAACATTTCACGGCTTCATTCACAACGAAACAAATTCTTACGTTGATATTTCTTTAACCCGAATTATCACATTATCAAATTCTCTAGAGGCCGTTTATCCTTCTGTCTGCACAAAGCCACTCCTTCCTTCGGTGCAAAACTTTTTCAAACTTATCAAAAGTTATTTTTATTTGTTTTATCTTTTCGGATGATAACAAAAGCATGACGTTTAATGAACCAGATATTAAAAGGTCCCTCCGGAAAATTCAAAATACAATAACAAATGTGATTTATTGCATTTTTATCGAAGAGCCAAACAAAATTACTACCATTAACCTTTGATGATAAAAATTGAGTGACAAACTATAAATAATTTAAATAGAAATTAAAAATTTCAACTACAGTAAAGTGAAAATTAGCAACTTTGTGTATGTTTTCATATGTAAAATTGATATTCTTTAAATGTCGATCCACTTTTCTCGATCAATTATTAATTATCCAACGATTGCGTGTCTCTAAACTGTTAACATTTTTCTTTGTATGCAAATTTAGTGAATGCACTTTCTAATATATTATTATCAACTTTTATTTTTTATTTACATTTCATTCAAAGATATCTCATCTTAATTATGCAAAACCATAATATAGTTACTCCATGATAAAAAATAAAATTGTTTTTCAAAAATTCATTTCCATCCCAGTGCTAATAAATAAATAAATTCCATTATAATTTTGAATGAAGCGAGATTTTCTTTTAGTTCTCTCGATCCTCTTATTACCTTGTATTGTTTTATTATTATTGCGTAGTAATAAAGAAAACTTGTTTTTTCAAGAGTCAATCACAGGCGCCGATTTTTAAAAATTTCAAGGGTAAAAGTAAAAATTTATTTTGAAAAAAAAGTTATTTCGGTGATTGGTATTCGGGGATTCCCCGATTTGGGAAAAATATATCAAAACCTGTATGCCCCAATATAGTCGGCGCCTTTGGAACCAATTTATTGAAAACCATGCACAACACTGTAATAATAATTACATTCTTTTAGTATCACATCACAAACTGTATCGGACGAGAAACCATTACATAAATTCAATTTTAATTTTTACTACCGAATGAATTTTGAAATAATGATCGGCTGCAATAATTGATTCTTGTTAACTTCTTCCAAGAGCTGGTGATAAAATTATACATTTCAATTTTTAAATTTGCAGTAAAATTTAATATTTTCTTATTTTCAGCCATGAGGTTACAGCCAAATTATAAAGTATAAACTCTTTTTTCGACTGGAAATTATATAATAAAATATTTATTATATACTTTATATATGTTAAACCGATTATTATTTATCTGCTGTCACTTAGCCTTGGATACGTTCAACATTATTTAACTTTTTTAAAGATTTATTTAGAATGCACCTTGACTGATAAAATTACTACTTATTGAATTCTCTAATTAATTTTTAATAGCGCAGTTCTTTTAATTAATTGGTTTACGTGCGTAACAACAACTAAAATTAATTTCATCATATTTATGTCTATAATTTAAATATATTATTCCCCAAAAATTAATTTTTTGCTCACAAAAACCGCAAAGCAATTTTCAAATTAATATGAATAAAAATTAGTATCTATGAAAAAAAAGTGTACCTGAACTCCTGAACACCAGCGCGATATAGATCTGAAACACAAATTTTACATTATAAAAGTAAAAATTATTAATAATATTTACTTCACATTAATTAGCAGAATTTCATTAGGTACTTAAAAACTGAAAAAATTTGCAACAATTAAATGTGGCAGTTTTTTCACCTCGCGTGTCGACATGAATACTGTGTACATCTGAAGAGCTAATGGTAATTTACAACTCACGATGGTATCTGCCGAACTAATAACTTTTCATTCTCATTTAAATGCTAATTTTATAAATAAATAATTAAAGCAGTTTATCATTACAGATAGAAATGGAAGTTTCTACTGAAAGTTTGCAAGATATTTCAAGTATTACAAAACAAACTGATGCACAAATCGAGGATCTTCCCCAAGGGAACACCAGCAGCGATTTGTTACCACTTTTTACCAAGTGGTCGCCGTGGTCGAGATGTGAAGATTGTTTGCAAAGGAGGATGAAAAAATGCATCAGCCCAAAATGCAAACAATCGAAAATGTACGAAAAACGACCGTGCAGCAAGAAAAGATGCAAAAGAAAATTAAGAAAAAAATTGGAAGACGCCGATTTTCACTTGGTGTTCATTGAGGTACTGAACAAACTTTTATCTAAATGGAACACTTCCAGGATTAGAGACAACTTCGATTACTTATTTAAATTAACAAATCACAAATTTGACCTTCAAGGCTGCACGAGCATTCTTTAACAAGTGGCGACTATATAAATATTATAGTAATTACCTACCTAATAATTTGCATAATTTTCGTAATTTCACACTACGAAAAGGTAGATTTTAAACTCAAATCTTCGTTTTTCATTTTCAGGGAAACAAGCACAAAGCAAGATCGTCCACGAGACATCACATGTGGAGTAAATGGTCCAAATGGTCAAAGTGCACGCACAATTGTAGAACGTTTCGACTGCGAACTTGCAGAAAGTATAAAAAGTGTAAAAAAAGAAGACAACGACAATCCGCGTATTGCTACCACGACAATTCAAAATGCGAAAAATACGTAATAAACCTTTTAAATTTAAACAACAGAAGAATAGGTTACCAAGGTAAGCAAAACACGCATCGTTCCGTAATTTCGGAAATATTCACATTATTCTTCCAGATGTTACAAAATACGAGTACAACAAACAAGACACTCAAGAATCTCAACAGCATGCTGTTAAAATTCGCCAATGCGGCATAGCGCGAAAAAAATCAAAAATGTTAAAAATCATAGGCGGAAAAGAGGCGCAAAAGTACAAATGGCCCTGGCACGTGGCCGTTATCAATCGATACAGGGTAAAACTTATATTAACACTGAAAGCTTTGCAGTAACAACTGTTTTTAAGGAAGTATTTTGCGCTGGTACTTTAATCGCTCCAAAATGGATCCTAACAGCAGGACACTGCGTACGTAGTTACTTGAGAGTGCGTTTAAACGAACACGATTTGAGTGCAGTGGATGGAAGAGAATTGGAGATGACTGTCCAAAAAATGTTTCTGCATCCCAGATTTAATCACATGACCGTTGATAACGACATAGCTTTGCTTCGACTTCCGAGGTCCGTTAGGTTACCCGTCGTTTGTTTACCAACAGATCAACCGGAAACGGGAGAAATGTGTTCGATAATGGGTTGGGGAAAATTAAACAGTAGTGATGAGTACGGTTCAACTGTACTGCAAGAAGCCGAGGTAAACCTGGACAAAGCTTGTCTTGCAATTGTTCAAAATTTTGTTTCAGATACCAGTGGTAAATTGGAACACTTGCATAAGAGCCTACAAAAAGTATTTGTTAACGCACAATATGTTTTGTGCCGGTTGGGCGTCTGGAGCTGCCGATACTTGTGCTGGTGATAGTGGAGGTGGGCTAATGTGCCCTCCACGAAATGGTACCAAGTCGAAAGGTTACACACTTCAAGGAATTACCAGTTTTGGAGATGGTTGTGGAAGAAGAAATAAGTATGGCATATACACTATGGTATATAATTACTTAGGTTGGATAAACTACATTATCGAATCCTACTCTTGACGTTCGCTACTGACTCCTTTTTCGGCTATAAGATAATGATAGTTAGAATATAGATAATTTATTTTTAGATTAGCATTTTGTAAAATTATAGTTAATAAAAAATTATTTTTTAAACAATATTTGGAAAATTTCTGAAGCCAGATCAAGTTTTAAGCAATGAGATAATTCAGTATAGATTAGATACTGCATTTTGGCATTGCTACTGTAAGAGATAAGCTTATCCAAGCAACTGCACTGATAACTTGATCCGATATTAAACTTTTAAATCAATAACAAAGTCCTAATATGATAGCAGACAATTGTGAAGTGTGTGACGTTAAATACAAAGAGCAAATAAAGAAATTTTGCTATTTTTTTCAAGTAGTTTTTTATAGGAATACAATAATTCTAAATGCAGCCCTGAACATTAAAGCTTTCTATGGAAGGTGCGTATAAAAATATCAACTATATTTCTAAGCATATTTTTAAATTTCCACTTTCACATGGCCATGGCTCCGAAAATATTGATTTTTCAGTTAAAATGGTTTAGTGCTTTTTTAAAAAGCGTGAAATAATCTACAAACTAGGTATAAACCTTTCATTGTCTAAAATCAACGGTTTTCGAGTTATGAAATTAAGTAAGCACAAAAACGTTGAAGACTACGAACTGTTTCTTTTTTTGCTTTTTTAAAAATCCCGGCATCTTTTAAATGAAACATTTTACAAAAAATCTGACGCCCCATTCCGTATAGCAAATTTAACGGACTACAACTTTTGTGTAGTAAAATTTTTTGAAAAACCAATCCATTTCACAGAAAATCAGAACATAATAAAAAATTTGTGAATTTAATTTCTTGTTTTGTAGCTGACTTGTTTATTATTTTCTAATTTTCTGTAAAACAGATGGGTTTTTCAAAAATTCTTACTAGACGAAGGTTGTAGTCCGTTAAATTTCCTATCCGAAATGGAGCGTCAGATTTTTTGGAAAATGTTTCGTTTAAAAGATACAGGGTTTTTAAAATAAGAAGCAGTTCGAATTTTTTTACTTACTTTAATTCATAACTCGAAAGCTGCTGATATAGAATATAGACTGAAAAACCAATAATTTCGGGGCTATGGCCACGTGAAGGTATAAATCTGAGCAAAACAAAGCTGTAAAGATTGGAACTAAAGAACAGCTTATTAACTTTTTTGAATCCACTTTGTGATGTTCTATGAAACAACAAGAAAGCACAAGGTAAAACTAACTTTTTATTTTAAGAAAATATCACAATTTCTAATTTTTAAAATCAGTCACATGGCAGTGCATGTGTATATAGTAAAACTTACACAACACCTGATCACAAGTTCAATAGTTAAAACAACTTGCATATAATGCAAAAGAATACTGCTCCTTAGAGAGTAAGAGTTTTATAAAAACATTATAAGAACTAGCACTTAAAGTAATAAAATAACATTCCTACTATTTTGAATCAAATTTTAGGAATGAAAATGAAATCAATCAAGTAATTAAATTCTGTTGATTTCATTTTAAATAGTAGAAGTTTTAAAAATCTAAGACAACATAATCACCACACTCGGCAAATTTATAAGTGCTGACTAACCATTTCAAGCAATTTTCGAATTTGATTATCTTTTTCTAGCAATTGTCGATCTTTTTCCATCAATTGCAGATCTTTTTCTATCAACAGTTGTTCCTTTTCCTTCAACTCATTCAGCAATTGCTTATTTTTTTCCATTATTTGCTGCATTTGAGTCACATTTGTTTCTTTTATTGTTAATGCTTTCAATACATTTTCCCCTTCCAATGATTGCTCCAAACTATCAATATAAATTTTCTCTGTTTCTATTAATAATTCTGCAGCCGTTGGTCTACTTTCCACCTCTCTGCTTATAAGTCTTCTGATTATACTCCAAAGTTTAGAATTTATTGCTTCGTCTTCATTTTTAATGGCGTAGGTCTTCAATCCTTCAATCTTTTTCAGCACTTCGTATTGCGTACCGCACTCTAGGGCTACTTCGTATGCTATAATACCAAGTGAGTATAAGTCATTCTAAAAAATATAAAATGTATACAAAGCTTCCAATCGAGTCCTTTACTTACTTTTGGATGACATATTGCATCAAAATCTATCGGTATGGAATAAGTTGGCGTGCCTTTACGACTACAGTCTGCGTTTTGTCTATCAGAACATGCTAAACCAAAGTCGGCTAGAATGACTCGAGGAACTCCCCAATTGTAATTGATGAAAATATTTGCTGGGGTAACATCGTGGTGCACTATGTTTTTTGAATGAATGTATTCCAGTGCTACAACGAAAAACTATTAAAAACCGATTTTTTCAAGAAAAAGAAATTCATTTTTTTTCGCATAATTATAAAACTAAGATTCGATAATTTGCTGCAAGATTGTGGGAAACTAGAAATAGAGACCCTGGTGTGCTACTTACCTTTTCTTTATCGACCACATCAATTTTTTTGGCCTATTATTGTAAAGTATCCAAATTGCATATGAGATATTCCATGCTAAATATCAAACTCATTTGTACGATAACTTTCAATTTTGCCAGTTTTTCCTACAATAGTCAGAAGAGTTTATATGATGTTTTCAAATCTATCCAATTTCGAGCGTTTCGAAGCGAAGAATAATGATTTTGATATATTGGGTCAAAATGTGTTTTAGGGAAAGAAAGAGAATTTTTCACTTGAACTAATTTAAAAATTTGATGAATATTTATAGTAAAAATTATTTGAATCCAAAATCCGAAATGCAATTTCACGAATTTTAAGCCCTGTCTGATTGTGAATATCCGATTTACGACTATAAAATATCTAAGGTAGATTTAATAGAATTTAAGAAAAAATCTAACCTTTTGATATTCCTTGCAACACATCAATTGAATTTAGTTTATCCCAATCTTGAAAATGATTATCGTTGCATGTTCCCGATAAGAGATTTCGTTTGGAATTCAGCCATCCGTTTAAAGTCATGTCACACTTTTCCATTTGTATATATAGGGTCAGATTAATTGACGAATGGTCTTCAACTTCAATAGCATTAGTGTTTGAATTATTTCTAAACCGAGCAAGCGCATACTCTGCTATGTCACCACTTTTGTACGATTTTCCAGAATTGTTACTTGTGGAAAAATCTCTAAATGTAATTCCCGAACAACCTGACATTTCGGCAAAATTATTTGAAGGAATATTTACTTCATCCGAGTCGTTACTTGTTGAATAGTCATTAGAATCATCCGACGTTGATTCCTTCGGATCGTCTACAATGGAATGGTTTCGTTCTAACCAAGAACTTTTGTAATTTACAATGTTCGGATGATCTAATACTGATAAAATGTGAACCTCCGAAACGTGACGATGCAGTTTCTTGTCAGAGGTTTTAATTATTTTGAGAGCATACCTCACATTATCTAATTTATTTCGTGCACAAACAACTTTTCCAAAACCACCTCTACCCAATTTCTTTATATCTTCGAAATCTGCGTATATGCGCTGCGGGATATTTCCAAGCAGTAACCATTCTTTAAAAAACCGTAGACCAAACACACTCTTCAGTTTATTAGTATCGATAAACTTAAATCTCTTACCGATCCTTGACAACCCGTGCCACAATTGTGTCAATTTATCATTTTCGTAGTTCACTATAATTTGACCGATTCCAATAATTAACTGAGTAAAGATGTTCTCGATGGAATTTTGTGAATTGTAGACCGCGACACCACCATCTAGAGTTCTGTCTTGTGTTTCAAAATACGTAAGAACCTGTTGTTCGAAATTTTTCACCTTTTTGAAGTCTTCTTCGTTTAACAACCGATAGAAACATTTCAAATCGGTGAGAAAATCTTCCAGTAGATACTCATTCGTCGAGCTGGTTTCATCTTTGCCCAAAATAAGCTCATCTAATTCGCTTTGGTCCGAGTTTTGGCGCATTTTTACAACTATCAGAATATTCTAGAATCTAAACGAACACGTAACCTAAAAATAAATGGGAACCACCACAAAAAACTGTTACGGAATATTGAGCAATCATGCGAAACGTATAACCGGTTAACATTTGATCTTTACTGGTTTGCAAAAAATAGAAAATGTGCAATATATTATTTACTTCCTTATGGGACTTTCAAATTTGAAATGAATCTGGAGCGAAAATTCCATGCATATACAGGGTAATGCGCAAAGTATTGATCAAGTTGATATTATCGTTGCGATTCTAATCAAAAAGTTCAAAAAGTCCTCTATACTACGGGACAATTCAGCACTTGGTATGAAATAAAAATATTCCAGAGTAAAATTTTTAAGTTTTTTATTTAACAAACCATAGAAACATATTCATCTTCGCCCACCTTCTCGTCCTCTTCTTCCATTGTAACTTTCTTTTTTTCCGAGCCCATCTTGGAAGACTCCTCAGTTTCAAGCTCTTCAAGTTTTAATGTCTCTTCTTCTACTTTGATTTTATCATCTTTCAAACGGATTTTCTTGGAAGCAACTTGTAGTTCTTCGATATTTTTACGTTTCTTGTATTTTCTCATTGCTTTCCGCATGGATTTATCAACTCCAATTAATTTATCACCAACTTTTCTGTAAATTTATAACAGTAAGATAAATTTAAATTACTCAAAATTTCACTTACCGAGAAATTATTACATCAATATCAATTAGCTCTCGGTACACTACTTTATTGATAAACGCATTTTCGTGAATGTAAGAAGGCAACAGCATTAACTGCTTCTTTGCTAGTCTATTCTGTAACAGCACGATGATGTATTCGGCATGTGAAATTAAAATATGAGCTCGACAGATAGACCCCATTTGTTTGTGTACAAATCCATCTAAAACCACGACTTATAATCAAAACTAAAAAAATTCAACCAAGAAACTTACTTTGCTTCTCATTTACACTGGCAATGACGTCATCAAGAAGAGACACTTCAGCAAATTTATATTTATAATTGATCCACAAAATCACTCCAGGTGCTATCTGGCCATTTTTAAGATTCTTAGGGCAATGGTTTCTCGAAACCAAGCCTTGAGCATTATTTTCCAAAAACACTGAAGATCCGCTTGGACTGATTTTGTTAACAACGCATTGAACACGTTGCCCTATTCGTAGACTTCCCAAAGGAGATCCAATTTGTTGGAAATGCTTCCTCAAACGTTCCACATCCGAAACGTACTCTTCCAAAATATTCAAGGAATACTGAAAAGCAAAAAGTTAGCAAATGCCATGTGCGATTCTCTTCATAACTTACATTGTAATCACCGTTAAAAACTTCTGAAATTTTAGCAGTAACATGTAACTTCTTATTGGACTTATTTAATTTTGTGATTTTTGTTATAATGACCTGGTAGGGTTGAAAATCTAATAATGGTACTTCATCCTCAAGTACCAGTTCCTAAAACAACATTTCAGATTGTAATATTTACAAAGAATATAAAAATATAGTCACCTTGTGTGCAAGTTTTAATGTTTTTCCACAAATTGTGAATACTTCAACGCCGTTGGTGTAATTTGCCTTGTAATAGCATCGGACTATGTCGCCTTCTTTAAGGTTTTCAATTTTCGGAATGTCAAAGTCTGATTTCTTGTAAAACTTTGCCTCTATTATAGATACAATAATTTTAGGGCCAACAGATATGCATAATAATTCTTTCAAGATGTCGCCTACTTTGTAAGTATCTGTAAAATAAAATTGTTTCACATTGCTAAAATATCATCAACCTTCTTTTTACCTTTCAAATTAGAAACCAACGATAAACTTCCACTGAGGTGACTTGTGGGTATAAAAGCATTAATTTTATTAATTCCGATTTGAACCTCCAAACCGTCGTCTTTAATTTTACTCACAATACCTTCAGTAAATTGACCCACTTTCACTTTCCATTGCTTCGATATTTTGGGTTTATCTAAAGACAAATGCAGCTTTCCAATTGTTACACTTTTAATATAAACTTTAATCTGAAAATATTTCGTTAAAAATGTCAGGTAAAAATAGCTTCTACATACCACTTGACCGGCATAATACATTTTGTTATAATTGTGCACATATTCTACCCCAATATAATCGCTAGGCAAAAAACCCGAAACTCCACCATAAAACATAATTATAAGACCGATAGGACCGACTCTTGTGACAACCCCTGGAAACTGTTGACCTACATAAGAGTCGTCATACGAAGTTACGCACAAGTCGGAGTTCACCAAGGACGGTTTAATAGTCAAATCTAAACCGTGTTCATTTACGCCCCAAACTCTGAAAATTTAAAAGATAAAAATTGTTTGCTTAAAATTATATCTGTAATTTTACCTCGCCTTTAATTTTTGTCCAACACTAAACTGCTTCTTAATATTGGGGCTGTACGTGACATCGCTCAAATGATTATTATGAATTAAAGCATCCAGAGCACCCAATTTCACAAACACTCCAATTTTGGCAATTGTTTTAACTGTAACTTCCACAAGTTCAGCCATTTTCGCGTCAGTTGTAATAAAATATTTTGCTTTAATAACTTCAGGTTCGAAAGTGGCAATGTAGGTTTGATCCATGTACTGGTAATTTATGATTCTGCACTTGTGACTGGAACCTTTCAAATATTTACTGTCGATGGCCTCTTTTAATTTGTCCGACTTTGGCAAATTGGCTACAAATCGTTTAAAAGGAATAAAAAATTGTTCGTTTTGGTGGTGCGCCAATAAAGAAGCGCCCATCTTCGAGACAATCTGAAAATAAAAATATAATTTTGAATCAGGTCTAGATTTTCCAAAACTTACTTGAACTGTTAAAATTTTTCCAATGGGGTGTTTAGGAGGTTTCGATTTCGATAGTCCTCTCAAACTCAAGTAACTTAATTTAGTAGTCGGTTGAATGTACATTAGACATGCTTTCACCATATCTCCGCTTTTGTAAGTCAGGGATGCATCTAAGTATTCTTTATTGATGTAACCTACATATTCGTTTAAAAATTTTCCTTGAAATCCATTTTTAACTTCCTATATCAACGAAAATTTGTAGTTTACTTGCTCGTGGAGTAAGAAACAAAAACTTACGTCTGTTATAAAAAAATCAACTTGTATTCCTGGTGTTAGATGGTGCAAAGTGAGATTTTCATTTTGTACTGAATGCTTCATGTGCTTTTCCAAAATACTTACAGTAGCTGTGCAGACACTAGTAGTAACTTCAGATTTTAAAACCGAACACCATAACGGCTGCCCAATTTCTAAAAGTAATCGTAAGTTTCAAGCTTACAGTGTTAAAACATTCACTTACTCAAATCACAATCATCATTCACATTGCTGTGTGGTAAAAATATTCTTAAATTTGCAATTCCTGCATCCAATTGGTAACCGTGATCCAATTCCGACTGAACCGCAGCCCAAATATAAGCCCCTTCATCAAAAATGATGTGTTTTAAGTCGGAATTTATGTCAAAAGGACTGGTGGATAAGTGCAAATTAGTGCGGCCGTCTATTTCTTCTTTCTCCAAAATTTTAGTTGGAACATATTGGCCGATTTCAAATAACGAAGGAAGAGTTGCTACGTCCTGTAAGAAAAGTGTGAGGACTAGTAATTTAAAATTAATGGTGACTTACACTGCTCTCGGCGCTATTTTCGTTTATCACATTTTGTAACAAGTCGGTATATACGTTCGAAATTCGATTAATTTTAATTTTTCCAGACACTTTTCCAGGTAAGTCGACTTCAACTATATAAGAATTGACGCTTCGAACGCATCCCAAAACTAGCATTCCTTCTTCGGCAGTTTTGAAGTTAAGACTTTCTGCAATATTAGCACTCAGCTCCACGTTTTCTTCTTCATCTATGATCTCTTTTTTCTTTTTCTTTGATTTTTGTTTCAGATTTTGAGAGAAAGCAAATATCTAAAAATCAAATTTCAGTATTTCCTTTTTAGAAAAAGGTCGGCGACTTACGTTATCGGTATCGCGAAGACTTTTCTTTCCATGTTCTGTTTCTTCGTTGATGTGTTTCTTTCCACCTCGTGGAAAATCAATTTCATCGGTCATTTTTGCAGAAGTTAAATATTTCAAACACGGTATGCTATTTCATACGAGATCACAGAACATATTATTCCAATCTAAATTTTAACCTAAAACTATCACGCTTCAACACAAAGCGAAGTGGGGCAAAAGGAGGTGATTTAAAAAACTGCGCGCGTTTAATTTAAAAATTAAAAAAAGGAAACTTCTTTTGCTTTAGTCGATATTGCAGAATCCGCTATCACCAATTTTTAATTTAAAATTTTCAAAATTTTGGAATTTTGTCTTCTAGGTTAATTATTACACTGCGATAAAGTTTGTGCGTGTGTAAATAAACTGTATTATTTCTAATTTCTAATGACTTTTTACAATTTTTAAATTAAACGCGCGCAGTTTTTTAAATCACCTCCTTTTGCCCCACTTCGCTTTGTGTTAGAAGCGTGATAGTTGTAGGTTAAAATTTAGATTGGAAAAAGTTGAAATAAATTATGGAAGTGGACGAAGAAGTTAAACAGCAGAAACTCCTGCAATGCCTTCTAAAATCAGAATCGGGCGAGGTGTTGCAAGACCTAATAGAATTACCAGTGGATGTTACTGTCGAGCAACTAACATTGTTGTGCAACACACTTCTAGAACAAGAAACGAGAGTTCCGTATTTATTCTTTATCAACGACAGAGAAATTAAAACCACCGTAGGTCAAGCAGTAGATTTGATTAAACTCGACAACGAAAATGTTGTGGAAATTATTTATCAGCAACAGGCTGTTTTCAAAGTTCGACCTGTCACTCGTTGCACGAGTTCGATACCGGGACATGCAGAAGCTGTTATTTCGTTGAGTTTCAGTCCAGATGGTCAACATTTAGCAAGCGGGTCTGGTGATACGACTGTCCGATTTTGGGATCTATCCACTCAAAGTCCTTATTTTACATGTGAGGGGCACAAAAACTGGGTGTTTTGTATTAGTTGGGCACCGGACAGTTCAAAGTTGGCATCGGCCTGTAAAAATGGGCGAGTGATAATTTGGAATCCCGAAAATGGTAAACAGATTGGAAAAACAATGATTGGACATAAGCAGTGGATTACATCTCTTTGTTGGGAACCTTATCACAGCAATCCCGAGTGCAGGTCAGTGTTATATTTTTTTTGTAAGCAACCGTAACTTACGACTCTGTTCAGATTTCTAGCTTCTGCATCCAAAGATGGTGACGTTCGTATTTGGGATACAATTTTAGGAATGACCGTGAGGTCTCTTACTGGCCACACGAAAAGCGTCACCTGTGTGAAGTGGGGTGGTAATGGTTTAATTTATTCTGCATCTCAAGATACGACAATTAAAGTTTGGCGTGCAAGTGACGGTGTTTTGTGCAGGACATTAGATAAGCATGCGCATTGGGTAAATACTTTGGCATTGAACACAGATTATGTTATAAAAATGGGTCCTTACGATCCCATCGCAAATAATGTAACAAAAACTGCAGATAAGTCACAGTTGCAGAAGTTTGCCTCTGATCGTTACAATCAAATTGTTAAAATGTCGGGAGAGCGTTTAGTTTCGGGATCGGACGATTACACTTTAATTTTATGGGATCCGGAACATGAAAAGGCACCCATTGCTCGTATGACCGGTCATAAGCATTTGATCAACGATGTAAAATTTTCGCCCGACGGCAGAATATTGGCTTCTGCTTCGTTTGATAAGTCAATTAAATTGTGGGAAAGTAAGAATGGAAATTTTATTTGTACTTTGAGAGGACACGTGCAAGCTGTTTATATGATTGCATTTTCTTGTGATTCGAGACTATTGGTGAGTGGAAGTGCCGATTCTACTTTGAAACTGTGGAATATGAGTACGAAGAAGATGGAACGAGATTTACCTGGACACGCAGATGAAGTGTATGCTGTTGATTGGTCGAATAATGGGCTAATAGTAGCGACTGGTGGTAAAGATAAAGTTTTAAGATTATGGCAAAATTGATTTTATTTAATGATAATAAAGACTCTTACGTTTGGAAAAGCTATTATTATTCTTTTCCTATCAAATTTTTTATCATCCGGTTAGTAACATTTATGTTTTGTACAATATTTTGTTTAATCAGATACAGGGTTTTCAAAAAATGTTATTTTCCTAATTGTTTTGTAACAAAATTTTGATTATGAAGCCATCAACTGATGGGCATTTTATAAATAATATAAAACTACGAATCCTCACTTGTAATCAAATAATCTGAATTGGCTAACTATGAATCAATCAATGAATTCAATTCTTAGGACAGTACTTTTGCTTGATTAACTGTTGGTAAAAAATTATGAGAATTTTTATATAGAAGAAGAACGAGCAACAATAGAAAGTTAATTTTTGAACTTTAAGAATGACATTTTCTGAGAATAAAAGCTGTGGAATATGTATAAATACTTTTGAAAATGATAGATTGATAGGAAGACCTAGTGCGTGTACACATGATTTTTGTTGGGAATGTATCTTAACTTGGATTCAACGTTATCCGACATGTCCATTTTGTAGATCCAGAATTACGAATGTATTAGTGAGATCAGGTTTTCATAGCAATATTATAGGCAGGGTTAATGTTCCTCAAAATCTTGAATTTACAGAAAATGATATTCAAGTACTTATCGATGGTGAATTTTTATCCATTGCTAGAAATAATAATGCATCCAACTACCAAGTTGTGAGTTTACCTTCAGTAATGTTTTTCTGTTTTTGTGGTTTTGTGGGTTTAATTTATTTTTCTTTGTTGTCTTCAATGTTTGCTTCTGGTAATAGTTATAATTTAGATTAGTTCTAAAACAGAAGTACTTTTGAATTGAATATGTTGCCTGTATCTGAACAAGGGTCTGCTCTTAGAATTAGAAGAGAGCGGTCATGTGTTTTTGAATTTGTGAACAATTTTTATGATAAATGTAAAAATGAAATTTGATTAATGTTGTTTTAAATTAATTATAAATAAAATGGTATCGAAATAAGTTAAAATTTTTACAAATTATAAAGTGGTTGATGGCCGCATAAAAATTCATTTTTAATTAAAATTATGTGAAAAACTCAAATAACAATTATTCAAAATTTTTAATGAGAGATAGTATTGGATTAGCAGTTTTTTTTTATTTAATTTTTTGTACTATAAAATTTAATTTTTCCTTTAAAAAAATGATAATGACTTCAAAATTAAAAGCTAAATCAATCATAATAATTTTTTTATAAGTGTGCTTCATTACAGCCATGCATAAAACTTTGAGATGGAAATCATAATGAATTGTAGTGTTCATTTAAATTTTTAAAATTTGAAATTATTCATCCAGTCGTATGTTTTGACATATAAAAATCGATTTTACAGCAAAACTTTTTAGACATTTTTTGTTGAAAATTTTATTATCTTCAATTTTGTTTCTATACATTTTTCTATTTTGTTGCATTGTTTCCGAGTTACAGTGACTTAAAAAAGACTGTAAAATACAAAAAATATTAACATCTGACAAAATAGAAAAATGTAGAGAATGAAAATTGCAAACAAAAACTACTTATACATTTTTCTATTTCGTTGCACCGTTTTCGAGATACAGATGACAATATTTTTTGTATTTTAGAGTCTTTTTTAAGTCACTGTAACTGGAAAACGATGCGACAACATAGAAAAATGTATAGATACAAAATTGAAGATAATAAAATTTTTAACAAAAAATGCCTAAAAAGTTTTGCTGTAAAATCAATTTTGTGAGCCACCAGGTGGTTGAACGAAGATACCCACCTCGGAAAGTTTCCAATCGATGAATATGTGGAAGGTTTGAGATTGGAATAAAATGCTTGGTGATTTTTTAAATATTATATTTTAAATTTTCATGTTCGTAGATTCATACAACCTCACATTAACGTAGACGTGACATACACACAGAAATACAAGTAAATGCTTATTCCTAATAAACAGATTTAAAGTATATAAACATTTGAAAAAAGTAATTTGTTAAATAATGTCGTAAGTCAAAACTATCTTCTTAATTAAACTGTTACAGTTTTGGCACTTCTTTCCAATCTGGCAATGTGTTTTTTGATCTTCCAACATTATTTACTTAATATCGCAAAAATATATAACTAATCGCTTATTAGTTCATTTTAGAAGCTACTTAATTTTAAATAAATCAAATAGTGCAAAGTAATTTTTATTTGCTTTAGATGTTAAAAATGTATTCTAACTTAAGTCTAAGTTCGGTAATCTTTGCCATTTTAATAAAGTTGATAAGTTTACACAAAAATATACTTAGCAACGTGTATTTGTGTAGCTTATCGATTTTATCCCAAATAATTATTACAAAACCAACTAATTAGCACTAGCACAATTATTGGAAGAAGACAATAAATATTTAACAGTATTTACGTTTACATTTGAGCCAACTTGGTGACGTCTTAATCATTCTCACAACAGTCGATTTATGACACCAAGTTTTATTTTCTTGTTACTGTTTTCATTAATTTAAAATTCTAATGGTAACTTAAAATTCTTGTGCGATCGAAACATTTTTGGATGAGAAAAAATTCGTTAGTTGTAGAAATAACCATTAATATAATATGTTATCTTTTGCCGCTTCCTATACATTAAATAGATATTAATTAACTAGTTAAGTGATGAATTCGGTCTTTACGTTATTTAAACTATCAAGATAAAATATATAAAAAAATTTCACGTGTATGTACTTATAAGGATTTTTCATTTGACTAAATGCCTCTTCTTGTGATAACATATTTTATTAATTAACAAATTAGAATTTACAATAAATAATAATTTTTTTTTACTGTATTTTATTTCAAAATACATATATTTTTCTATGTAATAATTAAATCTACATACCGTTTAACTATTTGCTAAATTTTATATTATTAATAGTAAGACCTTTCTAATTCCCTCTCATTTTTGTTTGCTATTTGTATGATTGAATCGGAATCAGTTGAAATTTTGTTCTTCTAAACTAAAATTTATTAAAACTATACAGGTACTATTAAGCAAAACAATTTAATTTTTTTATGTTAGTACTTTAATGTCGAAAAAATCGTGGAGTCGATGAAAGCGCAGTGTGGTATTTCAATTTGTGTAATAATTTCCTATTTAAAAATTTCACCCCTTTTCAAAAATCACGAGGCAAACTTATTATTTTATTTATAACATTTTTTTTAAAAATTGTACAAAATTTATGATTTATTAAATTGTTTACAACAAAATTTTCAAAAACACAATCGTCTTGAAAGCGTCAACATTTTAATAATACTGATTAATAGTAAAGATAATTAAAGTTTTTCCTTGTATAAATTTTATCCAAAAAAAAGTAAATTCTTTTGTCGCTGTAAACACAAGAAAATCATCATCAGAAATTTTGCTTAGTAGGAATTTCAATTTCTCCCCCCTTCCCTCTCATTTGTTTTTATATTGTCTAACTAGAGAATTTTGACAACAGACAGTTTGGTCCTAAATTCGAGGTAACCAGCCTTAATTTTCTTTCTAAAATTCTTGTATGCAGATACAGAGTCGGATATAAGCGGTCGCAAGGTGGTTAGCCTCCTGATTGGTTTGATAATACTCGGGAAGCTTAACAGAACTAAATGAAATCGTGCTGCTTCAATCCAACTAGTTACAGGAGCAAAATGAACTTTTCAAAATTACTATCTTTATGATTTTTTTTATCGACCCAAAAGAGTTGATGTCGGTCTCTGCATGGGCGATACCTAAAAATCTAAGAAATGAAAGGAATTAATTAGAAAATCAAAATCATTGCACGTCTCTTTATGGCCAACACCTAAAATTACGCAAGGACATTGTGTCGTGAAAGGAATAACAGCAATCCTTATTGGTTGGGACAAATCTTTTAATATGGGACAAACAAAGTTTGCTTGCCGATTCTCTCTAAAATAAGAAGAAATATTTGCAAGAGATAAATCTCCAATGCTTCGTTTCAAAGACACAAAATAGCAAAAGCTTTTGTGTTTTCTCAACGATTCAAGATATCGACATGGAAACCCACTTTCTTTTATCTTTTTTTCTTCATTAGGCGAGAAGAATCGGAAACAGCCCATATGAAAAGTTGTGTTCTTCTAGCACTCATATTATAAAGGTAACCACGAGAATTCGTCTTACCCCTGTTTTTCTCTAATAACTCGAAAACGAGGCGAACTATCAAAAATGTTAAAAAGGCCAAAAGTGTTCGGGATAAAAAGAGGAACATTTTTGATTTTAAAATATATTTGATATCTTGGAGCGCATTCGAGTTATTATAGAAAAACTGGGTCGAGTCGTATTCGGAGTTACAGAAATAAAAATTTATAGTTTGGAAAAACTTTAATTTAGTAAACTAATTTTCATTCAGTTTGACAAAAAATGTAACATTTACAAAATTGTTCTAGGTATTAAAAATTTATGATACTACATAATACCGCCATGTATAATATTATGCTCTGCATCAAAATAACCTACACCTATAGTTTCATACCCCAAAATAATTAAAATTATTATTTTTGATTAATTACAAACAATAATTCTATCTAATTTTGAGGTAATGTACCTCTTAATTTATTCTACAAATTCAGCATCCTCAAAAATGATCCCAACTTTTAACAATATTTTAATTTTTTAGCACTGGGTGATAACGTTATCTTTAAATTCTCTTTTTTTCACTCACACATATATTTGATTTTTAACAAAAGGATTTCATTATATTATTGTTTAATCACCCTGTATTAAGCATAATGCTCAACATCAAAAATTGTACCCCGTTTCTGATCGCATTTATTTCAAATAACTTTTAGACGCTGTCCAAATAATTAAAAATACAAGAAAGTGTGCTCGTTCAAAGTCGAACGTCTAAAAGTGTACACAAAATTTATTTATCACCCTGTACAATCTTGTTAGCATTATGTTTACAGCAGAAGTGTTGATTTTAAACCTAATTGTTTATTTTTAAGATTTATTATACGAACTATGAATTTCCAACCCGCTATTTACATCAACTAACGACTTACGCGAGGCGCTTAGCGCCGTCGAATTGGGTTCCTTACCCTTGCGCGGGAGGGTGGTACAGGATGCTTCTAAACTACTGTCTCTTGGTTTCCACACAGGCGACCCTATAACAATAAATTTGTAACAAATTTAATTATTTCTTTTAAAGAAAATTGACTTTCAGTTAAAATTTTAAAATGAAAGCAGAAAATTTTGAATTATTTTTTGAATTAAGTATTTTGTCAAAAATTTAAAAGTGATGTGTCATAATAATTGAGGTGGAGGTGCAAAAACGTAACATGTAATGGGAATATTTGGAAATATAGAAGGAAACTTTTTTTTTCTTTTACAATCTGTTATCTTTGAATATAATAATAGAAAATGAGATTTAAACGAAAGGAATAGGTTTTGGGATAAAAGTGATTTACTCCACTTGACGTAATTTTGAATAGGTGTTTTCTCATTTAGCTTACTTAACTGAAAGTCTCTTATAGATTGAAATATTGAAATCTATGCTATGAAAAAAAGTAAAAAATTTGCACATATGCAGAGTAAAACTCTGCCAAAGTGTGTAGAAGTCCAACAGACAAGTTTAAATTTTTATACTAGCAAGCAGGAAGCTACAGATTAAATTAAGCATACTAATTGGAAAAATAAGAAATCAAAAAAAAAAAAAAATTGTTAGGAAAATTAAGAACTAAAAATATTCTAATATTTACCCGTAACGTTTTTAATAACTAAAAGTCGTAGTATTATCTTTTATCATTTTTTCCCGATAAATAACATTCAACGCACGTGGGGTTTTCGATACTTAAGGATTTTGATGGCTGTTTTAACGACGATTTAATTTTTTTGGGACTCTTGACTTCTTCGTTACTTTGACTAGAAGTGGTCGATTCGCTTTTTGAAAGTTTTTCTGTTTTCCTAAGCGATTTCGGGCTCGATTTACGGGAACTACTACTAGGGCTCGATTTTCGCGAGTGATTAGGATTCGAGTCTAATTTGGCACTACTTTTTTTAGGAGAACGTTTAGGTGATTTGGATCTGGCCGTGTGCACTTCTGCTTTTATTGTTTTAGTATTTGTTGAATTTTGCTTACCTAAGTCTTCTACTTGCATAGGATGATAGTTTTCTGGCTGATGAGACGATTGAATTAAGCGTGCTTGACTTCCGGTACTACCGGCAGATAAAGTTGAAGTTGTGCTATAGATTTTACTACAATGTAAATAGAATGTAATATCGTATAATTTATTTGTCAATTACCTTAACGTTAAATGATTTGGTGTGCGACCGAGTCCAGATTTTCCTTTGGAACTTCCAGCTTGGGAATCGTCTTCACCTTCAGACTTAATTCCGGCATCGGGTTTTTCGTTTTCGCCCTTCTTAGGAGCATCTGAAAGAAAGTCAACTTAAAAAAGAAAGATCAAAACCCGTTCGATCAAAAATCACCTGCAACGTCACCGACGGTCTTACTCCGGCTTCGAAAAGTCGTACAAGGAGGATCGTCTGTTTCTTGACTAATGTTATCGTAATCGATGTTTCCAGAAGAATGCCTTTGCGATGTTTTAGATTTTTTAACTTTGCCTAAAGTGTGTGAACCTTGAATAATAATGGTTTGCTTGGTTGGTCTTTCTAATGTTTGGCTATTTATCATTTCGCCTTTGTGTGTTGAAACTAAAATGATTCCCGGACCCGCTCCAGGTTTGGTAGAAGGTATTGACATATTTCTCACGGATTCTCTAATAATTTGCCTAATAGTTTTAAGGAAAGCGTTTCTAAAATCTGCCGTACTAAAAGTATCAATTGGTTAGATTTTCTAATCCACTATGTTTATCATCAAATACCTATTTGAAAGAACATAAACTTTTTCCGATCTCCTTTGTAATTGACTTCTTAAATGAATTAGTTCCCATAAGAAATGGGAATCCATATCTTTTGCCGATGAAGCTCTAACTTGCACTTCAGTGACTGGTATTAAAACCTGGTAGCGAATTATTTCCACCTCGGAAGCGTTACTTTTACTCGAAACTCCCTAAAAATACCAACAGGAAGAATATATAAAATAAAATAAAATTTTTTTCTCACCATGAGTTTCTTCTTTTGTCGTAAACGTTCCTTACACAGAAATACTACCGCCGATTTGAATACAAAACACATGGCGTGCAATTCTAAACCTTTTTTAATTTTCCCTAAGAAATCAGAAATGTTAAGCCACTCTACACCGCCGTAATATAAAAGATCGCCAGGACTTAAATCTATTGGCTGCAAAATTCGAAATTATTAGCCAAAGCAGAGTTGGAATATTATTATCTTACTTGTTTGCATGACTTTTGATGTTGTCTAAAGAGATGATCAAAGATAGCACCGTACTCTTCGTGAATCCTCTGCATTTCGTTAATGTGTTCAGCCACTTTCTCCATTCCTTTCAGCGCCTCTGCAAGGAGAAATAATTTTGTAAATCAAAGTTGAGCTCACATTGCCACGAAGAAGAAAGGACCTACCGACTAAATGTTGATGTTCGTCCGTCGCTGGATCTGTTAAATTTCTCAACTGTTGCAGCAACAAAGGATATTTCAATATTCTTTGAATTGGCTTGATAAGATAAGATTCTAATGTCGACGAATGTTGTTGCCTAGGATTTCTAGATGATAAAAATTCTTGAAGAGCTTGATTTCCTTCATCTGAAAAATGTTACGCCAAAAATTTAAAAAGAAATAAGGACGAAGTTACTTACTTGGATGAAGAACTTTTTGTGCTTTACTGTGACTTGCACAAAACGAACTGTACAATTTAAAGTGATTTACGTAATACAAGAAAGCACTTCCAATGGAAAACAAAACATTCTAAAAATAAATGTAATTACAAACATGTCGGAACCGCACAATTAAAATTTTACTTTAAACTGACTAGGATATTCGAATTTACAAAACTCAGGTTCCATTTCCAAAGCTTCGTCTAAATTTTGTAGGAATTGTCGTTGAAAGGCAACGATTTCTTGGATATTTCCAAAGAGAGCATTAATTTCTGCGTTGGATAAGAAAGTTTCTCTTTTCAGAGGTTCTAAATAATTTTCCAGTAGATTGTTGAGATTCTGAAAGATAAATTTAGGCGGTGAGAAGTTATTAGGGTCGTAAATTTGAAATGCAAAATACCTTAACGTATGTTCTTTCGGTATCAATTAATTCTAAAACAACTTTCCTCAATTTTTCTCCATCACTTAACTGTCGTGAAGGCGTTTGTGAAGTATTACTAACTATGCTACCAGTGGGACTTGATTTCCTAGTTTCAACAGGTGATCTACAAAATCCTGTCACTTGCTCGGCGGTTTTCAATAAATTTTCTATTTCGAACGAATTCGTTCTCGAACTAAATTTCATATTGCTATCCCCAGAAGAAGTTATAAAATTATCCGATTCTAAAATGCGGAGTTTAGTAATAATTTATGTTCGAGTGAAACGTGCGGGAAACTTACTCCATCCAGGCGCAGGAACAATGAGACCAGAAATCATTTCTTCGCTAATAACTTGCGGTTCTGACGGAGGCGGTGGACACACTAAGCTTTCGATTGTATCGTCGGTGGTTCTTAATATTCCTACTAATTCGGGAGGCTCAGTTCTCGACGACCTCATCATCATACACAAAGCTAATTCTTCTTGTAATACACTCTCCAAATACATCATGTCTAAGTCGGAGACAATGGCTCCATTTATAACCATAATTTCGTCTCCTTTTATAATACCTGCGAGAACAACATGTTGTAACACCGGGAATTCATTATTCACCTCAGTACAATACCAATGTGTAGTAGTAGGTAGTAATAAGTAAAATGCCGGGAGTTAATTGAGTAATTAAAAAATTGCGGGATTTAAAAAGTGCGCTCTGGTGCGCCAAGAGTACTTAATTAGCACTTAACTTTTGTACGTGATCGATTTTAATGAAAAATAAATGTAGGTCAGAATGATTTGAATTATTCATTACTACAATTTCGTTGTAAATAAAAATGTTGTTTGAGTGTAAATTCGAAAAAGCTTTATTTACCATTTTGCATCGCGACGCTTTTGTCTTCAACCCTGCTCACGTAACAACACAGTTCATCCTGACGATCTGCATTTTCAACAAGCTCGGCTTCGACGCTAAAGCCCCACATTTGTTCCAAAGTATTTCTAGATAATTCCACTTGATATAAAATTTTTGCACATACTTCAACAATTTCGTGGGTATGAAGCTATAAACAAGAAAACAAGAAAAATAAATGGCCGCATTTGTAAAGCCAAACCAGACAGATGGAAATTTGTAACTTACGTATGTCTCAATTACATCGCTGCGATGCGGAACGAAATAATTGTGATCTTCCATATCTCTCCGTTTTTTCACTCTCACGAAATGTTCGGTTGGATTCAGATTTTTTCTTGTGCAAGCACTACTTAGAAATTCCTCAACAGACATTCCCTCCCTCACGAAAACCGTAACAGTAGCTGAATCAGGTAATGATACTTTAACCGTTTTTTCCGATTCCTCCCTCGAGTTCATCTGCAAAAGTCATTTGGAAGTAAATTACTTCGTCGTAAGAAAATTATGTTTAAAACAGCAATTACATTTTTTATTAAATTTCCAACGAATTTGGAAAATATTATGTTTTTAAATTATTTTAGTTTTTATTATATTATAGTTTGTTTCTAATTTCAATACCAATATAAACGATCAACTTTGTCCGTATTACGACTTTGTTGGCGGCACGATATGGGATATAAAAGGTTTTTTAAACTCATAAAAATTGATTTATAGATTTTAGATATACCTCATAGGTATAATAAGGTTCAGTTTATAAAATATATTATGGTAATAACGAGCTCTCTATGGTCCTTGCATATACTACTGTCTAAATTTTGAAATGTTGAAATTTTAAAGCATTAAAATGGTTCTAAATATTTACTAGAGAATAACAGCCTGTTATGAAAAACTACACTGTAGTCTATAGTAATCTATGCAATTTTCTAGTCTTGGGATTATAAGTTTCCCATTTTCGCCTCTAAGGACTCGAGTTGGTAGTTATCAGTTTCCCGCTTGACTATGAATGTTACGTTATCTAATTCGGATGTTGTGGATTCCTTGTCTGCTTGTCACTGTACGTAATTTATATTTTCGGCCGATTAATATATTAAATTTTAAACGGTCGCCGGTTGATTATAACTGACGCGTTTATTTTGAGATACAATACAATCCCAATAATTTTATTTTCCAAGTGGGATTTTCTTCGACACCAACGAAAAACTTTTCCCCTCTGTTCTATTTAAATTCAACAAACATGAGCCGCCAAAAGTTGCTTTCAGATTAAACCAATATGTTGTACTTTGATAATTTCGTACTACTCCCTCGTGGAAGTAACTTGGATTATGGATTACAATTGTATTATTATTAAGCCGAATAAATACGAAAGCAATTTTCGCAGTTTCCAAAATTATCTAAAGGTAGATACTCCTCCCACTAATACATATCCACAGCGTCAATATTTTTATTTTAGTTTTATGTAAAATAGCAGATGCAGAGAAATTGAGAGCTGTTCGAGAGATTTTCATAATGGGTTTCTCATCAGTGATTACTTGTTTAATGCAAAGATAATATACCTAGATACGGATAGAGTATTTACTCTAAATTGAAAACATCAAACGTATGGACACAAAACAACAAAATTGGAAATAAAAAACGCATTGCAATCCAATATATTGATGTAACCCCCAGAGAGTTAAATATCATACAAAGATAAATACTGTCAAACTCTAAAATAAATACAATTTTAGTCGTGGAAACAATTTATAAAATACTTATAAAAAATCAATCTTTATAATCGAGAGGAAAGTATAGAATAATTGAAAAACCTTGACACGAAGAGATGATGGAATCATTCAACATTTTTTTTCCCTGGATATGAAGTAGGATGTTCCAAGTTGAACGAGTGTCTTCTATTGACTTTACAAAACGAATTCAAAAGTAATAATGAACTTCATTACTTGAAAATTAACACATCTTGCAGTTATACAGGTAAAAATAGTACAAAGTGTAATTACAGTTCTTCCATTGTTCGAGTTTCATAGAAGGTAATAAGAACAGTTTGTTTAAACGAGTCTTCATTATCTGTTGTAAAAGTAATTTAAAAACTTCTAACAAAGATTAAGTAAAATAAAATGAAGTTAATTCAAATTTATATTAGCTACCAAGAAGATTTGTCGTGGAATTTAAACATATTTATAAATAATAATATAACAAAATTTGGTAGTAGAAGAAAAGTCGGGATTTTCCCTATTATTATAAAAGATTAATTCATGTCTTACGTGCACTGCAATTACGTTTAGCAATATAATCCTGAGCACTTAAATAAATTTCAACAATTAAATTGTTTATTTCAGATTGTGCTTTTAATGACGGAAGAAAACGAAACGCATCTAAGTAAATATAGCCAACAATAGTTTCTTTTGTAAGCAAAATAAACAATATCGCAACAATGAACCAGAGTATGGCAGTAATTCAATGCTTTATTAAATTTTCAGTTATCTTTAGGCAGATAGCCCATTCTTCTTAATACAAGAAAATATGGTAATAGGATATACTCGAAACCACCGCATGTTTATATAGCATTTTAATACATAAGGTTTTTCTGATAAATTTGAATTGAAATTGTGTCGAAGGAAAATCGATTAAAAGTGTTTTTCTTTTTAAAGGAAAAATATTGAGAAAACTTAAAATATGTGAACTAGAATTTTACTTTGCCCATCTTTTAGTGTTATGTTACCCATAAAAGCACTTTTTAAAATCCGTATAATATGGATAAGAATTACTTTGGGCTTTGATAGCAGCAACCATAAAAAGTTGACAATCTGAAGTTTTCCGTAATAAAAAATGAAAACACGTAATCGTCGAAAACACGATTCGGCTTCCAGATTTTTACTCTCCAAAAGAAACTGAATTTTCTGTATTGTGATATACTATCTACGGAAATAATTATTGTTGATATCATATAACCACGCTAATAATTAAGGGCCGATAATCCTATACGTGAGCAAGATTTACGAGCGATTCTCCTCTTGTGTTGGGTAAGCAAACATAAAACTGATTAACAGATAACTAAGGCTGTTAATCTTTCGTTATCTATTGACCAACGTAAAATTTCAGATTTTCCCATACCTACCTGTTAAAAAACTCATCGGATGACTATTGGGATTTCAAAAATTTCAAACAATAATTACTAACCTGAAGTGATCTTCTACTAGAACCACTATTTGATCTAGATAGCATCGGAGGGCGGCGTTTTGTTGCTCCTCGTCCGGCTAAAAGATTATTGAGCAGCGAAGGGCTTCTTGCGCAAATAAAAGCATGAAAAGATGAAACAGTAAAAACTCCTAGTTTATTAAGCGTGTTCTTCGTTGCTCTAGAGACGTGGGTTAATAAAGACTGCAATATAAAAAGTTTATTGTTAACTCAAAATATATTACAGGACGTGAACGAATTGTTTTTGGAAAAAAATGGAAAGTGTAAGAAAATTACTGTAAGAGGTGTTTTTCCTAAGTGTCGCATGAATGACAAATGTTTTGTCAACAAAAGTACCTTAGGGTTGGGCAGTTCACCACTTTGTAAACTAGCCATGTAGCACCGAAGACGGAATTGTTCGCAATGCAGACGTTCCAGATTTTCCTCCCACTGCACCACTTGATTAGCAATTTGCTGACGAGTTTCCGAATCTCCTACAACGGACTGTTGCAATTCTGCCATGTGTTTCAGTTTATGATCCTAAAATAATAATTTCATTGTAATTATTGATGTTTTTTGTTATCACATAAATTCAATTACAGTAAATTTAATTGCATTTTGATAATATTACCAACCACAGGATTTGCTAGTGCAAACAATAAAACCGGACAATGCCTGCAATAACAAAACCGTTAACGCCAGTTTTGCAGTATGATTTTTTTTAAATTAATAATATTTACATAAATGTCTGTAGCACAATAAAAAGTCGATCGGCATGTACTCGCTATGGAAATCGCGAGGAAGAATAAGAGTTTGACGAACGAAAATCTTGCGCAATAAAGCTAAATCCAGATTAAGCCATTAGCATTTAAATAGAATTAAATTGCAATGGACCACCGAAAGCTGGTAAACCACAACAGACCTCCGTATCAGTGTACTCTTAGTACTTTTCAAAGTTCGGCATAAAAAGATAAAAAAATAATTTGGTAATAAAATTATGCATTATTTCACGAGCCATCGAAAAGCTTTCGCCTCAGTTAGCAACTGTGTGAACTACACCTGCAACCGAATGATGCACCTATGCACTATGTCATTTTCGTGATTATATGCCATGATGGATAAGCTAGATATTCATAATTTTAAATACATTTCATAATTTTTTTGGTTTTTTTTTCTGCAGCGTGAAAACCTTTGAGTGCATATTTAGAACAATTTGATTTTGATGGTTTACTTCCGTTTGGTTTGACAAGACCAGCGGTTATCAAAATTTTCGATATTTAAATTTGTTTAAATTACAAAAATTTTAATTACAATTGTAGTCTTTTCCATAAGTATATTTCCATCTAATCGATTAACCTTTGGTTATTTGAAAATATGCGAGCTTTATTGATGATCGACCCTGCTTTTTTCTGTAACCATCGATTATTAGTTTTAGTTTGAGATACATTTCAATTACGTTGTCGTGCAGATGGGGTAGATGCCTTAGGTGCTGGACAATGGATCACGACAAGCTGGAAGTGCAATGAAATGTCGTACATGCTCGGGAGAGACTTTTTACTTAGACTAATTAACAAAAGTTGGAAATCAAATTTCAAATTAAGAAACACAATAAAAGTTATTCTACAAATCAAGAAAAGTCAATAATTAAAAATTTACAAAACAATTTTAAAACTAAATAGAATTTGTTAGTCACAGCTGCTTATAGTTTGGGTGATATCGTACACAAATTTAAATACTAGATTATTTTCAAAGCAATTAAAATTATTTAAAAACTTTGCAGAATAACTATTATTATACCTATTATATAATAGGTAAGGTCAACTTATGGCAAGGACACACGGGCACTAGTAGTGACGTACAAAGGACAACGAGGGCTTCACACACAGTTCCTTTTTCTTATATTCCTCATTGTAATAGTTACATTTTGATAACTACTGTATCTTTTCACTAAAATACATTTATTTGAAAAATTAAAAACAGTAAAACTATAATCAAAAGCCGATAATTAAAGTCGGACGTGACAGAAACGATATTGACACCAATTAAATTAAACAAATAATTTCAGCTTTTGTAATTTTTTCTAAAGCATTTTTCAGGTTCTAAAGTTCACTCTGTATTTCGAAAATTTCATAATATAAATGGAAATTAAAATCAGTTATTTTTAAATCGCGAAATTTTTACATTCTGTTAATTTAAATTTGAATACCGAATTAATTGGATTCCAGGATTATATTGCATGAATTATTTATATTAAAAATTATTGACTTTCAAAAGACTTAAAATATTATCTCATTTTTTGATCGAATACTCTTGGTTCCCCTTTTGTAAATTATCATTAGGTAAAACAAACATATTTTGTAAGGATAATACAGGATTTTTGTAACAATACCTATTCAATTCCGGATTCTCTTAATTATTTTCCATTTTATCCCAATAATTATTATTATAATAGAAATTTTTCATCTTAAATTAACGAAAAATTTTTTTTAAATTACGATTTACATAAAAATGTCGCTTTAAAGTTAATTTATTAGTTTTTGGAAGATGTCCAAAATTACAAAATAAGGACAAGTAACGACCGGAACCTTTGGAACCAAACGTTACAAGATTTATTACATGGGAAAATAGGACATATTTTCACGAGTGTAAATTTAAGAATTTTTTTTGTGGTTTACGCCAATCGGTTGTTTTCAAAAGCTATATTAATTAATTATTGTTTCGATAACAATAAATAAAAATTGTAGTTTGATTTTTTGTATTAGTAACTTATTATTACTGATTTAGAAATTTTCTATCGATTCATGATATATAGACATGGAGACTGACGGATGTTTTTACTATCGAGAACCCTCATCCTCAATCCTTCATAAAATCTACTGACGGTTTTATGAAGATTTGATCGTGATACCGATGTGTCTGTAGTTTTGTGTTTTTATGGACGAAGTGAACACCCAATTTCTGTTTTATTCCTTAGGTGAATTATTTAGCTTATAAAATATGTAATGTACCAAGATGAGAAAATGAAGTAGTCCATATCGCCTTAATAGTGGATAATATAAGTTAAAAGACTGCTGTTTGAAATGAAAGTTCTATTTTATAAAAATAGAAAAATCACAAGAGCAATTATAAATTATTCATAAATTTGATTAAATTAGTTACAAATATGAAATATGTAAGCTAACATTGCGGAGCTATTTAACAATATTGGCTTGTATTAGTAGTAGACAGTGTAAACAGTTCTCCGGGACTCTCTGATTAGATTATCTGATATAATTAAATAAGTTTAACCCTCGAGTACGCAGTGGACATAAGTTTCAAATGATGAAGTAGTTTAGTTATCTAGAATTTTGATTACGGAAAGCTTTAGCGTAATATTTTACGAAAATGACATTTTTCCTGCAGTTGACTCGTTTACCCATCCCTACTATATTTTCTCTGCCAGATGTGCTTCTTTCACATTTTCTCGAATGTTTCTTACTTAAAAGCTTCATATCTCACTGTCTTTCTTAATTCACCCTGTATATAGATAATAATTTGGCAAGAACAAAAGTTATTAATTTAAATATATACATTTCTTTGTTGTTTTTAAGTTCATATTTTCAAATTAACCTTCATTGCGCAAATGTTCCAGTGAAGAAAGGTAAATATAACAACTTTTATTAAAATCAACATTTCAACATAAATTCCGGTATGAACTATGAAGGCTATCCTTCGTCTTCTGCTGAAAGATTTGATACAAGTCAGACAAATTAACAATAAGACTGTGATATGTTGTAAACCGGCCAATGTGTTTTCTGGTCTGTCTTGTGGCGTTGAGTTGGATGTTACGGTCAGGTTGCAGGTGGCTGAGATTGATATAAGTTTGTTAGTTTAGAGAACTGGAAAATTCTGCAGAAATTTAAATAATTACTATAGCATTTTTTTTTTCAGATATTCCTTCAAAATAATCGTAACCTTCAATTTGTTATTTGCCAGTGGGCTTAAACCTTCAGTCGGTATCTATTTTTACTTGTTTTACTTGTTTTTATTTTAATTTATGAATTTAAATTGAAGTTCAATCTTCTATATTTTATTTATTTGAACTTTTTGTAATGAAAACAATGAATTATTATTCTCTATTTTGTTCCAGTAAATCTGTGATAAATTACTACCTTTACTTTTGTATCATTCATTTGATAAAAAAACATCTATTTCTTTGGTTAAGTTAAACAAAAAGCAAACACTCGAAATCAGAAAGTTTCATTTCTTTCTTTGTCTTAAAGTTCAAAACCGAACTTGAATCGAGATCGATAGCAGAACACGATCAGAGCAAATATTTGTTTCACAAGTCAAGTAGACGTCAAAATATATCACGGGCAAAATCCAAGAGATAACGTACTTCACGAAAAAAAATAATTGACGTGTTTGAACGAAAATGCAAATGGATTAGTTGGAAGTTTTTTAATAAAAATTTGAAATACTGCAACGTTTAAGTTTCCTTCCCGAAAAATTAAACAAAAAGATACGAATCCAAAGCTGAATATTTTATCAGAAACGCATAAAAATGATAATGGAGGTTAAGTTTTCAAAATGGAATAGGAACATAAATTTAACTTTCATATCAGCCCCAACAATATTTTTAAGTTCGAAGCATGTATTTCGTAAACCTTTCAGGAATTTTACGTGGGCTAATCGAAAACTGAAAATCCAAAAAATGTTTTCGACAACTGGAAGAACATTCATTTTTCATACTAATAATAAATTAAATATTATTAATACAAAGCAAATAATTTTTATTATCGTATTACCATCACAAATTCAATTATTTTGTATTACTTTGTGTAATGAAATATAAATTAATTAAAATGTAACATCATACCGGTTACCGAACATTTTAATGAGCTGTTCTATTTTGAATAATTACATTTTATAATTAGCACTATACCTACTTGGCGAATTCTAATTATTAATCAAAACTTTAAAACATACAAATTTGAATCAATTTTGCCTTTTCGATGGTGGAATATGCATTTAGATTATGAAATTTGATAAACAAGTTCTTGAAATAACCTCTAGACTCCAGAGTTTTCTTATAAGAGGGTAATAATTAAAGAAGCTATTAATAAAAATTTTAGGGAAAATACATCAAGTCTCGTCTGGCATCGTCTCTACACAGACGCCTAAAGGTAAATCTCAAATTAATTCATGCAGTAACTTGAAATTTATAATTTTTATGATTACCAAGTAATTGCCGCCCGGATGGCCTTATTTTCTGAATCGCAAAGAAAAGTTAAACCACGAATACATCGATTTCAATTAATAAATTGAAAAAAAAAGTGAAAAAATAATATAGCAAGAGTTTATCGCAGATTTGTGCAACCTGAATCTAAATGTACTTCCTTTGAGAGATCTTGCACGTTCTTTTGAGTAACCGTAGAAAAACTTAATTTGAATTCTTTCTGTAGACGTATAATATTCAAGTATTAGCATGGAAATTTAATTAAATGATAAGTAGTATTTGAACAGATAAATGTAACAGTATTCAATGTTAATTGTACGTTAAAAGTAACGCCCAGGGCTATATGAATAATTCCTGTGCAACGTTACAAATGTGAATTTGCCAGCATTAGAAATTAATTATTAGAATAGCAAAATTATTTGTAGAGAAAAGAAATACGTATATGGTTAACTCGATCGTATCAATTTTTGATTATTTTCCGCAAAGATTTCAAATGTATTTCTATTATTGACTGCATCAAGTCAATCAAAATGTATTTTCTAGACGTTACGTCAGTAAAAAGAACCACTTTCTTATAACCTTTTAACCCTAGCCCCTAGCGAACGCTATCCTTATCTTGGCTTTCATTTAAAATTTTCGCAAAAAAATGTACTTACAGTTTCTATTGCTTTTTCTAAACGGAAAATTTCTTCTTGCAAAAGATGCAGTGTTCCAGTTTTTCCTCGGTGTCTTGCAAATGCTGCAGCACACGCACTGTGTATACTATTAACCCAATTTTCTAATTCAACCTGGAACAAAAAAAATTTATTTTACTAAAATAATGTAAATGTAAGAGTTCGCACGATAATAAGATACAGAATGTAGTAGGTATCTTTCTACGTTATAACATTTATTTGCTTTTTCTCCTAAAATAAAAGTCATGTTTACGTAATACTAAAACTTAAATGTAAGAATAAACTATGCTGGTTGGCTGTTCGTATACATTTGCATTATTTATATTTTTAAAATGTACATATATAATTATATAGGTACTTAGTAATACATAATATAAATAAATTGAAGCTGCTTTTAAATTGTTAAACATTTTAAAAACTTTTTCTTCTGAATTAATATTATTTTAGTATTTATTTCTTTTTTTGCAATCTTTTGAAATTCACTGTGCCCCACCATGTCTCAGATTTGATTAAAAAGTATCTATAGAAATGGAAATATTGGAACCTTTAAGCGCAGATGTGCTGGCAATTAAAAAATCAGTAAAAAAATTTTCAACCAGAAACTCACATTTCTTTATAAGTTATTGCAGTTTTTCAAAACAATTATGAAGAAATAAAAACCAGAAGAAAAGCAATTTTATCTTGGTGAAACTGCAGAGCATGAAACTTTAAAATAATTACCTTGGAGAAAAATACGAAAATCATGACAAAGATAAACTACTTTTTTCGAGCTTCTTATGTAATACAATTTATGGAACCGGAAAGCAAACATAATAAAACAAATGACAAATGTCACATTAGAAACAAAAGTTTTATGAAAAAAGCTTGAATATCGTCGAATCAAAAGCTGCAATGATTTCCATTTGAATAAAAAAATTCGAGACATCCATTAATTTTTACGTTTTGCTACATTTTTATTAATAACTCTGGATAAAAGTAAAACGTAGGCATTTGCATTATAAATAAGTAAGTACAATAATATATGTTGGGGGTGGATTCGTGCTTTTAACCTTTCAAACATTCACGCGTCCATTAGCATCATTTTATTATTTTGTACCTTTTAAATAAATTGAAAACGCAATTTATTAAAAAAATATTTAGCCGAGCTTATGAATAGATATTATAATATTATGTTTCAAAAGACCGAGTTCGAAACACGTAGCTAGGATAATAGCGCCACGATCCACACAGATCAAAATTGATCCTGTTATAAAAATATTAAATTATTATGAAAACTTGGATTGTATTGCAAAGAAATGGGACTTTAGAGATTTGATAACGCTGATCAGTTATTAAAAACTTGAAGCCGAAAAAATTGAGTTTATTGTTTCGTTAACTAGTTGAAAAAAGTTTTCCTAAAAGATTTATTTACTAAGTTACTATTTAAACTTTCTTCCAAAAATTTTATTGAGACTGAAAATAATTTCATTTGATTTCTCCTCGATACTCGAAAACCAAGCAAATTAAAACTTCATTACACCTACGCAAAATAAACAAATTTTGGTAAATAAACAGGCAGTGATTTAATTGAAAGTTAAAATTAATTTAAATTTATTAATGTTGTTTAATTTGTGAGGGACTAGCAAATCGGGACTTGTAAAAACTATTTTTGAGCTGGAAAATGTCGGTAAAAAATTTTTTAATGAATTTTGTTGGAAAATTAAAATTTTTAATTACTTTGTAATTAAATACCCGAGATCGCTTTATTAATGAAATGCCTTCGATATTATAAAAATTGACCTTTATTATTAGATTACGCATAATATTTAATAACAAAGCTGAAATTGTAATAAGAACGGGCACGGAAATGAAAATTGCAGAAAATTTCCTATTTCCCAGTGCCAACTTTAATAATCGCAAACTCAAAATAAACGGTTGAATGTAAATCAACCGTGTTTAATATTATGTTTTGAAAAGATAATTTCAAAAGTTTTGTTTGAAAGTCTTGCATTTTTGATAAGGTAATTTAAAAGCTATACAGCCTCGGGGTTCATCAAAACCGCCATAATTAGCAGAAAGAAAAAGAAACTGGAGACTTCAATCTTAACTTTAAAGGTGAACGGAATTAATATTCATAGTTGATCATCTCGACAAAATTTTTCGTTTAATAAAAAATTCCACTTTATCTACAATTTCGGAATAAACAATTTTGTTACATAAATTCTAACGCCCTAAACAGGCAATAATAAATAAAAACCACTTCGTTTTATATCTGTGCTGTTTTATATAATAAAAATATTAAGAACATCTTGAAATAAGTAAGGAATAAATAAGTTTTAGTATTCTCTTCCTGTATCTTCACAACATTTTGCCATTTTCATAAATATTTTAAAAAGTTTTTGCATACTCCATTGCCGCAAAACTTATTTTTATTATGCATAAATAACGCAATGCTTATTCTCGATATTTTCCTTTTCCATCACGAAAATGGATTAAAATATAATAAGAAATATTAAAACGAAATTGTCATCGAAAATAACGAAAACATAAATCACTGGAAGCAAATCCACTTATTTACAAGCAATTTTCTCAAATGCTCGAATTTATCTGACTTTAGCATTAGGTAAAATTTGAAAAATTATTATTAATCCTGTGGAATGTGAAGATTTGCCTTCCTAACTTTCGGTGAAAAATTATTTCAATCGGTTAATTGTAACAATAGCAAGGAAATACATTTATTTTGGTGTTGAATTTGAATAATAGCGCCATAGAGGTGGAACATGGGAAGAACGAACGTTTTCACCGTACCATCGAATTATCAAACGGTGAACTAGAATCCTCATTCATCGCCATTTCCTAATTCAAACGTTTCCAAAATTTATGCTTAATATACATTATTTTATTAATCATTCGGTTTGACAGTTAAAAAACATATTCAATGCATATTATTTTTTATTGACCCTACACCATCTAAATATTGACAATATTATTGGTGGTTTATTATATTTTTTAATTATGTGATTAAAAGTATTTAAAAAAATTATTGAATTTTAATACGACTAGATTATCTGAAAACTGGCTGGATTAATTTTCAATATGGAAACTTAATTGTAGAAAGCAGAAACAAATTATAACTCTTAAACTTTTTATTTACTAATTAAATTTTCATTTTATGAAAAATTTTTCACAAAAGACTTCACGATGCATCCTTTTTACACCTAAATTCACAACAGGGAATAACACAGCAATATATACCATTATTTCATGTTGTCTGAAGATACTCAAGACCCAAATCATTTATGAACCCGTTAATATTAATCGATGATTTCCAGCGGTTGATTAAATTTAACGGCTTGTTATTTATTCAAAATAAAAGCAAGTTTCTGTTTCGAATTAATATATTATTGCTTTTACTTTGTTTCAATATTTGTAGTACAGCTTGAGCCGACTGAATTTATACGAATATTTCACACGGTAAGAAGGAAAAAGAAGAAAAACAGATCAGGGCGAAATAATTCAAATTATTACAGCAATAATCAGGTTTATGAGTCAGGGCCGCAGTAGTTTGAAATTCAACCGCAATAATCGGGGTTTCCTGAGAAGGAAACGCTCATGTTTTAAACATACAGTTTAAATTATTGGAGTTGTGAATAAATAAAATTGTTAAATTCGTAATGTAGGTTCAATTAAAGAAAAGTTTTCCTTACGGCAACAATAGAGAAACTAGATAAGACGAATATTTAATGGAGATTCATTTTAACTTAATTCTTCAATAATTTGATTTATAAAATTGAAGAATAAAAGAAAATAAGAATTACGCACAGCACCGAAGCTGCTATTTGTAAAATAAATTATAGAAAATTTCTTACCTGACAAGGTGCTTGAAATAAATAAGCATCACCAAAAGCAGTGCTAAGACAAAAAATGTAATCCCTCTTGGGATGTTCCGGAATGGGTTGCATGATAGCACCATCTACAATTATGAGATGTTTGGGAGCAGCTTCAACGGAACGACCTTCTCTCGAATCACATGGATAAAATAAAAGTGTTGTTCCTTTTAAGCAAACCCAGTATCCTTTCCATCCTCGCTTCCTTGCTAATTCAATCTGATGCTTTTTTCTTAAGAGCCATTTCTTGACGCTAAGGAACCTGTGAGATAAAAAAATAATGAAACTTTTGCGGAATTTAATTTTAAAAATTAGTAAACGAGGATGAGGAGGCAGTCAAAATTTTAACGTGATAGACAAATTTGTACTGCACAAGTAGCTTAGTTTAGGGAAACGTGATCACTTTAAGGTCTGATTGGTGTATACCTACAAATCCCAGAGCTTCATCATTTTAAGGTCCTGCATTACACGAAAGTCATTACAAAATCTTTAGTTAATGACACTCCTTAAGAATATCTCTCAGATTGTTTGAAGTTTAACCAATTAATTTATTTGTTCATTAATTACAATAAGACAGAAGTTACAAGAACTAAGTAATCGATTTTAAAAAATAAAATCCTCACTTCATCTTCATTAATTAATGTCCCTTTGGGAAATCCGACACAGGAGGACCTTATCCATGATAAAGAAATCTACATCATAATCAAAATTAAATTTCGTCCTGTAGTTAAATTTTTATTTAAGTACTAACTAGATATTCTAATTGCCTTCTGTTTCAATTCGATGAAATAAATTGGATTACATTTTTTCCGTCAGATAAAATAAAGCATGTCAACGGTTTTCAAAATTAAGCTTCTCCTTACTTATCTGGATATGCAAATAAAAAAGTTTGTGACTAATTCAATTTTAATGTATAAGTATAAAGTTTAGCCCAAAGAAATGTTATTCAAATGTAATTTTAGAATTTAGTCCAATTAGGGAAGGCCGATAACAATTATTGTTAATTATTATTGGACAATGCGTGTCTTTGTGTGTACTACACTGTCAGCATGCGTGCATAAATTGCATTATATGGGTCAATTGATTTATGGTTGCCAACTACAATATAAAATTAAATTATTTCAACATTTTGGCTACTACTGCAATCATAAATAGTTATGATCTTTATTATATTGAAAAGTTATAAATTCGTGAGCGAATGATAAATTTCAAATATTTTCCATGAACCAATTTATTATATTTAGGATAGGAAGTGAAAGAAGAATTTATTTCATATTGAAATGCAAAATTATTTAGAAAAAACTGTCGTTCTAAACCAAAGTTACGTCGGAAAATGTGGCTTAAACAGGAAATCGGGACATAATAGTTGATTAAATCCAAAATTACAGGTATTATCCTTCTTCTATTCTACATATCGTAAAAGTTTAGATTGATACGATTCTATTTCCTTTTATTGATCTTTTTGCCTTTTCTAAAGGACTCGAAAAACAACCATTCCTCTTGCTCAATATTCAGAGATTATCTAAGATCATTTCGTAGTTTGAATGTTTCCATCGTTCTAATGTGTTTTTTTTCTATTGCACTCCATAGAGTAACCATTTTTGATATAATTCAAATTTGATATTACACTTCCGTGGTTCGCAGTCCACGTAAACATTATTTGTGTTTACTGGTATAATGGAAAAATTTTAGAATTTAATTTCAGCACCGCTATTCATTAATCATTTATCAGTTAATTGTCATTATATGACACGCAGGTTATTTTGTAAAAAGCAATTTTAAACGCATCAGTAAATATTTTCGTAAAAAAGAAATAAAATTGAATAATGGGCAGAAATTTGTTTTAAAAATGACACTAATTTGCTCAAAACGATGTAATCGTTTTTAATGATCGTATACATTTCAATTTATTTGCTGATGTCTAATTAAAATTAACTATTGGAAAAATTTTTGTCGAATATCCAGTTTATAGACTTCAATAGTCCAAAAACTACATAAAGCAAAAATATACCAATAATGTTTGAGAAAATATTAAAATGTAAGTCAACTTTATTAATTATTTTAAAAATTAGTGGTTCATAATAAAGTTACCCTTTTGTGTACAAAAAACAGGATTATGCATATTTTAACTTTAATGCCAGTATTTTAAATGCAAACCACAACAAATTGTCCACAAGTTTGGTGATGCATTTTAATAGCAAAATTACCATTTTGTAATTATTTTAGCACAGAATACTTCACATTTATAGCATACAATAATTAAATTTAGAAAAAAATTATAAACAATTATCAGTGCAGCAACTGTAAATGTGGCCTTTACAAAACACACCACAGATTATTTGTGTAGTATGAAGTTCAGTGGGACGTGAAAAGTTTCGATGTAGTATCTACACAAAATTTATGTAGTAATCTGTAGCTGAAGCTTATTTTATTGCTTCCATATACAAAATTCTTCTATTACAGTGCTAACAATAATTTCTACTGCTTTTGTTGTTTAGTTTGCACCAAAGGAAAATTTAAAATTGAAAAGTTTAACAAAATAATATGCATAATTCTTTTAATTTAATATTTCACGAATGAACTTTGCAGAAGTTTCAAACTTTGGATTTTCGCTTGACAAACCAGACGAGTATAATTTTGAGTACTTCTTGACTCTCTCTAGAAGTTAGTCATTTTTGAACGACTCTTTAAATACTCGACAAATATTAAAATATTGCTTGAATTCAAAAAATTATAATTTTCTTAAGATTTACCAAAAAAGCAAAGCAAATTGAGTTGTGCAATATTTCGGTATAGCAAAACAAGATTTTTTAATTCCAACTTTGAAATTTTTCAGAAGATTGATCAAAAAGATTAAAAGGGAATGAAATGTGCAAAGAGCGACGAAGAACCTATACTTTCCAAAATGAGCAAAAAATAAAAAGGAAAAATTGAATTAATAAACAGAAAAGAATTTAATATTGCAGATTTGTGTAAATAAAATTTAAAAAAAATCCAGTACACCTGATTTTGCTCGTGTATTTTCCCTACAGGGTGAAATTGATATTTCTAATTGTGTTTACCAGTAGTGCATTATTAGATTATTTTCTTGATACTGAGGATGTAATTCTACCTTGTAGGCTTATTTTACTATCGGATAACTTGATAAGCAGCAAATCAAATAAATTACGCATGGAATAATTCCCAAATTAAGTCTTTGCTGAAGGTTCGAATATTTTGCGCAAGAATTCCAACATAAAAATGTAGAAACTACATGTATACCGGTTGTTGGTAAATTTTAACCGCAAAAGTTTAAATTTGTAATAACTTTATGACTTGTCTCTATGCTACACTATTAGCAAGAAATTACAAATTTATCGCAGTCTTATACAAAGTGGTTAAAGTTTCAGTGTATGAAATTGATATAATTTTAGCAATTTTCCCCAAAGTTAAAACTAGTTTCTAATTTTAGAACTTTGAGAATGACTTTACATGCTTTTAGTAAACTAATGTTAAAATATTATCTCAAAGCTCTATCTACAAAGTCTAGAATTTATACGACAAATTATTATGGAATATTATAGACATACCAAAGAAAATGATTGGCCATTAAAACTATTTTAAATGTCTGTTTCAGCTTCTACAAATACAGAACTAAACAAAATAATCTTTCCAAGTCCATTAGAGCAAAGCAATCGTTGAAACCACAGGCACAGGGAGAAAAAGGCTAGGCTTTGGACGAGTGAAAGTAAGATTACATTTTTTATGTTGGTTTCAGAATAATGTATGAGCATAAGTAACGCCCGGATTAAGTAATATCAATTCGCGATTTACCTTACAAAAGAATGCAAACGTTTGGTTTGTAAACATAACTTTCTATACCAACTATGTATACATTAATGAATTTTTGGAAGTTGATTGTAAAAGAGAAACATGTTAAACAAAAAAGTAAAAATAAAGAAGGTGTGAAAACTTTTTAAAAGTAAAAACTGTAGTAAATCAGAAAGGTAGATGAAAGAATAGAGTGATAAACCAATGCCTTTAAAGTGCTTTTTTAAATAAAATTTTTACGTAAAATTTTCTTCATTTTGTTTCGTTTTTGTTAATACTAAGAATGCACACTATTACTATGCCTTCACTTAAATTTACTATACAGAAAGCGCTTCCTCTACAATTTAACTAGTTTATACGAACGTCGGGACAGCTCACATGCCAAAACTTAAGTTTAATTTTTAAAATAATAGAAATCGTAGATTAATCACATAATATCTGCTAATTTTGTTATTTATAGTGTGCTAGCTATCAGTTGCAATTGTTTGCTGGAAATAAACCAACTTATGTTCACATTTTCATTAAATGAATAAATAAAGAGGCACTAGTTTTGCATACACTTCATTTGCAGCATTCTAGTTAGGAGTTCTATTTATGTATTTGCAAGTTTTGTTAGTCTATGCAAGATAAACAATGTATTTGCATTTCATAGAATAATGGATACAGTGATTCCGAGGAAACTAAGTAAATGCGTCTACGATTTGGAGAAACAGGCACATCAAGTGAATAATATAAAAGAACCTCAAAATCTACGGTTCAATCCAAGACGGAATTTATTGTTATGCTGTATTTTGCTAAAGAATGCAGTTTCATATATAAAACCCTCCATATTTCAATTCTAAACCCCAAACAATCTCGGCGAATTGAAACATTCTATTCTATATTGTGTGCTCTACGCTCAATTATTTATGATAATTTTTACATGATGTACCAAATTTGTCAAATGATCCTGATTGATTGCATTCGGATTTATATACAATATACATTTTCGGATAAAAAATTGTTTCTAGGATTTCTATTTTAAATTGCGCTTCTAAAGAAAACCGCAAATGATCAATAAATTATTGAACTATTCGGTACCTACCATTAATTCCAAGTCGAAGTGCAATTAATTTGCCATTACCCAAAGTAATTAATTAATGGAAAAAAACTGCAATTAACCGTTTTCTTCCTTTTTATAACACAATAAAATTACCATCGAGAGGATCATACTTTGAAAAGGATGTTGTGGTTGGGTGCGTTTAAAATGTTATCGTCAGGTTTTGTGAAAATTAGTTAAGACTAGAGGAGAAATTTTAGTTTCGAAATTGGGGTGTGATACAAACCAGTTAACCGACCGGAAAATAGTGTTCATTGGAACTAACGTTAAACAATATGTCTTGAAAGACGCTCTAGATAAGTCTATTGTCTAAATTTATGCCGTTGTCCACCATTACTTTAAGTTGATGAAACCTTAGAGAACATTAACACGCTAAAACATACGTGCTTCTGCTGCATTAAACGCCATCAGCCACATGAAACATAGGCCCTAAAGTGGTTCTCTGTTTTTCGCAGTATACACCGTCAGTATTCACCTACATCTAAATTGGATTTTATGCAATTATGATAATCCACGCACTTCCCAAATACATTAAACGGAGTAATTTAAATATTTAATTAAATTGTCGTTACTTTTGCAAATCAATTCGTCTTAGTCTGGAAACAAATTAAGTTTTGGATTAGAAAAGATTAGACCGGATAGTTTCTAAAACTGCAGAACCGGATGAATACCCAAAACGGACAATGGGCGTGAAAGTTATGTAAAATATACTGGCATGATTAATGAACGATAACAATTTCGAGTTTAGATTTCGTTCGGTATTATAAATCAACGCCTTTCCGTTCTAATAAAATTTAAAAAAAAACTTAAATTAATTGTATCGGGCTCGAAGAACCAGGTGAAGCTGCTTCTCGTCTATTATCGGATTTTCCGCATTTGAAATTCAATGTTATTCCATAAATTATAGATAAATAAAATTCAATATTGGATTACCTTAAGCAAAATTAGTGTTTAATTCTATTACATTCGGCAATTGAATTCAAAATAATTGGAAGAGAAGTCTCTGCTTAATACAAAGGCAAAATTAAATTATATAAATTGAAAACAAGAAATAAATTTCTCATAATCAATCAACGGGAAATATTAAAGGATTACGCTTGCAGTTTTAGAAAAATATTTGATATGACAGAAATGAAAGGATCACATAGGACCCGTAAAAAGCGCCACATTCAAAATTAAATTTACACCAAATTTTAAAAGTTAAACCTGAAAGTAAAGGTTATATCGATTGGCGTTATTAAGTTACCTTAAAGAAATTTAAGAATTTTGTTTAGAATTTAGGAGAACCTTTTTTCTTGAAAGGACAATTGCTTGGGTTCCCATCGATCGATCTTGTTTGTTCAATGTGGATATTTAAAGTCTTTTATAAGAAAAGAGTTATCAAAAGGAAATCCTATAAATTACTGTAGTACACGGAAAAAAAGCAGATACAGAACGCTTTTTTATTACCTTGCAGGAAAGAGACGCAAGCTTCAATGAGAAAAACTGTCAAGTTTAAAAAATTACCTTCGAGTAAACCGCACTTTTATAAAGTCAACCGTTCCATTAAAATTATTTTTGGGAATTATTTATGCGATTTATAATACCGATGATACCGGGGGACAGCAGGTATACCATTTATAAGTAAATATGCTACCTACTTATTTACAGATGGTACGGCAGGAGAAGTTAAAATAAAATAATGAAACAATAATTCGTTTAGAAAACCTAAAAAAGAAAAACATAGAAATAACAAGCAAAGAATAAAACTTTGTATCGCCGAATGGCAGAGTAAATAATACAACCCTTCCTTTATAATATTATGTATTTACACTTTTATTTGTTAACAAGTTTTGACGTAAATAATACATTTCGGAAAACGTTTAATTTAATAAACACAATAACAAAAGTTGGAAACTAATTTTGAAGATCACAACAAATTTTAACTTTGCGCACGTATTAAATTCCCTTATTATAGGAAAACTTGATATCGGAAAAATTAATTTCTAAATTGGGTAAAATTTCGTACAACGGATCTGTCAGGTTGAATCCGTTATCCGAAATATTTATTTTAAAAGTCTCACAAGGATTAAGAAATTAAATGTAAACAGAATCAATCACAATTATGTCATTTACGAGAGATTCTAACTTAATAAAGTTAATTAATTTATATCTGCTTTATTATGCAAACATTAGGTATTAGGTATCTTTCGACAATGCCTGGTTATATTTAGAACTCGGAGGATTGATTATTAAACAGAAGGAATTTAGAGAAACTAGAGAAAACTGTTACATCCAGAATAGATATAGTAGAATATAGAATTAGCAATTTAAATTAATGGCGGATTTACAACAGTCAATGGCGAAAATGTTGTTATACTATTTCGGGTTATATTTGACCTTAGGTACTTTAAAATTTATTGCTTTTTCGATATATATTTTATTAACAAATCAAATTTATTTCAAACAAGTTATAATAAATTGTACACATTCTATGGAACATTATTCTTCTTTAGTATACTTCTTTATTTTTGTTTTTGACTCGGATATATCGATACAATATTTCTATTACGAATTTTCAATTTTATAAGACAATTTATGAATTATATACAGCAATTTCTGTCTTCCACGAGAACATATTTGAAACTGATTCAATTAGAGTGTAGTTGCCAGTAAGAAAGGTAATAATTACTTTTTCAAGTGTATCAAGTCTCCCCTATTAGGGAGGTTTGATACTCAAGAAATTAAATTTCTGAATTATCGACTGGTTAGCTTATACTAACGTTATAGACTGTCGACTGTGTTGTAAAATTGAGAATACTATATCGATATCACCATCTGGATAGGGATGTTATAGTAGAAGGGTGACGATGTGACGATGATTAAATGATAGTGTAATTCCTAACAAAACTTGGCAGGCATTGCTAAAAATCGATTACCTACTAGTCTATGTTCAGTTGCATTCTCTACATCATGTGCTATTCATCACAAAGACATGGTTAACCACGACATACCTGACTCCCTAGCTAGTATATTTCGCTATTCAATTTATTATGGATCTGACCACCTCAATGGCATAATAGAGGGATGTGAACATTTACATAAGAACTGAAATTCTTCAACTATAAATTTGCAAATTCAATTTTAACCGCAAACATGAGTTGAAAATAGAATTGATAATATGAAATACAGAAAGATAAATATATCTACTGTATTATCATCACAATACATTTTAAAGACATAAGATTTACACAGATTTTGAATAAAAAATACAAAACAATCTTCAAGAGATTAAAATTTTAAGAAATAGCGAATCGGGTTTGCTAAATTTTAAATTTATGTGCCACCTCGAGTAAAGTTGTTTAAAAATTAAAGTAAACCATTCTTTATTCGTGAATTATCGTTACTACCTTGGCCAAATTCTACTGAATTATTTATTTTCAACACTCAATTCTTTTTTTTTTATTAAAAATTATTGTTTGCCATAAAAAAACTTTCTTTTGATGGGGGAAATTACTAAGCTTTAATATATTTTATATTGAAGATGCACATAAAATTTGAGGATGCTGTCGAATCCTTACACTTTGGAATCAATAGAGTTATATTCTGAACATCTTTACGTGTTTAAGAGCATAAACAATCGATTCAATAAGCCATTGAATGTTTAAAGTGCATAGTAAACGTAGGAGGAAGTTTAATATTTGATAAGATACTAACTTTATTGAAAATCGTTCCCTTCGACTTCAACAGAGCAATAATAAATTTTGAGATGGTAGTGGTTTGGTAAAAACAAAAAAGTTTTTGTATTTGTTTTCTAAATTCAATTAAATTCTAATGCTTCCAGGGATGCAGAAAAAACTGATAACTTGTTTATCATACATAAACAAGCTCTCCACGTTGGACGCCATTGTTATAGTTGAAGAGCCATTTTATTAGAAGGTCATCTGGCCGAAGAGTTTGTAATTATGTTTTAAAAATAAAATAATAAAAAAGTCAAATTATAATAATTATAAATTATTGCTTGTTTGATATTAATTGACCTGTTAATTTAATTAATCAATTAAATTTAATCGTGGAAATCTTTAAAGACTCTGGAATAACACTCCATCGATAATACTTGAGGGTGTAGTGTTTTTGATGAAGTACCTACCCAACTGATAGGTTTCAATAAAATCAAAATTTTTAGTTTTGGCTTATGAAATAAATCCCTAGATAACCATCTTTTAATTGCCCTAATTAAGCAAATGTCAAAAATATTTTAAATTAATGCTAAGTAGTAGGAAAATACTTTGCCTAAAAACAAAGAGACTTATTCTCCCTTAGATACAAAGGTACAGGAACGTGATCCTGATACAAACCTGCTTCGTTGGTTTTACGAAAATTTCTAGAGCCTGAAAAGATCTGAACTTGATAATAAAGATACAAAGATTATAAACCTAATATTTTAACTAAATTATAGTAAAATTGATTCGTTTTTCAAATTAATATTTTTGATCCTGTCCTGCTATATAAAGTGTAACCAAATGTCTTAAAAAGCGTCTTGTGGATAAAATTTATATGTATGTATATCAAACTCAAAGTTAAAATTCAAATATGCGGCCAGAATCGAATCACTGTCGTTCGATAATACTTGATCGAGTATGCTTATTTTATAACACCTCATACATAATACCTGTGATGTAGTACTATTGATCCACGAACCCAAACGATAGGTATCCATAGACTTAGAATCTGCGGTTTTGGTGTCAAATTTAATATATTATATTCCATAATATTAAGATTCCAAAATTAATTTTCCAACTAAACAAAGAATTTCCCTCTGCTTAAAACACATTAGTACATATTTTTATGCTGGACGAAAATCTTAAAATTTACGAAGTAAAAATGTCATCCAAATTAATTATAATTTTTTTATTTATTATATTCTAACAATAGCGCTTAGTAAATTTGAAGAAGTTATGAATTTTAATTACGGTAACGAGGCTGCATTATGATTCCAGAAAGTAAATTTTACCTCGTTGGTTATATTGCAAAGAATGGGAGCGAGGTTTTAAAAAAAGCTTCAATTCATTTTTATTCGTTGCAAATTTATTTTAAAAGTCATTCGTTAGGTACCTAATTGTATGTTAATGTAAGAAAAAACTAAAAATCTTCGTTTGTTATTTAAATTTTGGGTTTTTAATGCAAAAAACAGGAATCATAAGTCTGGCAATTCAATAAATATAGTTATATAACTAAATATGAAATTGCGAACAAAAAAGAAGAGGAATTAAAAAAATAAATGCCATTAAAACTGAAACTGAAAAATTCGACATTAAAATTGGGCATTTTTCTAGATTACTTAGCAAAGCAATTCTTGAGGGTTTACGCAATTTTAATTAAGAAAATTTTAATTAGGTACTTAAGGAATTATTTTTTATTGTTGCACGAAATACCAAGGCCCGACTTTTAAGCTATAACTAATATAATTTTAATTAATTAAGAAACCTTGTTGTGCAGTATTAAGTGCACCAGCACCGGTTGGGTTTAGAAAAGCAAACGAACGGAAAGTTCAAAAGAAATAATTATGTATGCAAGCGAAACATTAGTTTTTCAGTCGTTTTTTATACCAAGCAAGTGCATTTACTTGTTTGAGACCTAAGCGTAAATTGCAGCGTCGTCTGCGTACAGGGCAATGTTCGGCTTCTAAAATGTCGATATGGCGTTGTTAATTTTCAGTCACAACACGCAAAATAATTGTATTAGTTGGGTCGAAATTTGTAATGAATTAAACATTACTTCGTCAACATGATTTTATTAAACTTTGTTGTGTTCTTTGCTGCATACCAATTGGTGTTTTTTCGTAAATTTCAAAATAGTGTTGAGCAGGCTTGCATTGCGTGTTTGTTCGGTTTGTGAATTGGTATCACAAAGGCAAATACTTTTGCACGTCGGCTATTTTCAGAAAAATTTATTAAACTTTGTTTTTTTAACTTTTAGTAGTCACTCTACTTTAAGTAGAGAGCAATTTCCTTGAGATAAATAGCCATAAAAACTAGTTGTCGTTAAGATCAGTTGACAGGGATAAATAGTCAAAGGGTCAACTATCTCAGAATCAATTGTCTGGTCAATATAAAATCATACATATGTATTTTGTGTAATAATAATAAGAATAATAAAGTAAGGAATAGCAAAGAATACAATAACATAAACAATTTTAATCTGTTTTTCGCCTTAGGTCGGAAAAGATTTACTTTCCGGTTAAGTTGAATAAAGCATACATGAATTGAACGAAGGTCCTTACTATGTATTTCGTACGTTTAGCAAACAGCAATTTCTTACTATTTAACTACCTTATGTATAATTTAAGACGAAAAAGCCTGACGAGAAAAACCCAAGCTAGAGTCTGGAAAACCAAGGTACTAATCAATTAATGTAAGCTAAAAATTGAATTAAAAATAAAAAAACCCGTAATGAACCCAAGATAAAATTATATACACATACCAATGGTGATGACGTGCAATGGTTTCATAAAATAATAATTTGGACTAAGAATTTGGTAAATTAACTATTAAATCCGGATTGAAAATCGAACAAAGCAAATAATTTGATGTGGCCACATGAGTAAAACCTATCCCCTTAAATTTAATTAAACAAATTGATGAAATCTCGAATTACTAAACTACAACTAAACCTTAAATTAAACAATGACCAAAAGTCAATTAAAAACACAATGGAATAAAAATAATCGACTTATTCAATTATTCGAAAAAGAAGATGAGTTGAAATAAGCAATTCCTCGAGTGAAATAAAGCTTCTCTCAATTAGGGTTACAATTTGGCGACAAAATTTTCCCGGCGATGCTGTACACATTGTACCCAAATGTAAATGCGCAACTAAAACAGCTTTTACTAAACAGCTGCAAACGTTCGGGCGGTAATGTAACTCGAGATTTAACTTTATAATAATAATAATTTAAGTAAACAATTTGATATCTTGATAATTTTAATATAAAATAATTTGGAAACGGCATTTACGCCATATTGGCGAATGCCAGCGCGGAGTCAACTAATTGAAGTACACATTATTCTGTGAGGAAAAGGTAATTTATTGTAAAGAAAATTTTAACATTTAGAAAGTTTTGTCTTGGGAAGACTAAAATAACTTGTAAGCTTTCCTGTACTATCGAATAAGAAGCAAGAAAATAGAACAAATCAATAAGAATTATGTCGAGACTAATTTGTCGCTTAACAGTAATGGAGCGCAAGTGCAAAGAAGAATTAAATACCATAATTTGTCAAAGGTTACGACCAAGAGAATGAAATTGAAATGAAGTTGTTGATTATTTTTTTTATTTGAAAAAAAAATATTGCTTTGTTTTATAATTTGAAGTACATAGAGCACTTAGGGCAAATCCAATACGCCCACTTGCACTAATGACTACGTTAAGCTCATCGTACGGATGTTACTTAATGTTTGTGAAATGGATTTCCATTGGTCAAACACAACATGACATTAATTAAACGAAAGGTGCCACTCGGCAATAGTACAAGTGGAAGGTGAAGGTTTTTGATTGTCGAAATGATATCAAAAATTGGTAAGTACGCAAAAGCAATTTTACAATGACAAAATGTGGAGTTGACTCGAGAGAGTTTTTACTTTTACGATTTGTTTTATTTGAACTACACTTACGGTGGAGTGTCACGTTTATAAATCGTTGATATTTTCTCTCATTTATCTTAGTGACAGTGAGTAACAAAATGTTTACACCAAATTAAAAGCTTTGTAGGGCGCAAGCTGCTGATTGATTATTTAATTTAGTTTTTCGTTATGGCGTCATAACGAAGGATTGTTAAAATTTAATGACCATTGAAGAGTTTCGTACGATATCAAATCCACGTAGAAATCGAAAAATAATGAAACCGAGGGAAGCAAGCTGTTATCCGAAATAATAATAATTATTGCTCAATGATAAATTTTTTACTTCATTAGCAAATAAGCAATTGATTTTTCCAGGTCAACGTATAATATTTTAAAGCTCTAAAGTTAACTCAGTCAAGCTTCATCTACGTAGTGTACGTACTCAAAGAAAAATGCCATCACAATATAAAAAAAAACTTGAAAGATCTAAAGAAGTTGTCAAAGAAACTTTCAAAAAGGATTAAAGATAACCCTAGAGGAAATTTGGAGCGTCTTTTCTTGATGAGTAAATTTAGAGAGCCGAGTAAAGGACGAAGTTGAAAAATTAACAGTTTTTTGTAGCATCAGATTTATGTTAATAAACACGAAAATTACTCGTCCTTTTTGTTGCCACTCTAACAATACGATAATTTATTGTCACACCAGTCAAACTAACGAGTAAACTACTTGAAAATATTTTGATATTTTATGTGTTGCACGTTTTACTGTATAACTCCCTCATTATTTATATACAGCTTTCTGACAGTTGCTTCACTTTATTCGCTCAGGATTGACGCTCAAGTGGAAGTAACAATATTGTAACAAGGATATGTGAGAAAATTCTTAAAAAGGTAGACATAGGTATGAAGGAAAATGAAGAAAATTACTCACCCGGCTTTTCTTACAGCTCCGGTACAATTAAATGATGCAGCTGCTGTACCTGTTTGTTTGGCTTTGTAAGGTGAGTTCATTACGCTTTCTCCATCGTCGTCGTCCGAAACAGCCGTGGTAAGGGACATACGCTCATCATCGGAAATCTGAAAAAGAAAATATTATCATTTTCGTTTGGTTAAAAAGTTTGCTTGCATGGAACCCTGTCGGGTTAAATAAAATACATTTGCGACACCTTTCATTTGAATTTCCGTCGATTTTTCTTCGAGTCATATTTACATATTTCAAGTTAAAATTAGAAACTTAAATTCTATTGAATTCGATACAGAAGAAAATCTTTAGTCGTAATGCAGGGAGAAGTTAAGGTAATATTTCAGCAAAAAAATATTTTATCGTTATGTTTTGTCTGGAAATTCTGATATACACAAAAATATGCTGACGTGGTGATATTGGTCGTTATCGTTCATAAATCATCGGGAGGTTTTCATTTTCTTCGTCGCATGATAATAATTTAAGTTGAAAAAGTACGACTATCGGTAATTTAGGTGCAGAATTTAATCCTCAAGTTAATTAAAAGCTCTTTGTGCACTATTGGCAAAACAAATTAATAATTCGGGTCGGACGACTTACTTTCTTCGTTATTAATTATTACTATTCCATTTGGAACAATTAGTGAGATGAACAGGAAACCCTTTGCAGATTTCACATTATAATCAATTATTTGAAGCTTATTGGTCATTTAAAGTGAATTGGAGTTCCTTCTGTATTAATGTTTTTGTATGAAGCGTCAGGCATTGTATAAATAATTACAACAGAAGTGTTAAATGTTCGATATTCTCATTATACTTCCACAACACGCACATGCTACATACAGTTTTGTTTTCATGTATATTTAAAAATAAATTCAAATTAATGCAGCAATAAATCAACATCAGATAACGTGCCATCGATTATTCCTACACAGAATAATAAATTAAAAATTGATTCCTCCATAGTTAATTTTCTTGCAATATAATAACCCAAGCGAAAAGCAAAATAATGAAACGCGAGCTTTTAAAAATAAAGGTGAGGTTTTATTTCCCTGTCAAAACTAAAATAATGTTAATTAATGTTTGATACCTTCTTGGATTACAATGACTAACAAGTTTTGTCGTTTGGGTGGGGCACATAAAGAATATCTACCACCCCCCTAAATTATTTAATAAATAATAAATAAATAATTTTTGCCATTTTCGCACCCAACGTGGGGCAAACCGAAAGAATTCTATCAATAGAAAATAAAATTTGAGACTAAATATAAATAATAAATGCTATAATCGCGTTTTTATACATTACAACCTAGCACTAAAAAGATTAGGACGAATTTTACATAGGATTTGCGATTATTACCGAAACAATTTACATAATCCTTTTGTAAAACGAAAAATATGTTTTGAAATTCGAATATTTTCAAAATAAACTTAAGTGTGTTTGGTTGAAAGCTTCGTATTTATACAATATTAAATTGAAATTATGTATTGGGTATAATATTACCTTAAATAACCCTTACTAAAACACCCCAATCCTAATTTTGCATGATCTTTTCTTGCAATCTCCAAAAATGTTAATTTGAATTATGTAGTTAATAAATTAAAATAATTGTTAACTTTGCAAATATTTAAAATTTCTTTGTAATTTTACAAGAATTCGGTTGTTGTAAACGACTTTGTAAAATGAAATATTCTAGTTCAAAGTTAAACGGCTTTATTTCCGGAAAATTTTATTTAATTAGCAGGCACTTCAGCATTCCATAAGTTGGACCAAAGTTTCATTCCATTTTACGTTAACAGATATTTGGGTTGGTCAAATTGGGATTCTGAATCGAAGCGGGTGAAAATGTGTTTATAGGAATTAAATTAATTATTAAGCAAATTTTACTACTGTGTAAATCGTTAAAATTTAACAAAATTAATATGGAATGCCATTTGAGTTTTAACCAACAAAATTTTGCCTGTGGAAACTCATAATTAATTGCAAAGTTTCCAAGTTCAAAAAATGGAATATCTTATGACAGAGAACTGCCGTGTAGAAGAATGTAACCACTTTATCTAAAGAGTTCCTGTGAAAATCCTGCGAGCAACAAAGCTCTTCATTGCTCGAGAGTACTACATGTAAGTCGATGATGATTTTTTATAGATATTGTTGAATGTTCACAGAACGCTTTGTTCTTCAAAATAAAATCCTGACGCTATTCACCATCATTTTAGAATTTCTAAAACGACTTTTTATTAAAAATCTTGAGAACTCTTACAAGATTCTCATTTCTTTATTCAAACTTTTCCGATAATAAATACATTGTAGTTTCTTTGCTTTGTATTAGCTACCGAAAATAATTTCTTACTTAAATTAACTTCTTTACGTTTTAAATTACAATTAGGATTATTTGTTCTGTAAATTATAATCTAAAAGAAAATTGCCGTAAGTTTATTCAAAATGTTACCTACACTTAATTTTCTGCAACCTGAATAGGAAATAATTGCTAATGCAATTGCCGTTTAATTTTCATGGATATGAATATACGCAATACATTTTAATCTTGTTAGCATTCATTTAAAATTAGAAATATTATTTTCCTACTTGAATACAACTTTGTTGCTTTTTACGTAACAGCATAAATTATCTGACGAGTTTAACTAAAAGCGAAACGCGTGTATACAAGCAATATTTAAAGTTTAACTTATAAATACGTTTCAAATTAAATTAATTTAATACAGTAGAGGTATACTATGTGCTAAAACCACCGAAGCAGCTTGACGTGGTATACTAACGACATATAAATTAATTAATTGTTTTTAGATATAGCAAGTGTCGAGCATTTGCTGCAACATAATGTAATTTAATAAGCACTAATTAACGCATTAAATTTCCAACTTCTATTAATAAGCAGGTAAAGTTTCGAAAACTTGTCTTTAACCACTTCTTGTCTGAATAGAAATTCGTCTCGCAAAATAAGCGACCACCATCGGGGCCCACATTTTAAAGTATTCCTAACTTCCAGCTCAATAACTCGAAAACTGTGCACGAAATACTTAGAAAAACCAAATTAATTTATTATTCAAACTTAGAGAAATTAAAGAAATACCTTTGAGACGTCATAAGTAATGACAATAAAATTGATTTGAGTGGGGCGGCTAAAAATCAGATCCCTTTTAGGTATGATTGATTGCAAAATGTAAAACATGGTATTTCGGTATCACAAACCCACTTATAATGGAATTTGTGTGTTTTCAGAACGATCGCGGATAAAGTTGCATAGGTAGGTATTTGTTTTGTCGGTGTACAGGTTGTTTTATTGCTATTCCCGTTTGATTTATTGTTTGGACTTCTTTTTATGATATCGCATTTAGAATTGAAAAGAATGGCGCCGGCATCAAATTTACGAAACAATAACAGACAAAACGTAGATTTGTTATTTAGCTTAACGTGAAATCCAAACCACGGCAAATTATTAAAACAAATGTGAGTACAACACACAAGTAGATGAAAAATTTCGAAAAGTTACAAAAAAGTGTAAAGATAATGACTGCAATTCTACTTTTTGATTTGTTTTTTATTTAAAACGCCTGGAAACCTATTTAATCTTAGAAAAGTTTGAGCTTTCTTGAAAAATTGCTGCAATTTTGTTAAAAATTGAGATATAAAAACGTAAATGTTTTAAAAATTGCTTTTGAAAAATCGTACTACCATTTTATATTCATTTAATAAAAGTGTCTTATAACATTTTAATATAATTAAAAGTTTTATCGATATCGTTGCTTCAGCATACGCTATAATTAATTCTCCCTGATGGCCATGGTCGTAACTTTTCCACTTCAAGTTTTCAGTTTGCCATGTAACGAAATTTTAAAACAATTTTCTACAAAAATCGATAATTTGTAATAAACTTTTACCAAATGGAATTTTATTATTACTCATAGGCAGGTGTAGGGTGTAGGTGCGCAACAGACGATTCTGCCGTTGTTTGGATTACACGTTAAACTATAGGTCCTATTATATGAATAAATGAAGTCGTTACTGTGTTGATTCGGAAAATGCTGATTCATTGGCTATTCACAAGCAATTTTTCCAATCCTACCATATTTTCCCTTAAGATGTGCTAGTGCTTAATGAAAAATGTTCCTTTTCGACCTGTATAGCTCCCTAGTGAACAAAGTAGAACGAGTCCTGAGTTCCGAATTAAGCTCTAGTTTAAAAACTAGTTTAAAACCACAGCTTCGCTTCTTTGAACAAACTATTATTGATAAATCCTAAACCATAATATCGATTTTTTAAATAAACAATTTTTTTTATAATTTTGGTAACTAGAGTTGTTGCGATGAATACACTGATGATTACTTTTACCGTTTCAAAGTATGGCAATTATTAAAAAAATATACTTATAGCAGTAGTATTTCGAGAAAAAATAATTTAACTACTCTTTATTCTAAGTTTAAGTCTAATTAAAATGGAATGGAATGGGAAAATAAGAGTAAATTAGTTATTCATCCTTCCCAGAGCTCATCGAAGAGAAATAAGGAGCATAGTTTTATCAACAAATTTTTTATAAGTTTTGCGAAAAACCTGATATTGAAAAATAAATAGACTAATTGCCTAATTGCTTTTCTTGATTTGTTTCCCATTGCCTCGACACCGCAGATATGCTAACAGACTTGGTATAAACAAACAAGCTAAACTACAAACTGTCTTAAGCTTATAAGTAAATAATAGTGGAAGTGTTATTAAAAATACCCCGGAGTCGACTGTAATTACGGGAGAAATACAAATATTTTCAAAATAAACTTAAGGGTGACTAAATTAGCACATAAACCTGATAAAATATATAGCCGTTTCTCTGTCTGTTTAGTGCATTAAAGAAGGATTAATAGAGTACAATAATTAGAGTACACTTTTAAGTACATACACAAATTGCAATATATTTTTCCGAGTCGGAAACGTGGTAAGTACCGAAACAAATTGACTTTTTAAAAAAATAAAGAAAACAAGGGCAGTATAATGAAATTTTAAGCAAACACAAAATAAAAAACCAACCTTTAATAAAATTTGAATTTATACATCAAATCGGCAGGATAAATATTAAAACTTCATTTAAAATTGAAGGGTTAAACGACTAATTGGCAATAAATTACCTGAATTGTTAGTCGAGCTTAATTTCATCGCGAATGCTTTTCCTCGACAAAATAATAATTTAAAAACCGTCAATTGAATTCCATCTGGAAAATGTACGACAACGGCCTGACACTTGCAAGCAAACGTTTTTATTAGACCGTGCCGAACACCAAGTTTCCAGTAATAAAGAAGTATTTTCAACTTCGATTTAATATTTTGCCAATTCCAAGCCGTCAATATTTAATTTGCGAAATACGCCGGAGGTAATTTCGTTATATCCCGGTGACAATAAATTAATGTGCCAATCCAACCATATTTAACGTTTATTAAATCAAATGGCACTTTAAACTATAACTTTTCAGTTCATGATTTTCCCCACATGTAATTTCCCAAAACGATGGCCAGCAATTTTTCAAAAAATCAAGACATTGTTTGCTACAATTTTTTGTTTAGTCTTAGTTAAGAGAGTCATTTTTCTACTTTTACAAGAGAACAATGGACTTCCATTTATTACACATTTTCCTATTATTTATTGCCTTTTTTTATTAACGCCTCATGCTTTTTAACTAAAAAAGTTTTTTTTTCCGCGCTTTAATTAAATTTAATATGTGGATGCTTTTTCAACAGTTTCATTATTTATAAGAAACACTACAGCTTTCAAACATCACGTACACAAATACACAAAAGCTTCATGTATGCGGAAGTGATCAAGAATTTCAAAAAAAATTCTATTTTCATTAAAATATTTTGTTGTTGTAAAAGCTGCGTGTAAATTCCTTTAAACATTCATTCACTACTTCAAAATGATGACATTTTTCTGTCGTTTCTGCCTAGTTATCAATGATATTTCTCAAACAAGTTAAATTAAAAAAAGTTAGTTGACTGATAATCTCGCAATATGTAGCTTTATTGGTGCTATTATTAGTCTTTTGTTTGGATGTTTCTTGTTCCGGCGAAAAAGTGATTGCTTAAAGTGGCTAATCCGAGTCCGGGAGTTTCCGCCACTACAATATTATTCTGGGTTTATTTATATTGACCATAGCGTAGCGTAGCTATCCCCATGAATCCCAATTCTGCTTTTTCGCTTTTTAATTTTTTTTCAACTCCATTTTAACAAATCCTTCAAAACTTGTTGAAGCTACGCTTCGCGTATTTTTCGAATTTGAAACATAAAATTTCCAATACCAAACCAATATGAAATGGCAATAATGTTATTGCCAACGATAAAACTAGCGCGAAAGCTCGGCTAATCGTTGATTGCAATTTTATCATAATAACGAATCGGCTATCCAATTACCCAATAGTCACGTAGCGAATTTTTAGGTTTAATATATTTAACGAGAATATAATTTGAAATTTTGCAGTCGTTCCTAGTGCGATTTATTCACAGCAAATCACGAAGACTAATTAGTTGGGGTTTGCGAAGATGAGTATGCAAATCAAAGTTTTAAAATATCAAAAAACAAAGAATTACTTGGTTGAGTTTCATCGATAGAGCAATTTTGAATTTTGCAGTATTATTTGTGTGGATTTTGCCGAGTAGAATATTTTCGGTTAAGAGAACAAGATGCCCTCTGTTATTTTATTATTCCTTGGGGCGTTTAACGCTACGAAGGCTTCTTATACATACCTATATTAAAATGTATTTATAATTTGTCGATTATGTAATACAATATTAATATGTAAAACCTTTAAGAAAATTTGCGAAACCAAAGATATAATAAATTTTGTGAAAGCTTTCAATATTAGATTAAGCACTAAACACTGTACAGATAGGGTCTGCTTTTGTTAGACGCAAAAGTGAAGTAAATTAAGAGATAAAAGTGTTTTATATTTGAGCAAAAGAATTTTTCTTTTAATTCTTATAACATAAAAAGCAATAAATTTTAATATACTTAAGAAATTGTGGCCACTACCCGGCACGAAATACTAAAAAACACAGTAGTAGTCAAATATGATAAGAAACCGATTTGAAGTTGCTCGAAAAGATTGGTTTTTTATGTTATACCTTGGGGAAACACTTCCACTTGAAAAAATTTTGTAAAATTCTTTTGACAAAGAACTATATTTACTTTATGTATTGAAAACTTCATCATCAATCAAGATTAGTTCAATTTCTACGTCGGTAGTGCTTTACATATCACCCATACACGCTTAATTTGGCTTAAATATAAATTTGAAAACAAATTTATTAACATTAATTAAATTGCTTCGCATAAATAACAAAATTTCTGTAAAATTGTCGATTTAATGGCCTCCGAAATGTTTACTTGCTTGAAATATTTATCTACACAAATAAGTCATACAAGAAAGGCAAAACAGAAGAGCTTTGCTTAAAACTAATGTAGAGCATGCTTTTACGTAATCATAAATTTGTTCACAGCTATTCTGATAGCGAAACCATTTATTTCAACGCCTTTTTGCCTCTCCATATCAGATTTTCGATAAACAACTTTGTCTTTACTTTTTACTAAATAATGAAGTAATAGCAAATTTGTTTTCAAAACTTTTATTTTGTTTATTTAAGAATATATTAAATTCTATTATTATACGAAATAAAAATACGTAAAACATTCGCAGTTTTTTTGTTTTACGGTTTATTGCGATTTCATCTTTTTGTTTGTCTTATCGTTTCCTGCACGACCGTGACCTGGATTACTAAAGTAATCACTAGTTTGATTTTTAAAAAAATGATAGGTAAATTGAATTGATATTTTGGTAGGAAGAGCAGCTATACGAGCACTTTGGGCTAAACATACAAAATACTATTTGAAGATGTTCAGAGTCAACATACAGGTAATTTGCAAAGACCTTAACCGAACTCTCGAAATTAAATCAACACTTAAACGCACTTGGAAAAAATCGTAAATAATCATAATGTCTCGTGGGTGTAATTGTTTGATTAACACAGTAGAAAATTCTTCCGAACGAAGGAAACCCTTAGACTTAAATGAGTGTTTCTTCCTAAACATGTAATAATTCTAATGACTATGAATTAAAACATTGTGTCAGGATAAATTTCTGTTTAATTTTTGGGGATTGTTTACTTTTATAATTAACCCTAGGAGGATAATTTTAAAATATTCATGTTTCCTTAGGAAGTGTGCTTTTCTCAGATAATTGTAAATTGTGATGGTTTTACTAAATCCTTTTTACAAACAAATTTTTGTTATATTCTACCCAAGTGCGGTTGTACTAAGTGAAAAGTAATTCTACTTTTCGTAAATTAAAAAAATTTTGTATTAAATATTATCAAATTTGTTAGGTAGAGGGACACATATTGCAAATTTATAAAAGAACTTATGTCTGATGTAAAGCAGAAACAATTTTTTATAAACATAAAAAATTTAATATAGCATAATCGTAGGGATATTTAATTTGGTACCAAATTCGAAAGAAACGAGAAAGCAACATTTTTATTGGTATGCAAATTATTATGTCTAAAGATAAGATTTTACATAATGCCGTAATTTTGAATACTTTAAAACATGTAAAGCGGTAAGAAGGAAACTTGAGAAATGTTTAAGTGGTCCGGAAGGAACTCCTGGTATTTAGTCTATAATGTTTAAAATTTGCGAACTTCATAATATTCGGAATTATTAATTGTGTAAGTAGTGGTCCTTCCTGTCTACAATCTTAAAAGAAAAATTACGAAACTTCAACTTTTCTTTTTTTTAATAAAATCAATTCGAAAATTGATAGTACTAGCAATAAAAATTCCTTCACCTTTTCTTTTCTTACAACATGAAAGGAATGCCATTCCGTCTGCAAGGATCTATATGGTTTTGTATGATTTTCTAACTAAATGAGGGCTGTTTTCCCCTCGGTAAGCCGAAAAGCGGTTTGAAAAATAACAGATGCGATAACTTGTTCAAGTTTAAACTTCGTGCATGCAGTATTACAGACCATAAACTGCATCGAGATTTGCTAAACTTTGCTGTAATAATAGAAATTATAGCATTAAGATTATGCTAAGTTATTCTTTATAGAAACTTTAAATTCAGTTATGTATAGGAATATGGAAAACTTGCAAAACTTTCTTGTTTTGTTAAAAGTTGAAAACAATTTTTCACAGTAGTTAATTTTTTGGTTTAATTCATTTTGCTGTGTAGAAAGGAAGACGGAAAATATAAGAAAATAAAATTAGGGCGCCTCCCGGTGAGAGACTCATTGAGCTGGATCCTGCATACATAAACATCTCGTTCGTCATATTTTGTTTCAACTTGTCATTTTCACGAAAACCTAAATTATTATAACATAACGCAAATATGAAATCGATAGATAATTGAAAACTAAAATCCAATAAATAGAGAAATACGAACTTTTGACACCGCAACACGTTCGCATATAAAACTTTTGATAAATGGACAAACTTTTTTGTTGTGGTCAGCATAAATATTATTTTACCATTTTAAAACGTAAAAATCCACCCAGACAAGAAAAAGTAAAGAAAAATTATTTTCCAAGACTTATTTTTGTTCTAAAAATAAACTTCTTTATTTTTAACATGTGACATTTAGGATTTGTTTAATCCCATCACGCCCCAATAACTCTCCTCCTATCTTTCGCTCACTAATTGCGGAATATGTTTTCAAATTTTTTGCTTTTGTAATATTTTCCGTTTAAAAAATATTTTTACGTTGTTTCAACTTTCCGTTGCAAAGAATCAAACGTAAACCCGGATGAAAAATTAATTGGAAAAATCCAATCGCAGAGTTATGTCGTTTTGGGGATTTTATATAAAAAAAATAAAATTAAAAATGATTAAATTAAAGTAACTTATTAGTTCCCTTTCTATAACTGAAAGTATTTCTAAAGATTCAATATAGTATTGCTAAATAATATTGTATCGAATTCAATTTAAACATACGGTGCTCACGAAGGGTTGGGTAAAAAGGAAAGTCAAAAACATTAAAAGCTCTCGTAAATGCACCATAGTAGGTCACTAATCAGACTTCCTATCTACGATCTTGGAATGCCATTTTCAACTAATTAAATTAATCGATTCTCGGCGAATTATTACAAAAGAATTATTAGGAAACAACTTCCTAATGAAATAAGTTAAAATGAAAGGGTTGACGAAAAAAATAAGTATTGCTCCTTGAAGGACGAAATATTAAAATTCGAGGCGTTTATTTTGCCCTATGTGTGTGCTATAACCAACTCTGGTTATTACGGCATATGGCGAAGCGACGGATGGGAATCATGCCCTGCAGTAAGTATTATACTTATAAAAAGCATTAAGAACTCAAATTACTACAGTTTCTAAGAAAATATTGTCTATACTTGTTCGCATTTGCTGTTTTCCAGATATGGGGAAGTTTCCTCCCAAATCGCCGTTGGGGTAGGTTGTAATATGTCAACAGACAAATAAAACTATCAGATTAAAAGAATCTAAAGAAAATAATTGTAATTACAAATTATTATTATTATATAAAGAAAGCAAAAATGGGGGGTCGGCGTTTCTAACGTCGACCAAAACTATCCATTTCGATGGATTCAAACTTTCCACTGTTTTATTGTAACCATCGGTGTACTACTCTCAAAACTGTTAGTTTCCAAATATAACTTGTCCCCCTCAAGTGAGAAAAAATGTATACGTTCAGCTGTAGAAAACGTCAGTGGTTAATCTGCAAAGCTACGTATCAGCTAAAAAGTAAATCAGGATGAAAACAGCGACAGAAAACTTTGCAGGCAAGCAAACGACAAAGCTTTACGTCAATCTTGATTTTCGTAAGCGACAAGGAAGCAATGAAATTTAAATACCATGTTGACATGTTGTCTATGCAGGTGTGTGGAATGATAAATATAAAAGAAATTCAAGAACGTGTTCAAAATTCTCATCAAGTTTATTACTGTCTCCAGTTTTCGAAAATTAATTCTTATTATTTGAATGCGGTCCTGCACGTTTATGGATTATTATTGGCCTAATCATCGACTGTATTGTTATAGTTGTGGGACAGCAAAGCTAGAAACGTAATTAGTGTAATGAACACTATGGCATAATAAACATTCGTATAATTATATAAAAATGTAATAAAACCGAATGTTTTGTCCAGAATTAACAATGAAAAATTATGAAATTTAACTCTGTAATTGCGGAAAAGCTATTTTTTAACGAAATTCCTTACATAAAAATGCGTGCTGTTTGCGTCAAGACCTCTTTGTGGGCATATTTTAAATTTTTTGTTAAACATTCAAATATCTGTTGAAGCTGTAAGCCTTTTAAGTCGTCGTTGTGCACTACAAACCACATTAATTATAAAATGTATGAAACCTGAAGGGCCAGTCGACCAACGTTGTTCGTGATTTGCTTTAAAAGCGATTACAACATTTTACTATTTTATTTCCAATATTGAGGTGTCATGTAGTTCCGAAAAATAATCACAATTGAGTGTATCTTTTTATAACATCCGTATGCTAGTAAAATTGTTGAACAGATTCCAATTTTAGAAACTATTTCAGCAAGATTGATTTTTGATGAATCCAAACAATTTTCTCGTGGCAACACTGTGGTTTTCACAAGGGTTAATAAATAATCAGAAAATCGTGTTTGGATAATGAGAAAATGGAGAAAAACTCATAAATTATCTCACAGAAGATAAAATAATTATGAATTCTTACAAATGAGTTCAAATTTCAAGTTGATAAAAAGGGATTTCGGAAGTCGTTTAGTGTTAGAAGATATACCTTTTGGGTAGGATGAGCAAGGTAAACAATAAAATTTCGAAATTGTTCCTAAAATAATTTCTCCAATATTATTTTTGGCATAAATGAAAATATTGCAATGAAAATAACCGAGTTTACAGAAATAAAATTTGTTGGTGCCGTTTTTAGAAAAATAGGAAAATTGGGATTATTACGTTTCGAGGCGTTTCATTGTTACATAAAAATATCGATCTCCGTTGTCCCAATTTCATGGCTTATGCAAGTAATATAGATGAATATGCATTATCGCATTTCAAATTTGGAATTACTCACTTTTTTAAGAAAATCTTCGTTGCAGCCATCGGCGTCAGGCTTTCCTTTCCAATGAATGTGCCGAAACCGAACTGCACCTATGAATCTAGTACCGTTTAGGTTACCAACTTCCTTACAAAGCCGCTTTATGTCCAAACGTTTAATTTTGGCGCAATGTTTTTTATATCGTCTCTTTTGCAAGGTTTTTTCGTCAACTTCACTAACTTCGCCTTGAGACGTCAGTCCATCTTCGGTTACCCAAGCGCTTAAAACGGCTTCGATGAAGCTGAAAAGCTGTTGCACATTTGGTTCCATTTTGGTAGTCACATGTGAACTTATATTTGCATTAGCACAAACTTGTAATAATAAATTATCACCAAAATGTACAGTTTTATGTCGTCGTCTACGCGATATCGAACAGCCTTTGTCTGGACTTACAAGGTCCGTATTCCTTGTACATTTTTGACTGCAACTCGCATTTGACTCAACCATTTTATTACAAAAATTTAATTTCTATTTAACATTTTCATAAACTTTTTTTTAAATATTTCGCTTCGTCAACCTTAAACAGATTTTCTTTTTATTTTTTTTTTGTTTGGTGTTAATATCGACAAGACGAAGGCACCGTTAATTTAAAATTTCACACTAATGATTAAAATGTAAGCCGTATACATAAGGCGAAATTTTGCACAGTTTTGATTGTATCACAGCATGTTAAAATTTCAAGTTCGTGTTTTACATTCAAAACACAACAACGATTTAATTTAATTTAATTTAATTGTTGTTTTGCTAAGATAATCTGATTTATTACTACACAACCAACTATTGTTGTTTATTAATCGTTCGATAAATGTTTATAAAATATTTTTTTTATCATCAATATTTCAAGAATAGAGAAGTAAATTATTTTTCTAATTTCTATAATTTTTCATAATTTGAGAAAATTAAAAAGAATAATATATATTTTCAGACACACCGTACTAACGTCTACGTAGACCAGTTGATAACAACAGAGCTACGTGACTTCAAGCCGAGCCATGACGTCAAACTGAGCTGAAAGCTTTAACACGAAAAGCTCGAAGCGGGAAAATCTAGAACTACTTCGGATCAATGCGCATCCTGCTCTGGATTTTCCAAGGCGGCACACACAGATATCCCGACATACTGTGATCTCGACTAAAATGCAATTGGTTTTCAAACATCGCTTAATCGGTAACATCATTTGTTCTAAAAATTTTCACTAAAAGATGTTACTGTCGATCGCTACAAATTTCGTTAGTTCTTGTATATTATCTATTGTAACCAAATTTTATATTCAATTCACATATTTATTATTCGTAATGCCTTTCGTGCAATATAGAAGTATATACTATATAAGCGCATTATCGCTTAGCCATTTTTCTTTTTAATGCGACTGACGTTGCCATTACATTTTTACGCTCTCCTACTTCCAAATAACAATTATTGTCTTTCATTCCTCGTCGTCTACCTACACAAAAAAAGGTTGATTCCAAATATATTGAAATGTTAAGTAAAAATTGATTCTTTTCTTCCAACGCAACAACTCAAGTATCAAATTTAGTCAGTTGTTGGAATTATTATATGTAATTATGTAATACAGTACATAAGTTACATTTCCTAAAAAAGTCATCAAATTTGAAGTAAAAACGTGAATCGTGAGAGATGTGAAACATCTAAAAGCTTTTAAAACATTAAAGACGTATCAGTTCGGTACTTAAACTAAGATTTCAAATTGCAAATAAAACGTGAATATCCGAGCATCTTTATTAAATAAATTTATTGCTGATGTAATTTACTTCCTCCTCTTCTCCTTAACAACCGATTAATACAGATTCTTAATTTTGACTGATATTCTTTGTTTTTCACGCAGAGCTGATTTTTTTGTTTTTGTCGCATACAAGAGATTCCATCAAAAATAGAAAAAAAATATTGAACTGCAAATTATGAAGCAACGTTTTATGTAGTGTACGGTTTTCGGACAGTTTTATTTTTTCCCAATATTTTTATGGGTTTAACTATGGCAATACTTTTATCGCGTATACATAATAAATACATCATACATATTTCTTTCGGAATTGGTGACCCCATAAAAAAAATTTAGTATGGATCCTAAATTATTTTAAAATAAAATATGTCTGCTTATTTTATATTAGATTTTCGGGTACTTCACAGATGAATGGATCAGGGAAAGCCTGTTGACTGTTCCCTGAGTTTGACACCGATTGATTTTTACTTGAGTTATCTAAAATGCAATATAGAAATTGGAAAAATTGAAAATAATAAAATATTTATATTTATATTGATATTGAATTTATTGCTTAACGTTTCAAAAATTTAAAAATTCATGCGGATTATTTTGGCTGGATGAAGTAAGAATTTGGAAACTTTAGACTGGCTCACGTAATTGTTATCTTCAAGTATTACCAACACGCAACACAAGTGTTATAAATAACTAACTCTAGACAGATTATCTAGATTAGGCAGAAATGGAATGTTTGGTTCAAGAAATTACCTGAATTCGTGACACATATTAAGATTAGTTCCAATTGTTGTAAACCAAACTTGCCAAATTACAAAAATTACTTTATCAAGATTTTTATCTAACAAGAGAATGGCTTCCAAGTTTGTTTGCTCTGAGAAGTTATGTAAATATATTTTAGAATGGCTTTAGGATACAAGATATCTCTTTGAAAGTTAAAACATATAGATACATATATTATGCAAAAAATTTTCAAAATTTCCTATGCCAGTTTCATTTAATATTGAGTATTGTAAAGCAAAAGCTTTTAGAGTCGTTGTGATTGAAAGAACTTCAATAAACCTTTTCCCAAAGATTTAAAGTATGTGAAATTCTTATTTCTAACTTTCAAATTGCTAAAATGAGACTAGGTACTCCTATGTATTTCGTAATCGATAGATTGAGTTAGTCCAACGTGGTTGGAAAAACTATTTCCAATATTTTGTCTAATTTGATCACCGTTATGTGGTTTAATATTGATGCAGTTATTCAATCAATTGCGTTTATTGCACGAATTCGTAATAACAGAAAGTTGTTGGATTTATTGCATACATTTGTAGATAATTTGAACATTTATTAATCCACCGAGGTTGCCATAATTATGTCAAATAATATTTATTTGAACATATCATTCTTCTAGTTCTGGCAAAAATTTTAATTGCCTTATTTTTGTTCAATTCAATAATTTTGCATTTAAAATAATTATTTTCGAAGGAAAAGCTTGATTTTAGCTTAAATTTCTTCATTATTCTTCGATGTAGAATAATTAAAATATGAGGTAAAGGTGAAAGAAAATTGCAAACTAATGCTTGAAGATTTTCCCATCTATATGTATATACAATTTATTCTCAAAAGTGAGTGTTGAGTCTTACAAGATAGGTTTTTAAAGCAATCCATTTTTAATACCTATTATTTTTTGAATTTAAAATTGTAATGTTGTGGGCAACGTAGCTCGAAAAAATTGCTTCAAATCCATGAATTTTAAGAAGTAAAATTTAGGAACAGCAGTTAGAAGAAATCTGGAAATTATATATAAGTTATTTGGTCATGGTGTTCTGGAGCGCTTAGGCGCGGCCGTTTCGGTTCACAATGTCATTCATTCTATTAGAGAAATGTAGCAGTTTAATTTATGCAATTAAATTCTGTTCATATAGATTTTCAAATTGGTCAGAACATTAATAACATTTTAAGTTTCCGTAAAATTCCAGAACAGCACGGTATGTAATGCCCACAGTACTAAACTAACAAGACGGCTGAACACTGGCTCAAGCATGAAATTTACATGTGACCAATTAGAAATACCCTGATATTCCTTTTGGGACGTAAACTTTTAGCAAACTATTTAATTTATTGATCTTTAAAATACAAACAAAAAGAGCAAACTTGAAGGTTCGAACCCGTAACGACTGCTCCGTCAGCCGGTAACGAATCACACTGACATTTAAAATAACTTCCAGGATTCTAGTAACAAAATAAGATAACCTTGGCAACTCGTTCTAAATTAAAATGCCCGAAGCGAATATTTGGAAGAAAACGTTTCTCCCATAAAAGATAAAACTGAAGGTAAAAAGATCAAACGACAATTGTTCAAAACTAATCGAACTCTTTAGAAAATAAAATCCTTAAAGAGAAAACTTATCGGTCAATCTATCGCTATTGACGGACTTATCCTTATTCCAAAGTGTAGTAATTTCAAAATAATTTGAAGGTTTAACTTGGTAATCTGCCTATTGTAGCCTCATAATATTAAAAAGGGAATTAATTGAATTTGTCAAACGGTTGTTTGAAGAACTCGATCGTTTCATTATCAGAATCACAATTAATTGATGATAATTCAAACAAATTTAATTAAAGTCCTTTGCTTCGACAAGTATATCCTTTTAAAACAATAAAATAAGTACCAAAAGTTAAATTTTAAAATTTTGCTTCAAAAAGTGCACTTGACTGTTTTGATGTGTAATATACTATTTATTGTAATCCAAAAACCCAAAACAATATTAGGCATAAACGTTGGTACACTTTGCATGGACTAAATTATCGGAATAGCGGTGTCGGATGAACAAACCGAGCTTCCTGTTTACATTTTATAATAATAGCTATTTATGTTACAAGTGTGGCATTTGATTACAGAAGGTGTGGGATCTTCGCAACGAATTTTAGCTTTTATCAGCAGTTTAGCGAAAACCACTTACAAATTACCTGCAAACTAAAATTATTACGAAAAATTATTCTAACCAAGTTGTTTAAATATTTGAGGTTTTTATTTCGTAACCGAAACCACTGGACGTTGGTTTTAAAGCGAACTTAGCGAGTTTAATGAATTCTAAAACCAGCATGAATAGTAATGCTGTTTAAGTCTTGTTAGGATGAAAATAAAAAACGGATTAAAGGATTTATTTCATATTTGTTAGCAACAACAAAGGACTATTGTAGACGCACTTAGTAATAAGGCAGATAATTTTTTCTTATGTAAACGCAAAAATATGAGAAATTTATGGATAGGATTAATCCGCGTTAAACATCACACGACATGAAAATTTAATTGATTTCAGCATATTAGCAACTCCTGTACACTAAATGTTTCTTGATAAAGGTCAAAACCATTAAAACTTTCTTTGGCTAGAGCGGTAACTCTTTGTTTAAATACAGGAATATCAATCATACTCAGCATGGTTATAATAATGTCCAGGATACACATCAAAAGGACTAAAGCAGTCCTTGTTTGCAGTTAACCGTTTACAAAGTGTCAGAAATGTGATATTTTGAAAACAAAATTTAAGAGAAAATTATGCATGAAACTACGTGGTGTTAAATAATGTCCTCTTCATAATTCTGAATTCGCAAAAGTTTCGAAAATTGTTTGCTGCTAACCGAAGTCGTTCGGATAGCAAATATTCAAATGCGATCAATATATATTAAATAAAATTCGTTTGAAAGCTGGAAATAAATTATAAATAGAATTCAAATTAACTCGAATAGAAAACTCGATGATAACCTTTACGCCTTACTTCAATATGTGCGCTGAAAATAGGAATCTATTGGGATGTCTCGACAAATACTTGAATTGTATTTTGCTTGAAGCAACAAACGTGACCAATATCTTATTTGAATCGGACTGAAAAATAAAACCAAATCGAAAATCTTTACATACATACATAGAAATGAAATGTTACATTTCTAATTAAAATTTCTATAGTTATTTTAAAATTTTCCATTTTTATAATAAAATTTCATTTTTGCAGTAAAATCATAATATTAAATTTCCTTCCACTACCTACTTTTCTGCGTTTCATAATATTAAAGTGCATCATCTACACTCAATTTGCGCAAATATTAATTTTCTGCATTCAGCAAAAATATTAATACAGAGTTTTCCGATGGAAACGAAATCAGTTTAACCTATTTTTCACGTTTTCCCTTAATGACAAGTTTTACCGTAAAACTTTTATTCACACAATATGTAAAACGCTTGGTTATCTCGTTTCACATGGTGAATATAATACCCAGATTAGAGTTGGGTCTGTTGAAAGTTTCTACCATAATACGTAAATATAGTGTCAGTGAACAGTGATTATAAGTAACTTTATATGATATTAATGTAAATATAGTGTAAACGTGAATATGGCTAAAATGTATAGTCGCATTTTGATTTACAGCTCCAACATATATAAATGTATATAATATACTTCGTATGCAGTAATAAAATAAATTCGGTTAACTCCTCCAGGCGTCATAAATTAAACCGTCAAGCCGCTCTTTTGATCATAGAGGGGTAATTAATTTTGTTAAGTTTATTTATTTCAAGATTAAAGAAAGCAGACTGCGCCAGTTTGTAGTGGACATTTTGATACTACAATCGTAGAATTATACTTAGGCAATATTGAATTTTCCGTTCTGATTTTCCCTTTTTGAATCATTTCCACAAAATAATTTATTTTGTTTTCTTTTCAAACATATAAATGTAATTATATTAAATATTTTATAAAAAATAAAATCAAACAATTAAATTAATTAGGTAAATAAAATACTGGCAAATTGATAAAATAATTTAAAAAGAGAGAGTATTATGCTGCCGCAGCACTTGTTGCACCCTCTAGTGGTGGAAAGCGTAAAGCAGAAATCAATTTTCAGTAATCCTAATCTTTCCTCATTTTTTCAAGCAAACGAACCAGACAACTTGTGTTAATTGGCAGCATAAATTAAATGCCTTCTAAAATAAGTTAATAGTTGAGCGAAGCAATTACTAGTTTCCTGATTAAAGTTTTTATCTTACAGTCCGTTTGTCGTCGAATTAAAAAGGCGGCAATTTATGTTTTGGAAATTTACTTCGAGAACTTCGCCAAAAGTAAAACTAAAAGTAAATTTATGGATTTTTTCTTTTTAATTATTGATCTTGATGTCTCAATTGGCCAGAAAAATTTCTGTAAAATGTAAACTAAAAAATATATCTACCTAATGCAGAAATTTTTATTTCAACAATAATAACCTTTAAGGTTGTTTTATTATTTTTACCTGGTGCCCATCAAAGTCAGTATTTCAGCGAATAAAACGTCGCAGCTTGACGTACTTCTCTTGATAATTTTATGTAATAATTACTTTTAAGCAAATCACTCAAGCTAAGGTAAACAGCATTACATTGTATTATTTTGTTTTATTTTTTAATTTGCAACGTTTTACATTAAACATCAAACAACAAGCGACATTCTTCTAATAGAATTTTATTTTGTTTCATACAGCATATAAAATTGTTTCCAGATAACTAAAATAGTAATTTGCTACACATTTGCTATGTTTACTTTATTTACTGCTCTGTACTAGACGAGTGTATGAATTCACATCGTTAATGCATTGTTAATTACATTAGGTAGTGTAGTTCGTTAATTAATTTTCTGTGTCTATTTTTCATTAAACTTGAAATTCTTATTACACATAATCGCATATACAAAATTAATTACACAAAAAGCGGTAAAATTACGATGGGGGCTTAAACTAACAATTAGATGAAAGATTTCAAATTTACAATGTATTTAAATTAATTTATAGGCCAAATGTGTGATTGCTAAAGCTGGACACCCGGATCAATTCCAGACGAAGCAAGAAATTTATTGTGATTTAGGAAATTTTATTCTCCATCGTTCTAATCCTGACGTAGGTGCTTTTACAGTTAGCAACCGAACAAGGACCATTGGTAACATTTAACATTTCCTACATATGTACGAGTTTACATAGAAATGCCGGAAGATAATTTTATAATTTTTATAAAATTGAATGAAACTGAAAATGTCGAAATTATAAACAAATGCTTTTATCCGAAATACGTGATCCTCCCGTTGTATTTTTAAATTTCACAATCGTTTCAATTTCACGCATTTTATTGTGTTCTCTTGATACCTTCAATAACTCTCGACCCCTTGTTTGATCTTTTTGCATATAAAATGAACATGGATCTTTATAGAATAAAAATATTTATTTGTCAGTTCCTAAAAAATTTGTCATTTTGGATATGATTTTTTAAATCTATAGATCCCTTTCCCTTTCCCAATTAAGTCAATTTTGAATGAAGCCTTATTGTGTATCTACTTTGTTTATTTTTTTATATTTCAGTCATTGTACGTCATTTAAAGTTACTTTTAGGCAAAGGTATAAAATTACGTAGGCTGTGGTAAAATCTTTTAAATTTAAATTACATTTTCTATATAAAATCCGAGAATGCTGTAATTCGATATGTCAGTTTTCATTTGTGTGCTACTCAATCGTTCACAATTTTTTCAAAATTGATCAATTTCAAACTTTGCTTATTTTAACTCAAATTTTAATTTTAAAAAACAAAAACTCAAAAAAGAGGTTTTTGAGTTTATAAGAACAAACTGCGGTCTTTTATGATTTTTATTATTCAGTTTTTAGTTTTGATTTTGTGTGTGATTTATGAAAAACAATCTTATGGAAAACTTTTGCATGCATATTGAAAAGTAAAAATTTATTAACTTGACTCGCATATTACACTGTAATGTAATTTGGTTTACCACGATGGAAAAGTTTCAAGTTCATAACTTCAGTTCTTTAGTAACCTAATAGAGCATTACAAATTTTGTTTAATGGCTGCGTAATCAAAGTTCTAACTTTTGATTTTACAAGCCATAGTCAATTATTAATTGTAAACTACTAATTTAAAAATTTTAAATTAAAAGTTGGTGATAATTTTTCTCAGTGAGAATGGCATTTATTGCTTTTTTCCAAAAACGACGTTATTTTCCCAGCGTTGAGCTTTATTTCATTTTATTGCTTGAATTTTCTAAAATTTATTGTTACATTTTGTTATCAAAGCAGTCAAACAATACTGTCTACCGCTAGCAATTTCATAACAAAGGTGGAAAATGCATTATTTACTCATTAATTATTATTTCTCTAATGTGTGTTGAACATATTTTGCAATAAACTTTACATTACGCTAAAAAGCATTATGAAAATAAATTAAAGTTCCAAACTTTTAGATTTCTAAAAAAGTTCATCGAGAAAATTTATTATAGACGCTTTTCACCTCAGCTTCTCTTCATTTACACATTTAAAAATTTCCAATGTTAGTTTTAATTTCGATTTAAATTCACAATTATTCATCTTCGATTTTTTTCGACTCATTTCAAAACAACAATGTAAAGTCATTGTGTTAAACCAAACCATAAATTGACTATTTATAAAACACTTTTTAATCAAAATTTATTTAATTTGCTGTTTTTAATGCAGAAAATTTTCCAATCTAAAATAAATTATTAATTTTGACATTTTTCCATTTAATATATTTTTTCTTATGCATAATAATAATATAATGAATGAAAATTTTTGACTCTTACCGAACTCACGTTGGGAGCTTTAAAAGTTTACTTGGTAATTCAATTCAAATTGCTTTACTTTAAGAGAAGATATATTTCAGTCAATGAAAAATTAATTTCAAGTATCATAATTTAGTCTAAAATTTTATAAAGGGAATAAATTATTACGTTAAAAACAGAAAAGGAATATTGAACATCAAAAATAGAAATAAGCTACTCAAAAATGTTAAAAATAATAAATTAAAATGTGAATAAGAAAAATGAAAGTGAGGAGGAAAATTAAATATTTTAGATCAGTTCACAATTTACACAAGTGTAAAGACGATTAAAAAGATATTGTGTATGAATTCATGTTGCAAATTTTACAAATTAAAGAAAATGTAAATAAATATCGTTAAAGCCCGTTTAAGTATTTCATTATCACTTAATACCAAAATAATTTAAAATTAAGCACCCTAAACAAACTTTTAGTGAAAACTCACTTAATTTATTGTCAGTTTGTAAATAAATTTTGCAAGCAAAACGCTTGTAAAGTAAATTACAAAGATAATTTTAAAAGGTCTTACATTATTTGTATCAAAACTTAGAAACTAAACAAAAGCTGAAAGCAAAATACAAATACAATAATTTACCAAAATCTTTTATGATTAAACTGTCAAAAACTTTAATAGATTGATTGTTGCAAAAAGTTTTAAAATTTAAGCCAACCGGCCGCTTTGAAAAATTTTAATTAGTAAGTTTAAAGTTATTGAGAGAAAGTTTCTGTTTTGAAGCTTTCAATTTTGGTGAAAAACAGTTTTAAACTTGGGTGACCTATTTTTATGTTTAATCGAATGTTTTTTAAAATTCACGAATGTAATGAGCTTCACCGTTCACCAAACTCAATTCGTAGTGGTGTCATCCATTCACTTCGATTACTACCAATCGTCAGTTGCATTTAATCAAAAAAATGTTCAATATAAAACAAGCATGTAAAAAATTAATCCGCGTAAAACTCAAATTTACTACTTTGTAAAAGTACATACAACTAAATTTATTATTTATTATGAATTTATGCGATAATAAAAAACTTAAATTGCAAAAATTGCCATAAAAACTGGGAAAGTTTATAATGGCTAAAATATTACGAACAAGTTTTCATTTTAATGTTTCCACCTGTATTTGTACCTATATGGGTAGTGGATTTAATATTTTCCTTCAAGTAGGTTTATTGTAAAAGTTTTTATTGGTAGAACACCCTGTAGTAGGGCTTTCATAACGAGAACATAATAAAACGAAATTGTTAGGAAACTTATTATTAATTAATCAAATCTCCCTTGGAGCTTTTCAACAATGCGTTTTAACCAAACAGTTTCACAAAATAAACAGACTCTTTTAATAAATTTTCTAAGCAAGCCAACCTAAAGTTTCATTTTAAATCCCGCCAATAAATAACCCTTAGAAGGACAACCGAAGAGGTTATCCCGCGTAGTAACAAAAACTTTTCCTTTTCATTGTTTTTGACGAAGATGAAAAAATAAAATTTTCCTTTTTTAATTGGAAAACGTTTGAACGATAAATGGTGGTTTTCGTTTTGCTGAGAGCGCAGTTTTTGTCATTCTGTTTTCGTAACTGGAAATCCATCGACGTTTGCTTATACAAAAAGCAAAATAACTTTTTATCAAATTTATTAAAAAGCTCTCCCTGGATTGAACAACCCGATTCGGCAATAAATAATGGTGGGAAATGGGTTACTAAAATTTTGCGTGCTTATAAATTACATCCCAAGTAATTACTAAAGCCCTCTGAGAATTAATTACATTCCAGCTCAGCTGATAACAATTTTTTTTACATTTTCATACATACCAGTCTCATTATCGCAGACACAATGCGCTTGCGTACCTTAGACATCCTTTTATAAACAAACTAAGAGAATGTTTTCTATTTGATTTAAAAAGGAATAAAAATGGGGTTTCACTCATTTCGGTATCTGTATTGTACATATTTACTAATTAACAAACCAAACAAGTCTAAAACAAGTCATGATGAGCACGCACAGGTTAATAATTACCCAAAGGTAAATTCCAGATTTGTTAAAATTTGTGGGAAAGGTTGGAATTAAAACGTCGATATGTTTTTCGTATGTAATTGAAAAGGTATGCGATGACTTTAGTCGAAAAAGTTTCAAAACAATTAAATTAAATGCAAACACACATTGCCTGTAGCAGCTTTTCGCGCACTAGGATATGACATTCCGAGGTGGCATTTTGCGCAAGCTCCCGGCACCCGGAAGGAAATAAGGACAAGGCCGGGCCAAGCCATTGCTGTACTTTTGGTGGAATCAATTTAAGGACCATGATCTGGTTCACTTAAGAAAGAGTTTAGTAGGAACTGTTGACGAAATTCAATGTCAATATTTGATATCTTTCGAAATCACGTCGATGAAAATTTATAAAGATTTTCTATTTTAATGAAAATTTATATCGAAATAATTCTAATTTTCGCTTTCCCTCCACGTGGAATTCAAAAATTAAATTTCAACATAATATAAACGCGAAAATGTGTATGCAAATTTTTTAATTAGGGTGAGCTGGATGTTATAGGAAAACCTTAAATGATGGTCATGGCAATAGGTGCGAATTTGCTTTTCGAATTTGCATAAAGTTTTCAGTAATTCGCGCGAAAATTTTTAGATTTTACTTTGCAACAATTAAATTTATTGCAGGAAATTTTTGGATAAAAGTTAAGGATTATGCAAATACGCAACTGCGGTGTGGGATATCTATAGGACAGCTTTGAAGGGAAATTCAAATATTTTTTAAATAAACAGAAAAATTGCGAGAAAAACGGATAATGAAATTTTTTTATGTAATAATATTATGATCTCAATCGTAATTTGAGTTTAATTAAAAGTAAACTTTTGTCTTGTGAAAGCGAAATATGAATTTACAAAAAAATTTTCTTAATGTAACGAAGCATTCGGTTTTGGCATTTATCCAATTCTGATTTGGATTTCAACCCTTTCTTAATAAGGGGCGGGAGTGTAAAACCTTATAAATATAACCAAAGGTAATATTCCATCGGTTTATATTCATAAAAGCGATTATTTTGGGTGGTTATTATTTATCACTTTCCGTTATCTACGTACTGTCGTACCTGGGTTCGCCCGGTTTCTGACAACTTTCTTTAATTAGACTAAATTAATGTATGTAATTCTTGTCCGAAATTTCACTTCTAGTAATTACCCTATCGCTTGGTTCAGCACTTAAGCATATGATATATTAAAATGACGATTAAAGTGAAATATTCCGACGTTCAATTCAGACAGGTTCTATTTTTGGATTGGGATTTTTTGTATTCGGTCTCTTCTGGACACTCGGTTTCTATCTGTAACAGACAGATTTCAGCATTTTCGCGCAGCTGCTTCTTCCGAAATTAAATGTAAAAATAGTTGAGTTGAGAAAAACACTATAACGCTCATATCCTGAATATCCAAGCACAACATTTTCAGATTTGTAAAAGCAGACTATAAATTTTCACCAATTTGCCTAGCGGGTTTTCCTTAAATGTGGAAACTCTTTCAATAATTTACTCTTTTGATAACGCCTGGTGTAAAATACTATTATGTAACTATAGCCTGCAAAGCAACGACCATCTGCTTTAGGTAAATCCTGTTACCAGATTTAAAGCTTTCTAAGCGGGTAAATTTTCACATATTGCATGATAAGATTTCAATTAAACTCAAAATATTCAAATTTCGTTTAGGATTTCAAAAAATAAAAATCTATTCTGCTTCGCATTTTTATAAAATTCCATTCATAAAATAAAGTTTTTATTAATTTCAGAAGCTTCAGATATTAACTTTAGATGAGATGAAATACAAAATTTGGAATACACAAATATAATGTACGTATTAATATTAATAATTTAGAACTCTGACCTTTGCGAGAAAAACTAGACCGGAAAAATGATAAAAAAAATTCTGTTTTTCTGTGCACTGAAGTTTCTTTGGATAGTCAATATTTACAATTATACATTTGATAATATAAGGCAGATGTTCCTTTTGATCCTTTGAGTGTTGTACATAACAATATTGTTATGGAGAAAATTTTTTTCTTCAGATCAAGTTGTTAAATTAGGAGGTTTCATCAGAAAATCTATATGATATTCTAAATATAGTCGAGTTTATACAGTAAATGCAGTACTTATAGCCTTACCTAACCTGAACCTAATGTATAGCATTCGCGAGAGAGCCAAAAAAAAACAGCAAACATCAGATAATTATAATGTCGAAAAACACAAACGAAGTTTAACTACATGCTGGTTCTTCCATTGCTATTTCTGCTCTAATTCGCATTCAATACTCTTACGATTTAATTAAATCTAGTTTAACTATTTCGATAAATTCTATACGTAATTTCTTCCTTTAAGTGCAGAATGTTCAAGTGCTCCTCAGCTTAAGATGTACCTTTTGTCGTATTCTGAAATTAACATGTGAATTTGTACGTGAAGAACCTGCAATATCAAATTCATTACTATTTCGTGTTACTTTGAATATAATTAAGGAAATAAACCCCAACAAAAGTAGAAAATAATTTCTCATCGGAAAATTTTACAAGCGGGGAATCCCACAAGATATTTTTGCAAATTTTCTTAGAGAGACACAGGCATATCTGTACATAATAATGAAGTAAATGAGCTAATTTCAAAAAAGTTAAACCTATGCATTTGAATGAAATATGCGGTCTAGACAGAATATTCGAGAGTTCAATCGACGGTATTTCAATTTGTAAAATCTTGGTCTATTATTTCATCTGCACAATTTCACGTACAATTAAACTTAAAGTTCAAGTTTTTAATTAAGCAATTTTAGCGTCCCGAACGTTAAATTTAGGTTTCTCTTAATTAGTAAATTGTGATTTTACCTTTTTTGCCTTTCTTAGAACAAAAAATAATGGATAAGAAAGCAGTTGCATGGATACGGTAAGTTGGACAGTTTTAGAGCAATTATGAGTTTTGCTCTAGAACTTTTAAATGTAGGTATACTACTGCAGTAATTTAGATTAGTTTTTTGAATTATTATTTACATTGCGAAACCATAAAACAAAGAAATTCAACAATAATGACGAAACGATTTCCCTCGTGTAATTGGATATTCCTCGAGTGTTCACATCGATTCTCTTTTTATGGTTTCATTGTCAAGAGGTAATTTGTTTTTATATCTAAACTATTACATACTAAAAACCATCAAGAACAAACAAAATGGGTCCTTACTTCCTAAAGGATAAAGTAATAAGTGAAAGTTTTCGAAATAATGAGTTGGGAGTAATGGAGGAGAGGAGAGGCAGACAGATGAAACGACGGAACATGTTGCATACAATATAAGATTGCGGTTGTCGTTTGGCAAACTTGTTTCAAGTACTTCGAAGGTTTAATTAAACATCTCAAATTGAAACCTGAGTTACGGTGAGTAACAGAAACTTGTACAATTTTACGTTTCATTAATTTAAATTTATTGCAGTCGTCTGTTATAATTTTTGAAAATTAGGAAAGTTTCGGCAACGCAAAAAAAGCTTTCACAATATTTCAAAAATGTTCTTTGCCAAATAAATTTAAATCGTCTAACTAGGAGATTACGGACTGATTTGGCATTCGAGTAGGGCGAAGAAAATCAAAACCTCGGCATTTATTCAATTACCAAAACAAGATATTTTTCTGATATTTCAAGCGTAAACTTTCCTGTTTTGCGCAATGTTTTTCCAGTGTCAACCTCATACAATTCCAATTTTACGGAAAACAATAATTCACTTGAATAAGTAGGCATAAAAACACGAGAAAATTACAGATTATGGATACGAAACGTTAAATTGAAAAAATTTAGATTTACAGTTACAACAGTCAAAATAAATTTTTCCTGATGCCGTATTTTTAAGGATCGCATAAACTGACGTTTTCCTTACAATTTCCAGATTTATTTCGCTTGTCAAATATTAACATAAATTATTTTTTCAAAGCTTTGTGCTCGGTTCATTCAAACGTAAAAAATCTGCAATTTAAATGCTTCCACAACAACAATAAATTTTTCTTGATAAATCTTATTATGGAAAATCTAATTACAAAGAAAATTCGCAAAACAATAATATAAAAACTTATTACTCGTTGATAATTTCTATACTTAAACTAAATCAAGTGTAATTGATAAAGTCGTTTTGCTCAGCTTGTTTTAGTGCAAACAATGAAAAACAATTACCACCAAAGTTTCCGTACTTTCATCATTTCCACCCTCCGCAATTGAGTTTGACCTGTACATAAATTTGTCGTTTTTCCTGTTTGTTTCGCCAAGAACCAAAAAAGGATAAAAAAGGATAATATTGAAAATATTTTTAAAACCTTGAAATGTAACTTTTACCTTCGATCGGATATGTTACCTTTCAGTAAGATTTTATAATAAAAATTGGAAATTGCATCTATGTGATAGCTTTTCCTGCATAAAAAACTACATCTTGTCAATGGAAAAGCTCGCTCTTTCATTTCAAATCCTCGCCGATTCTTCATCGATGATCCCTCTGTAACTTTCTCGCGTTCAATCCCAATTTTATACGCTCAGTTAAGTAATTCCCGATATTTTGCCATTTGAACCATTGAAAATATATTTTGTTAACAAGTTTTGAACGTAGATATATTCAGCATCCGATATATTTGATATTAAAAAAGTTACTTTTAGGGAAAATTACGAATCGCAAAGTTAAGTAAACGACGCAAGACGCAGGAAATTAAAAATTATGATAATGCAATAAATGCGGAAAAAAAAACAAAGTTGAAACGAATTACGTACCTTATAAAAATAATGCAAAAAAAATGTGAAACGAAGTGTGAGACTGAAATGGGAAGAACGTGTCAACAAACACATCATAACGTGAAAGCGGAATGAAAAATGATCGGCTTCATAAACCAGGGAAAAATCATTGACTTAAAAAAAATGAAACGTAATAAAAGTAAAAAGTTGTTAATGTTGCTCAAGTTGACTTAATCTAAAAGTAATGATAAAAACATTACGCAGACGATGTATCAATTAGCAAAAACGAACCCGAATAAAAACCACCGGCGTCAGCAAGAAGGATTCGAGGAGTCCTAAGTAAAAAGCTTTAAATATAATAAAAATTGAGTTTAGCCTGAAAGACAATTTTAAGTTGTGATAATTTCATTCGCTTTAACAGTAAAATTTTAAAATCCGTCCAATATTTGAAGAGATTAATGTTGACTAAAGTTACATTGGCACGTTACAGTTGACGAAGGACTTGCAAATAATTGTATTAGCCGGATTATGTATTCCAATGCACGAATAAAACTTATAATTTGGATTTTTAAATTTTCTCAAAATTTCGGTTCGATACTTGTCCCGCTTAATAACGTAAATAAAATTTAAGAAGATATTTAATAACGCAAAAGAATTTAGCAATTTTAGAAATGAAATGCTTTTAGGGTTTTTCCATTTTCTTAAATTTCCATTTTATTTATGTACATTTTTTGCAATACTAAGTTTTGTATAAATCAATCTTAAAATATAACCGAAAGTGTGGGCGTATTATGCAAAATGATAAATAATGCACCCATTTGTAATTATAATTTTTTGAATTATGCATCCAAGTTTTGTGAGTTCCACATTTTCTATTTTTATAAAATAAACTTTGTTTAATTGAGTTTCCTCAATAAGAAACGAAATTCACATTATTATCTGCTAATGTGTGCCATAAATTTAAGTTAGGCCATTCGAGCGTTATTTTGCAGGAATAATCAAAATTATATTTAATAAAGCAAATGTTTGGTTCGGAAATGGAATGTTCTAAATTTACGACTTGGCATAAAATTCAATTTTGCAAAAAAATTATGTAATTGGGTTAAGCATGTTTGCGTGTGAAAATTTGCTGTTATACAAGAATTTTGAAAACTTACAAACCGAAACAAGAAAATGTTAACTCGACTGAACAGATCGATAAATTCTTTTCAAGATTTATTTCTAATTGGATTATCCTATGCGCTATCACAATAATTTACTATGAAAAAGCGAAGCCATCCAGCTACATCGAGAGCTTTACCTTAAGGACAGGTTTTTCCTCGTTCAATTTCATAACGAAATATATAAATCACTTACCTCCGACGATGTAAGGTAGCATAATTTGGAGTCAGCACTTTCGATGGAAGCTTGTTGAACGATTCCGTACCTCGATTCCCTATCGCTCATGTAATCAGATCGAAGACTATCTTGTCTATCAAATATTCCCCTGCAAATAAAAGAAAAATTCCGTTATTCGTTAGCATCCAAATGAAATTAGTAACGCAGCTTTAATTTCAATTTCAATTCTAAATGAAAAAAAAATTTTTTTCTTGTAAAATAAATATTTTATAACGGAAGTTGTAATTTTAATTTTAAAAAATGTAGCTTATTCCGAATATGAAGAATAAAATTTTCTATTTAATTGAATTACTTACTGCAAAAACCTGATGTTTTAGATTTCGAAAAAAGAAATGAAATTAATTTCTTAAAAGAATAAATTCCACTTACTAAACAATGTTAAGAAGAAAAATTTGTGTAATTAAATAATATAAATTGATAAACAAAATTGACAAAAAAAATAACATTTTTTTGCAGAGCAGAAAATCCAGACTCGAATAACGAATTTCTTAGCTGGGTATTATTAAAATTCAATTAAACTCGAATAAGACAGCTCTAGCGGTTTGCACTTAAATGGGTGACCGCATAGTGACCGATTTAAAAGCACTGCGTGTCGTCGCTCTACTAATTAAAGTGTAGGGTATAATGTGGGGTAGCCCTTCTTAAATTTCAATGAAAAAAATGTAGGCAAAATAAATAATATTTTCGGAAAAATTATTAAAATCAACTGTTTGGAGTGTGCTGAACGTCGAAGATGATATCTCTATTTCTAGGGATTTCTAGTGTTAATTGTGAGGATCTCATTGAAATTTTATATAATCATGAAATTTACTGATTTGTTAATTGATTAAAATAGGTTTAGTACTTCTGATGTAATTAAATATAAATGAGTGTCTGTAGAATGCGAAGCTAATAATATGGCCTATTAAACAGCTAATTATTACTTAATATATTCCGGCTAATATATTTGTGATTTATCACACGGATATCAACGGATTATTCCATTTCAATTGGATAAAAAACTGAATTTTGTTATTGAATAAACTGAATTATTTTTAATTTATTGGAATGCCTACATTAATTTTTATATACAAAGTTTATCAAATCTATATGCCAATTACCACTCTTTTATGTTTGTAGTTTCTTGTAGTTTTACTTTTATTGATACAAGCATAATAAATATCTTGAATTTAAACGATAATGCTAAAAGTTTGTAAAAAAATGGAAAGTTCGAAAATTAATATAAAATCAAAAATATAACCAGTATACGAGTAATTATTAGATTTTGACAATATTGCTGAACATTTCCGAATAAATTAATTTAACAAGAAACTTAAGTGTAACCCCGGAACAATCGGGCATTAATATTATGAATACATTTTTCTAACAGTAATAATATTTTTTTAGACTAGACTTTAGTTGAGTGAAAACTAAAATTAAATCAAATTAAACTTGGAACTTATTTAAAAATCTATGTTTAGTATTCAGCCAGACTGAGGTGCATTAAATTTAGAAATTATTGTGATATGTCAAATTAAAATCTGACACGGTGACAGGTTAATGGAGATAATTCATATTGAAAGTCGTAAAAAAAGTAAATTTAGGAAAAAGTTACTTTTCTTCGCTAAGAAATATTATAAAAAAATTACTTTTTTACGAATATTAAACGAGAAAAACGGAATCTCTTTACAAAATTAAAAAATATTCTTTATTACAATTAAGAATAAAATGTAATAGCTTTAATATAACTAGTTAATTAAATATTAATAAAATTAATTTTATAATTTTAAGCTTTCAGCAAAGGTTATCGCTATCGTCAGAAAATTAATATAGAATTAAATAAATATTAAATTGTTTTCATTAACGTTTAATTAACTTTTTATATTAAAGTTTAAATTTTATTAATTTTCTGAAAGTCCTACTTTCGACCCTAAAAGTGCTGTTATCATTGTGAAGATATTGACTGTGATGAGAAAAATTCGAAAGGAAACCTTTTAAATAGATAGATATTTAAATAAATAGAAATAAAAAAATTAATTATTACACATAAGATAAGAATTGAGTTGTAACAGATTAAGACAGCCTTTCTCTTTCAGTATCGCAATTTTCATTGCGTCCCCCTCTCATACAATATTTTTTTGTATTTTTGTGTATTTTGTTTATATAAAAGAATGTTTTTATTTTGGTTTTCTAGCAGTAAATTAAATAATTTAGTGTTATCGCCCCCTTGGGAGTTTGCCTCACAGGCTGAGAAGCGCAGGATTAAGAAAGGTACCAATATTACATTAAATTTTGTTTAGATATATGTAATTAATTAGAACTTGGGTGTACAAAATCAAACTGATATTTAAGTCTTTTACCTTGACGTTCTGTCAATTGGTCAGTCTAATATAAATATAGAATCATTTCTTAAATCCACAACGTGTTGATGCACACACCGGAAGGCTGAGTTAAGAAATTCTGTCAGTCTGAGAATTTCCGCTTTGTAACTCAACCAGCGATCTGTTGATGCACACACCGGAAGGCTGAGTTAAGAAATTCTGTCAGTCTGAGAATTTCCGCTTTGTAACTCAACCAGCGATCACACCAATCCACTCATGTGGTTAAGAAAATGATATGATGCAACACAAATTAACTGTTTAATATAGCAATGTACATTGTACCTACTGTACGTTTTCATTTGATTGCACATTTTTCAACAAAATTGGAGTTATTTACAAAAATTTAGATGCAACTCCAAATTATAAAGATAATCCATATAGCAACACGTAGATTTTAATCTAATAATCTTTATAGTAATCTTTAACAACATTCAGAGCTATTTTTATTTTTATACAACATATAATTTTTAGAATTTTAATTTTTTAATCTAATTTAGTAGAATTTTTCAGTCCTGAATCCGTAAAAAAATTAAAAATTGGTTTTAAATGTCCCAAAGTGTCAACAATATACTAAAATTCCAAAGATCTCGACTTTGTTGATTTCTGCGAGCAATACGTAAAGTAAAAGTTATTTAAACCACAGAAAAAACATTATTAATTTAATTTTTACTTCAATATCGGCTTAATCGATTTTTATGAGCAATAAGAGGGTAAAGCGTCGTTCTCAGCCAATTAACGTGACACAACATAGCATAGTATAACTTAACACAACAGTTAAAATACATTGAAACATATGTGTGTATTCAAAATGACATTTGTCATTTGTCATTTTGCAAATAAGAAAAATTTTAATATGGGGTATGAGCAATAAGGGAGCGATAAGCACGGTTATAATATAGTTCAGCAATATCTGAGGGGCATTTGAACAAATTTTCAGATTTACAATATTTTTGCACGAAGTTTGCAAAAAATAATCGAATCAAGAAACCCAACCACAACAGTCATACTTGGTGTAAAGAAAGCATATCAAAAACTTAAAGAAAAAGAGAAACACAAAAGTAATATCGAAAGTATACTCGTATGTTATGATCAAGCTTTGTCACACTTTGCCAGAACAATTAATTTGAAAAAATCATTTTTTGATTAAATTTTTCAAGAACAAATAACAGTGGTTAAGAACATATAAAAATAGATTCAAATTTCAAATTGTACATAGTAATTAGTACAGTGATTTTTATTGAAATACATAAATAAATCTAAAAATTTTGTACTTGGGTGTATAGCGTCACCTCCCCCTTCATCTCAATACAATAAAAATAGTTTTCTTTTTTGGAAAACAAATTTCTTGTTGGACTCTTAGAGTATACCAAAGACTATCTAGAAGATAGACTAAAGAAAGAGTTAGAAAATACAAAATTGGTTTAGTGACTTTATACTACAGATTTTTTTTAAAGTAAACGGAAGAACGTGACAAAAGCAAATAAAGAAATCAAAGAAGTTAACGTAAAGACTGTTGATAGCAAAAATATTGAAATGACATATTGTTATCCTCTTGAGAAGACCTGAACTTCAAGAAAAGGAAATATTCAAAAAAGATAAACTATAAGCACCCAAACTCAGAGTATTTAATGCACTCATGTCGTTTTCTCTTTTTCTTTTGACAATCGGTTTGAACATTTTTTACAACATAGATCCAAATTTTAAATTTTAATAGAAGTAAAAAAAATATAACCAATAAAAATTGTTAGAAAAAAAACTGTACAAAAAAGTCAACCTTTTCATACCGAGTACCATTCTCAGAAAATATAGAAAAAGCCAGTTTTTTTGACTTGAATTTAGATCATCTAACAATAGATATATGCAAATTTTTATTAAATTAACTGTATCCTTAATTTAAGATCAAAATTAGGTAAAAATCGAAGATTTATGTAACCAGTTACGTAAAATGACATTTTCCGTACTCGGCGTGAAATTACTTTCGGCACTAGTGCGGGAAAATGTATTTTACCTCACGTTTTACAACTTTAAAACTAGTGTAATATTACAAATTACAAAAATTGTGACAAAACTAAAATAAGTTATACCTCTGCTCAAAAGAGTCGGTTCTTGCACTCTTATAACCACTATCGTTAAGGCTACTGTCTTGTCGAAGAGATGGTAACGAATCCCACGGCGATCGTTTATGACCACTTGGTGGTAATCCTTGCGTTGAACTATACGTGGAACTACCAGATCGCCAACCATCAGAATGACGAAACCACTGAGCTCTACTGGATTCTCCAATGCAAGATGCGCATCTCGAATTATAACTAAAACAAAAGGTTGGATATCATACTTTAATTTGCATATACCAATAATAACAGTTACCCTGTATTGTGGTCACTTAGATATCCTCTCTCTCGTTCTCGTTCTTTTTCTCTCTCTCGGATTAATTCGTTGCGATCGCTGTAATATCCATCACGTTCACGATCTCTATCTCTAGCACCTGAAGAACGATCAACACTCAATCTATGGGATAAAGGTAAGGTCGAAGACTTGTTTATGGACGAACTAGAGGAAGCTGGTCCTACGCCGACCAAGTGCGAAAGGTTAACATTTATAATTTGGTGCATAAAACCTAAAGTACTCACTTTTTCTCGAAGGATACGGACTTCGTTGATTAGACCCGGGCAAACTTTCAGCGAATTCTAAAACAAACACCGCAGTAGGTACTAATGCAACTTCAGGCTAACTGCAAGTTTATTGTTACCTAAATTTTCCATACTCTGCGTCAAAAGTGCTTCAAAAGTGTGCAAACTATAACTTTCGGCGTCCATACCTTTCGCTAAAGTATTTCGTAGATGCATTTCGTATTCGAGAAGAAGGCGGCTTGTAGGTGAACCCGACGCCGACGATTCGTTTACGTTCTGCAAACAATCAGAAAGTTTATTTAAGTTTTAATTGGATTGAAATTTCTTACAGGATGATGATGACCGTGTCTTTGACTTCTGCCGTGATAATGAGTTCCTTGTTCCGGATCAGAATTTCCATTACTCGAACTCGGCGTTGTTGCATAACATTGATTATCAAACAAAACGTTATCTGATGGTGGAGAAAGATCGCCAGCTGCACCTCGTTCTAATTCTAAGTATAATCCACGCCCAGGATAACCTCGTCCTATTTCGTGAGACGATCTGCAAATTTAGGCTAATAAAAGGGGTTTTTAATGTTATTAAAATTACCTAGACCCGGAAAATCGTGAATTTTGTGCCATTGCAGATCTAGGAAGCAGTCTTGTAGTTTCAGGTTCAGAATATCGCCCGTTATTGTTTGGATGACGGTGATGATGAGTATTGTAGTAATTATATCTTTTACGTCCCATTTCGGGCGATGTAACGGGACTTTCGGCACTAGGCATTGGTTTTAACATTCGCTTAATAGTATTACTATCTAAGTTCATGCTGTTTTGAGCATTCATATCTTCAGTACTTTTTGATTTGCTTCGCCTACTACTAATATTGTTGTTGAGGAGATTATGATGATGAGCCGATTCTCGTACCATGTCCATGTCTGGATAGTCGACCGACCGTGTATTGGTTAAAACGTGGTGTAAATTTTCTCGGAATGGTGGTCGAGTGGAAGTGGATGACGATTTTGTGTTTGATTGAAGAGTTCCACCAGCCTGTATTCCTTCCGATTTAGATGATTCTGGTAATTGAGTTTGTGATGGAGTTTCGGTTTGAGCAGCCTGGAAATGTTCAAAAGTTAGTATAATAAAGCCACTTCAATTTTGATTAAGAATACCTGGGAACCGACGTTATTCTGAGTTCCTATTGAAGCAGTTACAGTCTTTGGTCCGGTAGAAGTGTTGGAAGTCATCGTACTCGTTTCTTGCGATTGCTGCTGTACACCACGGTCTCGAGTCGGTCTCGTTTGACTTCCTTCTCTTTGTGTTCCTTTCGTAGCTGCTGGTTATATAAAAATTTAGTAGGAAAGTGTCCAAGAGAAGAGATTAACTATTTTTACCTTGCGTAGTAGGTCCAGTCTGTGAAGTAGCACCAACATTATCATAAAGGCTTGTGGAAGAAGTAGCAGCAGTAACTTTATCTGTTCTCGTTTCCGAATCTGATGTGGTTCTAGTTTGAGCTCTAGGTAATGTCGAGGACCCTGAAAGAATAAATCACTTATGCATGATTTGCTTTGAAAGCTCTGGGTTCAAGCTGTACGTGAATGGAGTGCAGATATCAAACATCTTATTAAAACGTTTATCCTTCACAAAGCAACAAACGTAATACAGCCTAATAAATATATTTACATTCACATTATTCTGCAAAATAAATTAAATTTGCTTAGTTAGCAAAAACCATATGTACATAACAAGATTTTCCAAAAGTTTTCAAATACGAATTTATACAATATTTACTCACATTTCCTGATCATGTTTTATATAAAATTAAATTATTTAATACTAACAAATTTTCCTTTGCTGATTTATTAATAACGACGTAAACTTTATGTTTTCGATGTTAGGATTGCTTTAATTAAATAATATTGCGTGCCCAATTCATATTTCTAACTAATTATTTAATCCAACATGATATGATGGAATTGCTATTGTAAGTAAAAATATTTTTAATTTAGTTAGTGGTTTGTTTTCTGTCCACAATTAATTAAAAAAATAATAATCAGGTTGCGTGCGTAGTTTCGTACATTTTTGGATTGTTCGCAATGTAGGTACATTAATATTCGATTAAACGCGAGTTTCATGTTACATGATTTCCAGTGCTTTAATTCAAAAAATGAGATTTTAGTTATCTCGTATAATTTTTTGAGAGAAAAATTTTTATTCTCTCTCAAAAGCAAACATATTGTTTTAATATCTTCTAATTGACTAAAAATCTGCTGTTTCTTGAGCATTACGATGAAAAAATGGTAAAACAGATTTGTGAACAGATTAACGAGATTCCCATTTACCCTACGAAAAATTTTTTTTCGGTTTGCTTCGACAATATCACATCTACTCCGATTATTTCTCGTCCAAATGATCAGAAAATAGCTATTTATGCTACTAGTTGAGAAATTCCAATCGGGAAAGTTAATCAAAAATTGATTCGTATATAGAGGAAATCTTTTTAAAGAGACTTCTACACTAAATTAACTGATGGTTGTTCTAACCTCTATATCGAGGATCTTGAGCACGCAGTCTTGCATATTGTTCCGCTGTCATGCAGGTACATTGCGGTTCTCTCGATCGGCTAGGAGATGCTGGCGTACTAACTGGCTTCCGTTTTGTTTTAAACTTTTGCTTACTTGGAGGTTCCAACTTCAAAGAATACGACGACGACGCCTTCCTTGAGAACTTGAAAGACGGCGACTGCAATTGATCACACTGTTAATAATAAGTACATTTAGAATACACTAACTGTGCGTTAATAAAACAATAATAGGAAGTGAATTAATCGTAAGTTTTGTTAAAAATTCAAAGTACACTTAAACATGCAATAAAAACATTCTCTTGTTCTAAAAACATTACACTGGGTGAATGGAAGTTAAAGTTGTACAAAAGGGATTACGTTAGGTAACTTAATGCTCACCATGTTCTCCATTATTATAAAGTATAAAAAAATTACATTTTTCTTTTAACTAAAAATATTGACTTCTACAAACAAAAAAATTAAAATCTGAGTTTCGGGCCAGATGGACCTTACCGACGAGAAGCATTTTAGTACAAAATAAAAAATGGTGTACGTGGGACTGGATTTTATGAAAGTACGGTTTGTGCCGAACCGCATACATATTCATATTTCAAATTTAAAAACCGCGTATCGATCACTAAAATTTATTATTCATTCAAAAATCTAATTTCCGAAAACCGTTTAAAATTTAAGGTAAGCTGGATGACGAAATATAATTCTTTGTTTAGTTTCCAATTTTTCATATTAATATTGTACAAGTGGATGAGTGTATAATTCAAATAAATTTAACGTAAAATTAGTTTAAAGTCCTAATTTACTTAGTCTAAATTGGCATAACGAAATTTCGTTTTATTTTCATTCAAGAATATTACAAGACGCACTAAATTATAATATAATTTTATTACATTTCAACTGCAAGGCATTACAAATTAAATGAGTGAACAAATTTCTGTCTTCAAAATTTTACTTAATGTTTTGCAATTTATTATGCTTGTCGATCAAATTGTTGAAAAATTCATGCGATCAAAACTATTTTTTTGGCAACTGATGATACTTACGCAACACTCTCTAAATTGTTTGGCATCGATTGGAGAAGTAAAATTTAAGCCCCACGTATCGTTGGTCATAGGATCCTTCCAGTACACAAAACATTCCGAAGCTTGCCCAATTCTCGTACCTAAAATTAAAACAACCGGTTAATATTTAAACAATGCAACTAACTAAAAATTAAAAACAATACATTTTTATATCAACTGACAATACTCATTCAGACCAAGAAATGCACTTACAGTGTACATCATTTGTGAAATTTAAACAATTGAAATCAACTCCCATTTCGTTCTTTTGTTTCTCTTAAATAAATCGATACACTGTAATGGATTAGATGCAGGTGATTGATAACTGTTTGTTTTTATTAACATAAAACATCAACTGCGACTTACCAGGTTGAACTAATCGTACATCCAGGATCTTGTCAACTTGGGAATTGTAAGCCGTAATGTGAAATACGCATTCGGGTGAGTCCTGAATGCATGTTATATTTACTGGTACGAGGTCCTCGCTCACCTGCTGCCATTTCACGGTTCCTGCACCACTTGCCGATACATGAAAAACTTCCGCCCATAACCTGAAATAAAATATTTTGATAAATTGGCAGTTAAAAAACAGAAACCGGAAATTGCAACCGGGACCCTCTTCTCTCGATATGCAGTAAAAGCAACAAGAAAATCTCGAATCTGGGGTTGGTTCAGATCAAAAGTGCAGCTAAATTTAAATTTAAGTAGATACAAATTTTATAACTGGGTTTAAGATTTTCACTATGGCTTAACGTTTTAATTTTTCCGATAATAAAGCATATTTTTCGCAGAAAGTTAATGCTGTAATTTCCTACATTTTGATTTAAATAATTTTATTGAAAAGCATGTGAACGCTGTCGGATTGTGCACAATAAATTCTTGAAAATATTTTATCAATTTTACATCAGCAATGTAAATTGTAAACCTGGATTGGCGTATAATAATTAATTTTCATCCAGATGAATCGAGAAAAACAACAAATTTATTAACTTTCTATATCTTCCAAAAATTACAAATTATTCTCAAAATTATTGTTCATCAGTTTCAAATCCAATTAACCGCTTTTTCTTAAAATCATGGCAAACACAAGATTTTTAGAAACAAAATAAAATAAAAATTTTCAAAATCAAAAAATAATATCAAATGTATCATTAAGCAGGCAGAAGCAGATCTGACTTTTTCGAAATTTGTTAAAAATAAAATTTTTGAATCTGTCAGCTCTTCTGAACCTTGTTGGATAATTTGATATTGGTGTGGAGTTTTTAAATTGATGAATTAATATTTGCTCGAATTTGCTGTTTTATTTATCTTTTTATTACTATCTTTTGATTGGAAGTCAATTCCATGTCAACCTCCTCTTCCCCTTTTCGAGAATATTTTTGAAACAATCAGATTAGAGCACACTGAACGGGTAAGATAAATTATTATGAAATTATTTTTATTTTATTTAAACTGCTATGGGGTCATTCCATATCAAGTGGTCCAACCCTATGGTTTGACCATTCTAAAAAAAATTGATTTTTTTTTGTGTAAACATCTTAACATATTAGTAGTACTAAATGACCTTCAATTTTATTGTCTTTTGTTTTCGTGTGAGAGCCATATTTGCGTTGCAATATGCGGCATATTTTGCAATTTTAAGGGTTTACGGCAACCGAAATATTTCAGCTATTATTTGTCCTATCAAGATGAAACAAAAAAGAAATTGTTTAAAAAGAAACAGACTACAATATTCCTTATTACATATTTTTACCTAAAAGTAATCCTAAAGGGTAAAATTGCAGCCTCAATTCTTATCTAGTTTTATAAAAAAATGATATTTTTAAAGAGAAGTTTATGCATGAAGGGAGAATATCTCAAAGTTAAATTTTTTTTTACAAAGAGATGATAAGTAGTTGAAATCACACACCAAATATTAACAATAAGATTTATTCCATTTTTCTTCTAAAAATTTTCAAAATTTTGGCACTAAATATCGCTGGTGGGGGACCAGATAAAAATCTGAAATTTCTTATCAGAACAGTACTACATAATGGCATTACTCAAAAAAAAATTTGAGTGTTAGATTTGACTACAAGCCGAGATATAGAAATCACAAAATGTTAAAAAATGTACACGGTTCAGTGAACGTATAAATGCTTTTTTTTTTCAAGGACGGTATTGTTCGGACACAGATGATATGCATATACATTAGGGTGGTCCTCAGTGTTATGGGTAAAATTTTTTTTTTTTAATTTGATGCTCCCACTCACTAAAATTATTCCTTTTGATGTTTCATCATATCAGAAAAAAAATAGAAGAAATTCAGCAATGTTTCGTGGTCGCCCAAGACATTCAAACATCTAAAAAGTTAAAAAAATATTACAAAAAAAAGTTTTAATGTTTTGGGCGACCATTAAACATTGCTGGATGGCTTCTATTTTTTTTCTGACGTGATAAAACACCTAAAGAAATAATTTTAGTGGGCGGGAGCATCAAATTTCAAAAAAAAATTTACCCATAACACTAAGGACCACCCTAATATACATATGTACATATGTTCTTCTAGCATAAGGTCTATTGTAATAGCCACATAGGAAGGTTGTGTTTTTGAACTTAAGGCGTTGAAAGTTTGAAAAATGAAATGGCAAAGATTGTCAAAAAAGTGTGTATGGTCCAGTGTCACGAGATATCAAATTAATTAGTGAATTAAGTGAAGAAAATCAAATTTGCTTACTTTAAGAACAGATGAAACTGTCGTAAATATTCATATTTTGACCCCATAAGACAAGCTCAACTTTTGCAATGAAAACCTTCCAGGAATTAAATATATTTATGTAAAAAGTGAGGAAGTGGTCGCGAACGGAATTAATCTGAAAAAGCGTTTTGATAACTGCTTGCCTGTTCCTAAAACAAGATCGTATCATAAATATGTTCCGATGAACGATATAATGATAAGGTGTTATCACACCTATCCAAAAACAAAAAATCAATTAGCTCTTTAACATCACAGCTAGTTGAAGAATAGTTTCTTATTTACTGACACATTTTATGAAAATATACCTACACTTCTTCTTTTATTTATTTCAGTTTTCGTACCTTTTTTATGTATTCTGTAATATAAATTCATTTTATATAGTATAAAATTATTCATTTCTTTGACATTTTAGGATTGTTATATCTCGGCTTGTAGTCAAATCTAAAACTCCAAATTTTTTTTGCGTAATGCCATTATGTAGTACTATTATGACAAGAAATTTCAGATTTTTGTCTGGTCCCCCACCAGCGATATTTAATGCCAAAATTCGCCGTTTGGTTAAAATTTTCAAACTTTGAAAATTTTTAGAAGAAAGAGGGAGTAAATCTTAGAGTTAATATTTGGTGTGTGATTTCAACTACTTATCATCTCTTTGTAAAAAAAAAATTTAACTTTGAAATATTCTCCCTTCATAAATAAACTTCTCTTTAAAAATGTCATTTTTTTATAAAACTAGATAAGAACTGAGGCTGCAATTTTACCCTTTAGGATTGCTTTTAGGTAAAAATATATAATAAGGAATATTGTAGTCTGTTTCTTTTTAAACAATTTCTTTTTTGTTTCATCTTGATAGGACAAATAATAGCTGAAATATTTCGGTTGCCGTAAACCCTTAAAATTGCAAAATATGCCGCATATTGCAAAGAAAAAATGGCTCTCACACAAAAACAAAAGACAATAAAATTGAAATAATGGTCATTTAGTACTACTAATATGTTAGGAAGTTTACACAAAAAAAATCAATTTTTTTTAGAATGGTCAAACCATAGGGTTGGACCACTTGATATGGAATGACCCTATATGCACTGCAGCATCAAGAAAAATGATTCCTCTTTTAATAACTTGGCAAAATTTGAAATGACATACATAACAGCAGGTACGTAATCAATATTTCAAATACCTATTCATAATTTTCAAATTAAATTTTATAATTTGTGCAATTCCGAACGACTTTCTCTGCCACCTAATACGGTAGCTATATGGTCCATATTCAGCATATTTTAAATGAAATGCGATTGAATAACCAAAAGTTATTACGATTGTTCCTGTGATTGAACAAAAAAGAAAAACCCGAAAATTTAGAAACGGAAAGGTGTATGCATTTTTTAAACCGATATAGCCATGTTACAATTTAATAAATGCGAAGCCAAAGGCAGTGTCGCATGTTTTTCCGTCATTTTTCCTCAAGATCAAGATGCGAAAACTGTAACCTAGCATCTTTTATGTATCCGATATTGTCATTGTTTAAGGAATAAAACAGGAAAGCCGAAGCTTGCTAAATTACGTATTTCCTTTTTTCTTTAAGTTTAACTTTTCACAACTGCATTTAGGTTTTTCTCTTTTAGTGTTTCGTGCTTCTAGTTTCAATTTTAACCGCAAACTTCTCAACTCTAACAAATTTATAGATTAACTCAAGTTTTCTCAACTATATATGGTAGCTATCTATTTACTGTTGTTTGCAAAGGAGGAAGATCAATGAAAAGATCTCTCTTGTAAAATTGCACCCCATCAAGTTTTTTTTTATAATTTTGATTAGCCTTCGTAAACTGATTTTAAATAATAATTTATTATAATATTATTTTTCGTTTGGTGTAGTATGTAATTTAAAGCAGCAGTCGTGCTTTTATTGAAAATCAATATTTGTGGCAAATTTTCTGATGTATCAATTAATTATTTTTGATTTGTCACTTTCATAAATATTTTATGTAATTTAAATTAGATCGAACGTTAATGCGCTCATAACATCGTATCGTAATTGAAAAAATTTGCGTGACACAATTTTATTTATTAAACACAAAATAGAAGTTGATTTTGATCAAACGTCATCGTAATACTTTGGCGAATACACAGTACGCCCACGAAGCTTAAAGAGAAATTTAAAATTTAATTAAATACAATTTGCTATTCAATTACGCGATTAGATCGATAATTCGGATACATACCGTAATAAATGACCATCGCGTCTTCTCGAAGTCTGCCAAGGGGAATCTTCGTAGCGGTAAGCTTTCCTTATAAGGGGGGCGCAAGAACAGCTAAGTTTGTTGCCCATCGCTGCGGGGCACTGGCACTGCCCCCGTTGTCACCACATATCTCCGTGACCGATTTCGGGACCACGAGAGCCCCACTGTCCTCGTACACCACGGTTCAGCGACTGAGACCGTTGATGTACAGATTTGTGTTTGTGCTGTAATGAGAAAGTTATTTACCAATTTTGCATTTTTTATTAAATTACAATAATGAAAAAATATTAAGTTTATTTACGTCTACAGGCCGGAAACGTTAGCACCACACTGCAGTCTTAAAATTTTATAAATTAATCTTAAAACTTTTGCTACTACTTTTTATGTTAAAAAAAGTAATTTATTTTAAAATTTATGATAGTCGACTTTAATTGACATTCAAAATGATTAATTATTTTTAGATTCGTTATAAGTAAATTTTGCTCAAACTACGTTTTGGAATAGATCACAGATCAACATTAATATTTATTAGTTTGGTTCGTGTCTTGTTAGATTACTATTTTCGTAGATAAAGCTTTCCAGAGATGTTTAAATATCGATTAAGTAAATTTGAATTTTTAATTGAATTTAATTGATTAAGAAAGTCGGGGAAGTCTTCCTTGTATTTTTTAAAAGCTATATTATAAGTTTTCCATTTTCTTTCTTGTAAATTTTAATTGAGCTGTTGAAAAATCACCGAAATATCGATTTCTTCATGAATTATCTGTTTTTCTGAAGAAGAATAATTTTGAAAATTAACATAAAATAAAAGAAGATAAATATTTTAAGTATTTTCAATTTAAGCCTGAATTTTCAAGAAATATTGAAAGTTTCAATCAAAGTTTGAGTAGTTCGAATCGGAACAATGGAACATTAATTAAAAATTTAAAAGTTTTTTATTGGACTATTAGTATATGCGGAACTTCTATACCTACCCAAATCAGTTAGTCATTCGGTCCTCTGTCAGTAGAGTTACATTTTTGGTTTAAAGTGCTTTTATAATTTTGAGATTTTTAAATTTTTGTTAAAATTATTTATTGTGGACGACCTACTGCGTTGATTCTGAATTTTTGATTTATAAGATTTTAAGAATTTTGTTTTTGATTCTGGAAAGTCTTTTCCACTGGCAGGGTCAAGAAACCTCAGAAAAGTTGTGATCAACATCTTTATTAGTAATCAAAGTTCTGCCATTAATTTTGAAACTTCCATTTTTCCTATAAAAAATTTATATAAAAATTTGCAATTGTTTTTGAACATCCAGCTCTCGACGCTGTACGACCAGGTTTTCAGGATTTTACTAATATAATCATGAAATTAAATTTCAAACTGAAATGTAAGTACTTAGTTCTAAGACTGCTTTTTCTGACGTGGAAACTGCTTTAGTTTTTTCTAAAGTCAGACCATTTTAATGTTATGAAAATTGCTGAATTCCTAAAGGAAACAAAATTGTTACCATAAAGTAATTTTTTAACTTATTAGCTTAATGTTGCATAATATTGTATAACAAAAGTTCTTAAAAAAGTCGACGTTGTAAAAACTTTATCTAAAAATTAGGATTTAATTTATCTTTCGATATAAAAGTTTAAAAAGTATAAAAAATTTTAGGGAACCATTTCCATTATGCGAAATTGATTGCTTCTAAAAAAATTTAACAATCTTCTTTAGAGCCAGTAAAATTTTCGTAATCATTTTCATTAAACACGTGGTATTCCATTCCACGTGGTTAACAATTTGAATACATTAGGTTTCACCCTATATTTTTATGCAAGGTAATATTCGCCGAGGTTAAAATGAGAAATTTGAAGTTTAAAATGTGTCTGTTATATTTAGGAAGTTTTACAATAGGCACACATTTATCTAGGTTTTGATACCAACACAGCATCCGTCTGGATGCGTTGGTTAGGGAGAGGCAGCACATCGATCCAAGTATCCGGGCGGATGACGTCACCTCCACCGTCTAAACATTACGTTCTATCTACTACATTCCCGATTGTTTTCCCAGTTATCGAACGTTTATACATCAATATTATAAGTGTAGGTACCTCCAGATGTAATTATAACCGCAATTCATTAATTAACAATAAAATTTCGATTAAATCAATCTACTTTATTGATGAATAGGAAATGTTCGCAATTTATCAAACTGGTCGGGTCGTTTGATACAATCGGTGTGCAGGATCCCTTCGGATCGGAAAATTTTAAAAGCTCAACCTTATCGTTTTAATCGTTTCTATCTTCTTTTTATAACGGTAAAAATTGGAAAATTATTATTCAGCTTACAACTTGGAATTTTTTATTGTAAGTAGATTTACCCGTGTTTTCAAAATCCAGCCAATCAAATTTGATAATAATCGTTGATATGGTTAAAACGATTAAAAATATAATCAAATTTAAATTTATTTAAATTTAAAAAATCCTGTTGCTTTCAGTAATTCATCGTCATTGCCTTTCGATACCTGGGAGTTATAGTCCTTCGATAAATCTACAATAATTCAGTTGTAGGGGAAGGTTATGGTAATACCTGGCAAAAGTAAGTTTAAAAACCGAAAAAACGTAAGAAATTAAAAATTAGCCTCTTCAAAAGTTGGTTATTCAAATTTATGCAACTACACTCGGATAAATTTAATTTCCTGTTAAAGAAATTCTCGAAAAAATTTAAAATTTCAACTATTGGGGTTCTAATGCATAATTTATCACTTGAACTTTTAGATTATAGTCTAGCTAGGTAAATTTACCAAAACATATTCAAATAGTTACCCAACTTTTTGTATATATCGTAGGTTTGAAGTGGTTGTGGCCTTTACAAGTGTCGACTATATTTTGCTTAATTTGAATACCAAAATTTTTTAAACCTGACCCATTTGCATTTTGTTTGTTTTCCATTTAATTCGATTATCATTTTAAAAATCAATTAATCATAATATAACCCTCCATCAGCAAACGCAGTACATGCAATCATTAACCATTTCGACGATAAGGGATAGCCTAAAAATTCCTTTAAAAGCGACAAATTTCAAAACATCTAATTAAATTGAACTCCAAGCAATTATAAAGTAAATACATTATCGTCTTCCCTTCGCAAAAGCGCTAAAGGCATTGACCGATTCTGTGTAATGGTTGATAGGATCTTTCAATTACACCAGATATCCCCAATTTCGTTGAAATCAATTTTGCGATTGTATTTCGAGTTTGCCTCCAAACTAAAATACAAAATATTTTTGTAAAGTAACTGCACATACCATCAATTAGCAAACATTGTGAGATGGTTTGTGAGCGACGAAAAGTCACAACATCGTGAACATTTCAATAACATTGAACAGTTTCTAATAATACAAGGAAAGGAAGTAAATTGTATTCAAATAAATTCTGCTGATGTCGAGATTAAAATCCGAAGTACACTTTACTACAAAGTGAGTGATGCAGTAAGCAGTTAAATTTCAATATGAAGAGCTGTACCGTCAAGTATAAATTTAAAGATCCTGTGTCAAAGAGGTTATTGATTTTTGAAATGATAAATTGCGGAAAGAGGGAAATAAAATAACTTAGAAATGAGTGAATGATATGGTGTGTGCAATGGGGTCGTAAATTTGTATGAAATATCAAGTGAATACATATTACAAATAAGTAACTCGAGACACACCGGAACTTGGATCAAAAAATTCCAACTTCCCCTGCAACTAAAATTAATCCTTCTTTGACATCTAACAAATTTAGTTATCGAAATTTATTTGGCTATTTCCAATGCTCTTTATTTTTATTTTTTGGCGTTACGTTACAAATGACGTCATCTGCGTATCAGAACGGAAGACTAATACTTAATCTGGTTTCGTAAATATATTATCCGATTTATGTGAAAAGAGTGTGGCATCTCGACAACTGTCGGCGATTTTGATAAGTCACTGTAGAACCGAAACAAATTAATGTTTGCAAAGGTAGCAATTATAGATTAGTTACACAGTTACGAAACTATTTTTGAAAACTATTTGAGGGAAGTATCAGCAGCTCGATCAAAATTGAACTTTGACGAACAATTGAAACGAAGTGATGTGGTTACAGCTTAGCCTTATAATCAGAAGGACCACATTTTGTATCAGGTGCTGAAAGCTTCAAACCTGCAATTTTCTACCCGTCAAAATGGGATTTTTTGTGACTAAAAATAACACGGACTTAATTAGTTTTCCATTAATTAATTTTGCTAGTTCATATACTTATTGGCCTATTTTTATATTTATGTAACATTTCCATACCAGACATTTAATAATTGTATTATTTTGAGCTCTAGTGAGCTTTAAAATGCCCAGAGAGAAAATGCCTAAGGAAAATTACCAAAGTCTAGTACCTAAACTACAGATTTTTTATTGAAAATTGCTCGCCAATGTGTTTTTTCAAAAAACTTGAAATTTTCTGCTAATGAGATTCTTATCTTTTATTTAAAATAAGTAAAAAATAAAAAATAATGTACAGAACAAAGAAATTTTATTAGATAAAAGATATTTAGATTTTGTGAATTTATTGTTTAAATCATTGAAATTAAAAGATTACAAGTTAATAAAAGAAATTAATAAGTAAAACTTATTTAAATTTTTCAAAATATTTTTTACTTTATTAATTTATAATTTGGAATCCATTGATTTTTGACTCTAATCTAGAAGATTAAGAAAATAAGTTTACCAATTTACTCTTAAAAATTAAAAAGTTTGTTATAAGGCCATTTGGTGGTAGAAATTAAAGAATTCGCTTTAAAAGGGGTTAAACCTACATATAAATTTTATGAAAGTGACAATACAATCATATTAACTTAAAAATAAACACTTAACTAAGCCATTAAAATAATTTAATTTTAACTGTGTTTTTCATTCCCATACAAATTTTTAACCGCAAACAGAAAAACTTAAAATTGGAATTAAAATAAAATATGAATCATGACAAAAAGAAATAGCAGATAAATACTCATTCAGTAAACATACTAAACTAACTACAATTTAAAAAGCAAAAAAATCAAAAAAAAAGTGAAAAAAATTTTAAAAATCTCTTTTTTAATTGAAAAAATTTAAGAATCGGAATTAGATTAAAAATAAAAAGTTAAATTTGGTAATAAATTAATATGAACCTAAACAAAGAAGATAAATGTAAAAACATTTTCAAAATTCATACCTTTTTTCGAAATTTAGATTTAAATAATTTGATATTATCCTTTTACTTTTTAAATCACTTCAGAAAGGTTTAGCAACAAACTTATAACTTTAATCAGGCAATTAAAGGTTGCCAAATTAATAATTTTACCTTCGACCCCCTTTCCTTGCCATCGAACTATCGACACAATGTAAGAGATTTTCTTTGGAAAATAAACGAAACGCTTTAATAACTGTATTTTAGCTTAGTGGATCGATAGTAAAATAGTACACAGAATAAAAGGACAAGTAAATAATATACTTAAACTGTATTTTATATGTTAAATTTTAATTCCGAAAGGCATCATTATTTTGTATACCTGTCATTTAGTGATTTACTGTCAGAAATTTAAAAAATATAATGTGGTTAAATTATGCACATAACAAACTTTCCAGCGAGATAAAACTATAAAAAAAGTTAACTTCATCGAGATTCAAAACTATACATATTATGAGATCGCACAAGTAATTATTTTTCATAAAAGTTAGTAAAAGTAAAACTGCTTTTACTTTAAAATTTATCGATAAAAGCTTCTATTAATATTTTTTTTTTGAAAAATTTTGCATAATAGTATATTACGTATTAAGTTCAAACAGTTGCTTTTACTGGACGAGTGAAAGAATAAGCTCAGGGCAAAGATTATAGTCTGCAAGTTCATCCATGAAAATATTTAAATATGAAATAAAATTACTCAAAAGAAAGTTGTTAAATTGTCGAAACTCATTGGAAGGCTCTAACATCGAACTCAGAATTTCCTTTTCTTACCTAACTCAACCAATGCTGCAGACGTAATTAATTTTATTTTAATATTAAGAATTTTTAATATTGCTGTTACGAAATCATATTATATAATATTTATTTTATAAAAAAATAATATAAACCTGAAGTGATAACTTCATGCAGAACTTCTCGTTAACCCTCTAATATGGAATTTAATATTTACTGTTACGATCTGGCGTGGGTGTTAATTAGTGCCTGATTAAATTTTTAACGACACTACGAGCAATTAAGTTTTAAAATTTTGTCATTTTCAAAAACAAAAACCTGTAGCTACGATTCTTAGTTAACAATTTTTAATAAGATCATTTTCAAATAAAAATTTAATTTTTTCTAGCTTTTTAATTTTTAAATTTTAATAAAATAGAAATTTAATTTTAAAAGTATGAAAAATGACGTAAATAAAGAAATCAAAAATAATTGAAAATAAAAATTTAAAGTTGAAAATGAATAAATTGTTGAAATGGCTGAGGTACAGCGATTTTTCCCATTTTTATTGTAAATTAATAAAATTAAAATTTTGAATTGTGAATATTCAAAATTTAAAAAATTAGAAGTAAAAAATCTGTAGATACTCATGCACTTCTGCCTCTCAGCAGTCTTTCATATTTTGCAATGCTACAGTATTAATTAGCAGCTTAATAAGTAATCCTTTATTTGAAATTACTGAAATATAATACAAATTTTTAATTTTTGTGTGAAGATTCAGAGAAAACTGGAAAAACTGTGTTGAGGTGCACAGTTACATTTAGCTCTGGCGTTATTTCGGACAGCAATAAAATAAATTTTCGATTTCCAATAGCAATTGGATTTCTAGAATTCAATTTTTTCTCTTCAAGGGTAGACTGAAAAATTATTACAGTTGTAATAATTTCATTCACCCCGCCTACCTGAATCCCCCAAAGTTCATCGGTGCATCAATGATGTAAAATTCCCACTTTACAAGACATATTGGGAAAAAGTTATGGTAGATTTGATTCGAACAATATTTTTAAAATCTAATTGGAATAATTTAGCCTTTTCGGTTTGTGAGTTAATAGCGATGAGGAAATCAAACGCTAAATTCTCTAGCAAGTCAACTTAGAATTTAAAATTAGATTGAAGTTGAATAAATTGAGAGAATAGGGGACAGAAAGTGGTTATTGATTGCACTAAAACTTTACATCTAAAAGGTTAGCTATTTCCAATGAATAAAAATATGACAAAATGTCTTGGAATTCTTTTTCAAAAAAGTAAACACTTCGTTTTCATATTTTTGAAGTTTTTTCAAATTTACATATCAAAATAAACTTTGAAAAAGCAATATTTGTGCATCTTACCCATAAACTTCAGGAATGGTGAACTGAGTAAAAATTTTGCTACAGACTTCTTTAACATATCTGTTACTTTGACTAGAAATTATAAAAACTATTTTTATAAGTTGCTTAAGGAACGCCCACGCTCTGTATTATAAGCAGTGCAGTGTCTGTCAATATCCCGATCGAGATCAGAGAACAATGAGATTTAATAAATTGGATTAGTTGAAAATAATTGATCCCGGCCTTAACGATTGCGGAAGCACTTCTGAAGGATTAATTTGCAAAAATGTTCAAATGTTCCAAAATTATTTTTATCTCCAGGGTCCATCAAAATTTCCTTTTATCACTAATTGCTTAGATTGCGTGTTCAATATACTCCAGCCCATCTTATGGACTACTTAATTGTGTCGCCTCTCTATTAAGAGCAACGCAGTAAATTAAGTTGTAGATCAAATTTAATGTTCTAATTTGACTCATTTACCCAATGTAAGCTTACAAAAATAATATTGTATTTAAGTCCTATACGATATTTTTGACAGCCATGTAGCATGAAACTGTCTATTTCGAGTCCATCAGGATTAATCAGCGAACGTTTAATTTGTTTCAAAAGAAAAGTCCAATTTTGTGTTTTCAATTGAATTAGCAATAATTTAATAAAAATTGAAAAAATAATTAAAATTAGCTCAAATTAATTTAAATTTAAAAATAAAACTAAATACGAGACATTTATTCTATTTATCTAGTACAAACGTATCCGTTTAACCCAAACATTTGTCTTTTTATTTTTCTTCTATTTCTTGTTTCTTTTCGGTGGGTTTTGTTAAATTTGAAAAATTAGTAATTTAAATCTCTCGGTCGTAGCAAAAAATTAATTTAACTTGATAAATTTTTCAATCTTTCCAAAAAAATCAAACGACAAAAGTTTTTAAAGTGTAAAATGAGTGCAGTTATTTTCTCAATTTGGCATTCCCGCTGAAAAATTATACTATTTATCAATGTAGTGACCTCTTAATCCTTGATCGATGTAAAGGACTAAAAGAGGGACTATTTATTCTTGTCTTCCAGTTTTGTTTTACTCTTTATTTTGTGAAATGTAAATATTTTTCTCTAAGTTACGGCAAATCCTTGAAATATTCTCATTTTATTGCTATTTTCGTTGGTGCCGAATTGAGCTTTTAACCAAAGCTCAGTGGATGGGGTTTTTTAAAGCGCACTTAGAATGCAATCAAAAATTAAAGTAAATTTCTGATTTTTTACATAAAAAGCTGGTTTGAACATTTTAAATTTGAGTAAAATTGTCACAGTGTTAATAATGAATTATTCGTAAATGCTCTGTTTAAATAAACTAAAGAGTGAACGAAACTGGTCTACTGGGAGCCAGTCGTAAGAATTAAGTAGTAGAATAACTTCCCTTAATTGTTACTACAGGAATAATGAACACCATTTCTTTCACTGATTGTGAATATGTTCTTAAACTGGGCTTATCAGTGATGATGATAATAATAATCAAATCCTTTCGTTTAGAATTTTGTTTTGCTGATCCTTAGATCAGATGTGCTGAAGAGGTTAGATTAAAACTAGAGATTAAAAGACCATGTTTGAGAACAATCACCAACCACAGGTAAGTGGATGAAAAATTTGAATATATTTTAGTTTTCTGAGTCCTGTCGTGCTTGTTGATAAGTATATCATGCTTCACCCCTACTGTGCAAATCGGGGTATCTGTCCAAGTATCTATCTAAGAACGACATTTTCTATAGAATTTTGCAGCAGAACGTTCCGTAACAGTTTCATAATGCAGTGTCTGCTTGAGTATTCCATTTGCAAGGTTTATTGGAACAAACGTACAAACAAACTTTCCGAATTAAACGTCGTGACGTTCCCTAGGCGAAAATGCGGCTGAGAAAATTTGGTATTTATATCTAAGTAGCTGTGACGTATCGATTATCTGCTAATTTGATTTCCTCGCATTTCTTTATCAATCAAATAATAGACATCTTTATTATTCTGTTTCAGTCAACTCTGAATTTGAACTCTGAAAACTCTGAAAACAAGTTTGGGCCTCTGAAGCTTTCCGAAAGCCTCGTGGTAAGATTGTCCCTCTTATTAGAGCGATTTCAAATTAAATTTACATCTGGAGGGTTCTGAAGAGATAAATTCTGCTAATTTTACCGATGAGCAATTTTTTCTTATTAGATTAACAAACTATTTTTTTTCTTAAAGTGACGTCCCCGGATAACAGTGTTCATTATGCTGGGGAAACATAAAAGTAATAGGGTAGTTTCTCATCGTTTACCCCTAATATTAAGCACAAACATCGAAATTGTGGTAAGGAACGAGTGTGCTCCAGGGTTTGAACCGTGAAATTTGTGCTAAATCCCGATGAAGAGGTAAATTTTTTAAATGCAGAAAAAAATTCGTACGCAGCGCAGACGAAATTCGGTCTGGATTCTGGATGCTTGAGCTGAGCTAAAGGCCAGCGCTTTCAGTTAGCTGTTAATGTCAAAGGTTAAATCAGCTATGAGATAGCATTTTGGTTGTTCAGTGAGATTGTTGAAAAACAATAGTCCAACGAGGAATTGGTAAATTCTGCAAAATAATGCAGTTTAAAAATGTATTACGTAAACAAGAGTTGAGGGATTGGATGTGGAAAAAAATGTTGAAATATAGGCTTTCGGTGGAAGAATATTTTGAAATCATCATCAATAAAAAGCGCAACATACATAAATCTTTCTTATCGGCTTAGCCATTTATCTATTAACACCTTAAATAAACAAAAAGGAAGAGGATTATTAAAGTTGACTGCTCGACCACTTTTATCTAAAACTAAAAGTTGGGGTAATAAAAATACTTTAATGTTATTCCGGTTAGAAAATTATTGAATGTTTAGGTGTGGTGTAATTTGAAAATTTGGCATCCCAAAAATATGATTTTGGCACAGCTTTTACGTCATTGCAGTATAATAAAAACAACAATAAATTTAAATAATTAACGATTTTTTAATCGAAAAATTATAAAGATGGAAACGAATGTCTCTAATTGCTTTTTGGAAATAATTAATTTCGTCCAATTAAAACGCAACTGCTAATTTAGTTTGTACCAGTTTTTTCTTTTCTGGAAAATTTTATAATTTTAGAGATTATAAAAGAAGATGTAGCGTTTTTATTGTGTAATGACAAAATTTAGGGGTGTGAACTGTCAAAGTTCAGAGGATGTCGGTTATTTTTTGTTTGGGCACGAGAAGATTACAAAAGTAACTTTAATTGTACAAGAAAATTAAGATTAAAATTTTATATTTTAGTTTATCTCACCTCTAGGTTATTCCAGTTTTGTGCATTGATTTTAGCAGCCTCCACGCTCCCTTTTGCTCCCATGACTTATTAACTACACAATATACCCGATTATAAAAAAACAAATTTAAAAAACTTGTGTACTTATACGAAATTGTTTAAAATTTGGCACTAGTTCAGTATGGTTTTGTTATTTTTTAATAAAATTAATATTTTCGGAACAACAAAACTTGGTAAAAATTTACTAATTATTTTTTAATTCACAATTTGGCACTGCGGGTCGGTAGATATGCACATAGATTGTGAAATTAATGGAAAAACACTAAATTTATAATTTTTATCACCAATAAATTTGACTACTACGAATGCAACACTTCGGGTCAGACTGAAGTTCGAAAGCTCTCCGCAAGAAGACACTGAACGCGACGCAGGCGTCTAAAACAGACGTCAAGCTCTGAGCTTTTCACCTAGCACACTTTAAAGTAAATAAAAGCGTTAATTTGACTTTGTTTATAATTTTCTAATTATTTATAAAAAAAAAGTTTTTGTCGTCAATTTTTGCGCACTTTTCCGCTCCGGATGCGCTTTTGACGAATTGGAGATTTGCAATACTGTGTCGAATTTAAGCGTATCTTATGTTTACAACTTACAATTTAAATAAAGAAAAAAAAAACATTGAAAAGCGGGAAGATGAAAATTTGTGTGGGCACCTAGTGATTCCCGGGACAGCGGGCGTGGCAGGTTCCTAATCCAGCCGCCCACGATTTGGCGCTGCTGTCTCAAAATCGACTTGGTTTGTTTTGGTTAATTTTTTGAAAAAATGGGCGTACTCGTCTAAACGTAAAGGGACACATTTTCTACCTACGAAAACACTCAAAAAATGTTTAAACTACTTACCGTATCATAGAATTTTGGGAAGCTTGATAATAGTAGATTTAACGTCTCAACAACTTTAGATAAATTTTTAATTAGTTTTTTTTAATTAACCATTTTAACAAGTGTATACATAAAGTTTTATATTAACAATTATTTAGTCAACTATTTAACAGTTTTTATTATTATTTAAATTTTTAAATTAATTTTTTTAACAAATCTGAAAAAGAAAATGAAGAAAGTTAGAAGCATAATGAAATCATAAGTTAAGGTGTTGTACTAACAGCTTTGAAAAATAAAAAGTAACAAACAACTTTTTTCATTTATATTTTATTTTTTACAAAAATAATACAAATAAAATGCTAACAGCATAAAAAATTTGTTCAACAAAAAGATAAGCTTAAATTTACACTTTCGTATTTAGACCAACAATACGTTAATTTTGTTTGTAATGTTTTAGTGACGATTAGTCATTGTGTTTCAAAAAATTAAATAAAATTAACAAGCCCATGAGCAAGCCTCTATTCTATAAATCAAAATTTTTTTACGCAAGTATGATACTACTACGATTTTATACCTGAAACTTGAGCGCAATTTTAATTACGTACTTCCTATTTTGTTTATTGTTATATTATTATTTAATTAAAAAATATGTATATGTAACGAAACTCAATTAAAAATCACAGCACACTTTGCGTAAAATCACACGCTTTACATGATAATTTAGGACCACTGCAAATTGATGGTTAATAAGGTTATTTGAGCGATTGTTTAGGAGTAACAAGATTGTTAATAATGTATAACATTATACGGGCGTGTGCACCCTCCTCGATGTAGTACACGATCTGCTCACCGTGCATAGCGGCGTCTCGACGTCTTCTCCAAAGCTACAAAATTCAAAAACGTCGACCCTACACGGAAAAGCTCGATATCGCTCAAGATCCACCTAATAATCACGCTTTAACTGTCCTAACTAAATTACTTTCATAAAATTATTTAAAAAACTTAAATTTACTTATATACAGGATTTCTCGTTTTAAAAGTTACCAATATCAGTTACTTTTTTTTAATAATTTAAAATTAAATATATACCAGGTTGATTCAGTTAATTTTAATACCTACAGCCTCAACAGAGTTCTTTTTTGCTGCTACAACAAATTTTTTGTTGTTTGTTACTAACAGCTTTGTTAAGGCGACAAATACATTTAAAAAAAATAGCGAGGAAAATTCGTGCTTTTTATATTTCTAGCTAATTAAACTGTTCCTTTATCAAGCTGCAGTACCGTGCAGCACGAAACAATTTTCTTCCGTGTGAGATCTGCTAAGCAATCAAACAATAATTTATTCCGCACCAGTCACCTTAAACAATACAAAAAATCACTCTGGCTCTCATTATTCTGTAGATTAGTTTTCAACCCCTTTCTTTATTAGAAACTTTTAGAAGAAACTTAATATTATAGTCACCATTTTCATCCCTTTCAAACAAACTGTTATAAATCTGCACGAATTAATCTCGCTTGAAATAAAAAGTCCTTCGGTGAATTCGTTACACTAGAACTTATTAATACCGCTAAGGTTTTTGTTGTAATACACCCGATGAACGAATACCTTCATTACCCCTTTCAAATAAACAAAAAGCTTGATGCAAAACAGGAAAACTTTCCGTAGCTAGACTTTTTTGAAATTATCAAAATGAAATATTGTAATCCTAACATATATTCCAAGTTATCGAACGTGAAAGCATGAAAGTGCAACTAGAATATAATTATTTGTAAGAGGAGCTAAATCCTCCCTTGTTCTACCACATTTACATTTGTTGAATTAAATAGAGCATTTCATTACTGGTTAAACAAATATCTATTTTATTATTCATGTATTAGACAAAATCTCAAATTATAATATAATTAGAAAATAATGGAGTAATATAAAATTGAGGGAATCCCCTGCTTAAAAAAACGAACTCAATCCATTCATGAATTTGTTGAATGCTACACGGGAATATGTCTCCATCGGTGCCTCATTCTCCTCCTCCGGTGCCTCATTCTCCTCCTCCGGTTCCTCATTCTCCTCCACCGGTTCCTCATTCTCCTCCACCGGTTCCTCATTCTCCCCCACCGGTTCCTCATCCTCCACCTCCGCATCATTATTCACCACACTCATCCCCATTCCATATCCCGAACCCCCATTGGCACTTGAACTAGCAGCTCCCCAACTCATGGCTCCTCCCAGCGATCCGCTAGCCTGGACCCCGACAAGTTGCCCACTTCCTGTCCCTTCGCGACTTTTCGAATACATTGAAATGTGTGTCCGATTTCCCATCCCTCCGCCAAGTTTAATTCCGAAAACTTTCTCTTTTCCTGTCAATCCGCCACCCTTCAAATACATATTAATTCCACTGTATGTCCCTTTTCCCAGCTCTCCGCCACCGTCCATACTCATACCAAATCCGCCACCGAGCAAATTAATGTCAAATTTTCCTTGTCCATTACCACTCATTTTCAGTCCTCTTCCACCACTTTCATTAAATCTGGTATTATCTATTCCATCCTTTTCCACAACTTCTTTATTGGTTTGGAAAGTTTCCTATAATTATTTTAAATTATATTTAATTTAGATATTTTGTCTTAATAATTACATATGCAATTGCTGCTAGCTGATCGTTTGATAGATAGGATATATCGTGGAAAAGTTTGTCGCTCTCCCTAACTTTTCTGATATATCTGTTATAGTTACCAAGTGATCCAATTGAATTAGCATCCTGAGCAGATGCTACATTTTTCTCTTCCGGTACACCTGTAGCTATTTCTAATGACAGAAGCGCGATAAGAATTGCGCTTCTTAACATCTTCAAAGTAAGCACTTGATTAATTGAAAGCAACTAAACAGACTCTTTTATATTTCGAGTTCTATTGTTTTATTATCTTATTTAAATCGATTATCTATGGCTAACTTTTATTATTGCATAAGCGAGACATCTTAATTGCACATTTCATTATCCAGATTTGTCATTGCGATATGCTACATCTAGAATTTCAAAAATTTACAAAGTTTACTCAATTCCAGACTTCCCAGAAACTTTAAGATTACCCAAACACCAAGAATTCTTCATTCTTTACTGCGAAAATGAAGAAGGCCCACCACTGGCGCCGTCACTAATTTTCTTATCTCAGGTCCTTACCAAGGTCTTTAAGACCATTTTTTTCTAACTTTGGTTACTAAGTTTACAGGTCATTTTGAGTAAAATTTAAATTATTTTGATTTAATTTTAAATCAAAATTTCATCCTTTCCCAATTGAATTCACAATTTTTTTAAATAAACCAATTTCCGGTTTTACAAGTTTGTGGGAAAATTGCCATTATTTAAAGTTTTTCTAGTTAAAGAAAATTAAATACAGAAAATGATTTTTAATGTTTTTTATTAATTTATTTACAATCAGAACATTGCACTTAAGTATAAAAATTAATTTCTGCTACTGATTTGAATGATGATTAAATTGTACTCTACCTTCGAGTGCCATACATTATGCAGAACGGAGGCAATCACTTGGCCGAAGCCAACATGACGTATAGGGAATTTAATTAATGGGGTGGTTTCCCGTTTCCCGACCTGATAGGAATTAAAATAGGTACTCATTACTTTTATAAATTTTCATGATGACGAAAATTGAAGATCTGTAATCATCTCATTATCGTATTTGAGTAATTGTAAAACTTACTTTCTGCACTGATTGCATAAAGTGATATATGGAAATATATTATTTACTAGGTTTATTGAAACTAATTACAATTGCGGCTGAATGAATGATTAAAGGTCCTATTTCGATTGCAGTTTAAATCGAAATAAGGTACAAATAAAGTAATTAATTTTATAAATTATAAATTTTTATTGTTATATTATTCGGTACAAAAGTTGAGCTAGGTTTTCCAAAAGTAGTTAATTTCTTCCAGTTTTATAAAATTAATTGTTTCCACTAAAAACAACAAAGGAATTTATTAGTAAGTGTACTAGCCACTTATAGGTAGCTATTATGTATACTTACCCTACTGTACCATATGTAATGACATTTGAAGGATTCTTAGGATCATCATTTCCGGAACTGCTAAAATATCCTGCACGAAATCCGACTCCACTTCCTGAGCCAAATCCTCCGCCAAATCCGGAACCACCATCTCCTCCGCCGCCACCACCACCTCCTCCTCCTCCTCCTCCACCGCTACTACCCCCACCTTGACCAAAGCCAAATCCGCTACCACTTCCACCATTACCTTTGCCGCCACCGCCGCCACCACCACCACCACCTGCTCCTCCACCACTACCAATACCTCCGCCAATACCTCCGCCAATACCTCCGCCTATACCTCCCCCAATCCCACCACTCATCATATTAGATAACATGTCAAACACACCTCCGCCATTTCCTCCTCCTTTCCCACTTCCCCCACCACCTCCACCACCACCACCGCCACTACCTCCGCCACCACCTTGTCCATAACCTACACCACTACCTCCCCCATTACCATTTCCTTGACCTACTCCACCGCCTCCCCCAAAACCTCCGCCACTACCTCCCCCATTACCATTTCCATTACCTTCTCCACTGCCTCCCCCATAACCTCCGCCACTGCCACCACCTCCCCCATTTCCATTACCTTCTCCACCACCCTGCCCAAAACCACCGCCGCTACCTCCCCCATTACCATTTCCATTAAATCCTCCACCGCCCTGCCCACAACCTCCTCCACCTCCGTTACCTCCCCCATTACCGTTTCCGTTATCTATTCCACTACCTTGTCCATAGCCTACTCCACCGCCACTACCTCCTCCATTACCATTACCATTTTCATTATTTCCTCCACTGCCTCCTCCAAAACCTCCCCCAAAACCTCCACCACTACCTCCCCCATTGTTATCTCCTCCCCCTCCGCCTCCGCCGCCAAATCCTCCGCCTTCACCACCACCACTACCTCCTCCAAATCCTCCACCCATTCCTCCACCAGAACCTTCTCCAATTCCTCCTCCACCTCCTCCTCCTCCTCCTCCTCCTGCTCCTCCGTTTGTTCCTCCTCCTACCATTGAAGTAAACATCGAACCAAGTTGATCAAGTTGAAACATTCCCGACATTCCACCCAATCCGCCACCTCCTCCTCCTCCTCCTCCTCCACCTCCACCATTATCGCCCCCACCTTGTCCAAAGCCAAATCCGCTACCACTTCCACCATTTCCTGTACCACCACCTCCTCCTCCTCCACCTCCTCCTCCTTTACCATTATTGCCTCCACCTTGGCCAAAGCCAAATCCGCTACCACTTCCACCATTTCCTTTACCACCACCACCTCCTCCTCCTCCTCCACCTCCACCACTATTGCCTCCACCTTGACCAAAGCCAAATCCGCTGCCACTTCCACCATTTCCTTTACCACCACCACCACCTCCTCCTCCTCCTCCTCCTCCTCCTTTACCACTGCCTCCACCTTGACCAAAGCCAAATCCGCTACCACTTCCACCATTTCCGGTACCACCACCACCTCCTCCTCCTCCTCCTCCTCCTCCTTTACCACTGCCTCCACCTTGACCAAAGCCAAATCCGCTACCGCTTCCACCATTTCCTGTACCACCACCTCCACCGCCTCCACCTCCACCTGCTCCTCCACTACCCTGACCAAATCCTCCTCCAAATCCACTACCACCGCTTCTCTTTTTTACAATTTTTTCACTGGTTTGTAAAGATTTCTGCAATTATTTAATATTTCATTTATAATTAATTTCGATCTTATAAATATTTTGTATAATTACTTCATATTCAATTGCAGCTGCCTGGTCCTGTGGTTGATAGTAGATCCTTTCGGGTTGTTCGTCACTTTCACTAGCTTTTCTTACATATCTTTTGTTATGTGGTCCAATTAAATAAGCAGTGCCACTCTGAGCAGAAGGTACATTCTTCTCTTCTGAAATAACAATGGCTATTTCTAATGACAGAAGCGTCCACAGAATTGCGCTTCTGAACACCTTCATCGTGTGCACTTGATTAATTGAAAGCTAATAAACGGACGCCTTTATATGTCAGGTTTTATTGTTTTTTTAAATTTTATCAAATCGATTATCTGTGCTAAACTTTTATTATTGTACGATACTTCTTTATTGCAAATCTTATTATTACGATATGCTTCATCTCGAATTGCAAAAATCTAATAATATATTATAAAGATATAAATAATAGTTATAGTAAATTATCTTTATTACTTTAAAACTCACCTTTACTAGTATTCGTTGCTTTTAAATGAAATGGTGGAATTTCAAAATAATCCTGATACAGATTACTCAAATCCAAAAAATGCAAATATTGAAGACTGCAATGAAATAAAGCAGAGCTTCTACGAACATTTCAGTAAAATCACTAAAGAGAGTTTATATTTATAGCATTTTAACTTCAAAATTCCTTTGGACCGGACAGCGGTGGAACAGCCAATTAAATAAGAAATGAAATTTGAATACATATATAAATCTTAAAGATCATCAAATATAATATAAGAACTTTTATTTGTATCTGTAGTTTTAAATAATTCGACCTGGCTTAATTGAGTCACTTCTTAGGAGTTTCATTTTGTTAGGTGGGTGCGGGAGGAAATTGGGAAGGAAATGGAGGTGAATTATTGCTCACTTCTCTCGGATAATTAAAAATATAGAGAGGTTCAAGGCAAAACATATCTTTTTTTAAATAAAAAATAAAATAAAAATTTTAATAAATAAAAAAATAAAATAATTCGAAAAGTTTAGAAAAAAATTTACATGGACTTGAAATTTAATATTATCCCTCTTCCATAATAATAGGAAAAAATATTGCAATATTTATAATATGATGTTTACAGTCTATTATGCAAAGCTTTTAGGTCACTATTAATTGTCTAATCAAAACCAAAACCAAATAATGAAAACAACAGCATTAAATCAAAGGTAACATCAGCGCAATCTTTCAATTAAATAGGGATTCAAGTTTCGCACTGTCTTAAGTAAAGCAATAAAAACTTCTAGTTCCTCGTTAAATAATTTTAATACATCCTGATTGAATATTTTATTAATTAGTAAACTTAATTAAAAGATTAAATGAAAGTAAAAATAAAAATCTTTAATTCACTCCGCCGTAAGTACCTCACAGTTTGAAGAAGTTTACCAATTTTTATCGAACTAATTAAATAAGTTTAATTGAATTTTATCAGCACTTATACACTTTTCGAATGGCTTTTTATTGTTAATTAGATTTTGCATCAATATTTTTGGTTTAATGCGATGTCTGTGTCTATAATTTAGATGAAATTGTGTTGTCTCAAATTTAATAGGTTATTGTTTAATATAAAACTTGAGTTTTCGATGTAATCTTAATTTTTTTAAAAACATCCTAGTAGGATACATGCATAAATGAACAAGATTTTGTTTTTGTCTGCGGTCGTATTTTTTATGTAAGTTGTGTGTTTGAAAAACAAGATATTGATCGATGGTATTAATGTTTGCAGGTTGTTCCAACAATTACTTAAATAATTTGCATAAGTACGTTTCCAGAATATTTAAAATTTATACAAATCATTTATATTTTATTGTTACGGTTACGACACGTCAAGGATAATAATTCAACTTTACACTTTTATTCTTGAAATCTCATTTGTTTATGAGAATCATGAGATAATCTATAAAATTTAAAGATGGCAAAGTAATAATAATATTGACCTTCCTTCTAATTTCGTGCCAGTTTTTCTATTGTGTGCAAATCGGAAACATAAATCTATAAAAAAATATAGAAAAGGTTTTTCCAATTTATTCCATTACTTTGTTGTATTCAAATTAGGTGATACTCCTCGGGAAAACGTTCCAGGATCTCTGCTATTTTAAGAACTGCATCAAGTATCACGTACACTTAGAATTATTCCATTCATCGTTAGGGTCCGCAGGACCAACGCCAGGATTTCCACTAGATGAAGAACTGAGATCTTCAAATAATTCCTTTAATGCTAAAGAGATCCACAGACTATTTGAGTTTAAGAACCTATGGTCTAATGCATTAATTGCTTTCTAACAGTTGATCCTCAATCAAAAAATAGTTGAAGGTCTTAATAATTATTATTTATTATTATAAAGCTGACGCTGCTTAAATTTTCCAAAGTACCTACATCTTCTACATAATAAATCTTATTTTATATTATATAAAAAAACACTATTTGTAGAAATACTATAATAAAAAACACAAAATAATATAATAATATTTCATTAATATCTACTGCTGATTACTTTTCTATTAATTTTGAAAATAAACAAAGAAGCAAAAAAACAATAATTATGCAAGTTGTTTTTCTTCGCTGACCCTGACTTCTTGCCTTTTCGAGAATTAATATAAATATAAATACAAATAGCTGAAATAAGAGTGTCTAATCATTACGGACCCAAAACATCGACAAAGCCAATTTTGGATTTGTCTGTAAAAATTGTGGAATATTCAAAATAACATCTTTTATTTCTTTGAATTACGTTTTTTAGCAGTTTCAAACCAGCAGTTAATCTAAAATAAATAAACTGCAATTTCATAAATCTCAGATTTTTAAATATAATTATCAATTATGAAGGGCAATTAGCGCTAATCTGAAGCGCAAAAGAGAAGTCTTATCGTATTTTTTCCTGTTGGAAAAAAATTATTAATTTTATTCGATATTTTTTCGATTCAAGATGAACCATTTTCGTAATATCGCAATAACAAGAAATGCTTAATAAGCGGATTTTCAATAGAGAAGTATGGTATTATATAATAAAACGTGACCACAGATAATCGATTCAAATAAAATTAGAAAAAAACAGTGGAACACGACATATAAAAGCGTCTGCTAATTAGTTTTCAATTAATCAAGTGTACGCGATGAAGGTGTTAAGAAGTGTAATTTTATTAACGTTCCTGTCCTTAGAGATAGTTAGCGTTATCTCGGAAGAGAAAAATGTACCGTCCAATCAAGATAGTACTATTTATTTAATTGGATCACTTAACGATGGTTTCTATAAGAAAAAAGATATTAAAAAAGTTAGTGAAAGTGAAGAACTACCCGACGGCATTTATTACCGACCAAAGGACGAAGCAGCCTCATTACAATATGAAGTAATTATTAAATAAATATTTAAAATAATTCAAATTAATTACGTTTAACTTTGAATAATTTCAGAAATCCTTGCTAAGCCAAGAAAAAGTTGTGAAAAAAAGATATGCTGGTGGATATGGCGGAGGGGGAGGCGGCGGCGGTGGTGGCGGATTTGGATTTGGATTCGGAGGAGGTGGTGGAGGAGGAAGCGGAGGAGGAGGTGGCGGAGGAGGCGGTAGTGGCGGTGGATTTGGAGGTGGATTTGGTGGTGGAAAAGGAAGTAGTGGCGGATCATTAGGCGGAGGAGGTGGTGGCGGAGGGGGATATGGAGGCGGAGGTGGACACGGAAGTGGTGGTGGAATTGGTATTGGAGGAGGTGGAGCCGGTCACGGAAATGGCGGCGGACTTGGAGGAGGAAGTGGAAGTGGGGGTGGACTTGGCGGAAGTGGTGGTATTAGTGGTGGACATGGTGGCAGTGGGGGATTAGGCGGAGGTGGTGGGTTAGGGGGAGGAAATGGAGGTAACGGTGGAATTGGAGGAGGACATGGAGGAGGACATGGTGGAGGTGGTGGACTAGGTGGAGGACACGGTGGGGGATTAGGTGGTGATGGAGGATTAGGAGGAGGCGGTGGACTTGGCGGAGGACATGGAGGAGGGTTGGTAGGTAGTGGTGGACTAGGAGAGGGTCACGGTGGTAATGGTGGCCTTGGAGGAGGCAGTGGAATTGGTGGAGGACATGGAGGAGGATTAGGAGGAGGAGTAGGTGGAGGACATGGCGGCGGAGGTGGATTAATAATTGAAATTGGAGGAGGACACGGTGGGGGATTAGGCGGTGGTAGTGGGCATGGGGGAGGCGGCGGAATTGGTGGGGGACATGGAGGAAGTGGTGGAATTGGTGGAGGACACGGTGGGGGATTGGGTGGTGGTGGTGGACTAGGAGGAGGTGGTGGAAATGGAGGACATGGGGGATTGGGTGGAGGACATGGAGGACACAGTGGTCTTGGTGGAGGACACGGGGGAGGATTAGGAGGTAATGGTGGACTTGGAGGAATTGGTGGGGGACATGGAGGAAGTGGTGGAATTGGGGGAGGGCACGGTGGGGGATTGGGTGGTGGTGGTGGACTAGGAGGAGGCGGTGGACTTGGCGGTGGACTTGGCGGAGGACATGGAGGAGGGTTGGGAGGTATTGGTGGACTAGGAGGTGGTCACAGCGGTAGTGGTAGCATTGGAGGGGGTCATGGCGGTAGTGGTGGCCTAGGAGGAGGTCATGGTGGTAGTGGTGGCCTAGGAGGAGGTCACGGCGGTAGTGGTGGACTAGGGGGAGGTCACGGTGGTAGTGGTGGCCTTGGAGGAGGCAGCGGAATTGGAGGAGGACATGGAGGAGGATTAGGCGCCGGAGGTGGTGGAGGACATGGCGGCGGTGGTGGAGGACATGGCGGCGGTGGTGGATTAATAATTGAAATAGAAGGAGGAAACGGAATCGGAGGTGGCCATGGAGGTGGATTAGGACTTGGCGGTAGTCATGGAAGTGGTGGTGGACTTGGGGGAGGCCACGGAGGTGATGGTGGACTTGGAGGCGGTAATGGAATTGGTGGTGGACTTGGAGGAGGCCACGGAAGTGGCGGTGGGCTTGGAGGAAGTCACGGAGGTGGCGGTGGACTTGGAGGAGGTCACGGAGGTGGTGGTGGACTTGGAGGAGGTCATGGAGGTGGTGGTGGACTTGGAGGCGGAGGTGGACTTGGATTAGGTGGAGGGATAGGAGGTGGACATGGAGGAGGTTTTGGAGGAGGAAGTGGTGGCGGATATGGTGGAGGATTCGGCGGAGGCGGAGGTGGAGGCGGAGGAGGTGGTGGTAGTACCGGAGGCGGATATGGTGTAGGATATGGTAGCAGTTACGGAAGTCAAGGCAGTATTAAAGTAGCTTCTAGTTCCGGTAGTGTTAAAGCAGGCTAGTAAGTATCTTTTCAGTATATTATTTGATATGCTAGTAATTTTCATTTATGTTTTAGTGGAGGAAAATAATATTCTATTGAAGAACCTACAAGAAAATTTGTTAAAGAAAATTTTATTAAACTTTTGCGCCGGTTAACATAGGATAAAGAAAACTAAACTTAAATTGCAATAGATTAATTAATTTTTCTACTATGGTTTCTTTGTATCCGTCTGAATTTGGAAATTAGGAAAAACTTTTAAAATAAATTTCTAATTTTGGTCAGAATTAAATCCAAATTGGCAATTTAATTATTTTAGTTTTTGAAATATGTTATTATTTTGTAAAATATAATTTTATTTTATTTAACAAATTGTGGTCTTAAAAAGCCCATCCAGCGCTCTTAAAACTGTGTACTCTGTGTACCAATGTACATAATTACCCCTAAATGTTTATTATAAAATTAAAAATAAATATAATTTCATAACTTATAATTTTTGTTATAATCAAAATTATTTAATTGAAAGATTATACCTAGATTGTATTCTTCTGATTATATATATTTTCACAGAAATTATAAAAAATTACGCTTAAATAGGATAATCATTATATTCATTTATAATTGAAATTATTTCTGTTCATAATAAAGTTAAGATAATTTTCATTAAAATCCATGTACAAGATGTTTAAATTAAACCTGTGCAAAATTAAGATTTTCTAAGCTCGACGTAATAAGATTAAGAATGTCCGCCATGTCGCACATCGAAGAAGCATGAAATAGTTATAATTTTATTATAATTTTTTTATGATTTACTTGTATCGAACTGCAATTGCATAACTTTTCTAAACAACCGTGGTGACGGACTATACAAATCGCATATTATATTGCAATTAAATTTAAGATCATTTTATGTTTTTTATGTTAATCAAATTTTTCCTATTTATTGGTATTGCTTAGTTGCAATTAAATTTTATTATTAATATTACATCATTTTACATTAATTCAAACAACTAAGGTATTTTTTCGGACCTATTTTGATTGAACATAATAATTTATTAAAATGCAAAGAAAAATTAAAAATTTGGGAATATTTATGAAAAACCCCACTGCACTAACTGTACTCCGGAAAAATATTCGTAATATAACTAAATTATTGCCAGTCCGGACCTGAGGAAAATACAATTTTTTTCGGATTTTTCAGTATGAAAAATATCTCTTATTTATGGATTTTGTAAAACATCAGCAAGGTTATCATTTTCTTCGGACCATAAAATTAAAATTTATATATCGAAATATTTTACAAAACGAAAGAAAATTAGAGATTACCCAAGGTATCAAATTGCCTGTTAGCTTGGAAGACATCTTAAGTATCAAATAAAAAGGATAAATAAAAAGCTTTGTTTCATTTAATAAAATAAATTATAATTTTTAAATTTGATCTTAATAATATGTTATTTAAATTATATTACTGTTGATGCAACAATTTTTCAATTTTTATTTTATAAAAAAATTAAGGATCAGGATAATTGAATTATTGCAATAATGAAAAGATAATTAATTTTTCACGGTAAATCGTAGATTTTGAATGCTGTCCTTCTCGTATCAAAAAGTTAGTTTTAAAGATTCTTTCCCACATCAGGCTTCCTCCTCAAAATACATTTATATTCCAGAACAGTTTTACATGTTTTAAAATTCACCTGGGAAAAAATTTTCAAGTCAAAAAAATGTAAACAAAAATAAAGTTGTTTTTAGACATCTCAAATTCCATTTGTAACACACGGTGACAATTGAATTTTTTTTCATATCGAAATTTTAAAATATTTAACAAATTTGGCTAAAAGTTTCCTGTTTATTGTGCACCGGAAATTGCCTCAACAAAAATTTTTAGTTGGATTAACTAAAATTTAGGTGTAGATAGGTTCAAAATATCATATAATTAAGTAAATCACCAATTTTCGGATTTTTCGAAAAAATATTTTGATGAAAAACAAATTTTGATTTAATCTTTTATTGAAAATAATAATTATGTACAATATCAATATAATTTTCTCACGGTAATATAATACCGACTTAATTTTTCTAAAATTTTCTTAAGGGAAAAACCATCCAAGTAGACCCCTACTATGCTAATAATTTACCTAAGCATACCCACATGCAAAATGTTCGTCATTGTTTTACGTTCCATTCTAATTTCTGTTTACTTTGCTAATGTATGAATTTGATTCCGTTGATGACGGAATTTTAAAAGCGTGTCAACTCCGGTGAATGATCAACCCACATGTGCATTTGTGCAGCGATGAAATCAATAGACTTATACTGGGTTATGTTGAAGTTTAATACTGCAAAACGTTTCGGAAGTCGGCGTAATGACCGCACCTTACCGAAATATTGATTCCAGGCGTGTAAATATCGTAACCGTGAGCATCAGCCAGCTACGCCCGTCTCATGTGCTACGAGGTGGTTCCCCGTGTAGAAAGCATTTTAATATCATGTGGTTATCATTGCTTCTTAATATGCCATCAATATCGGCTCAAAACTGTACCTACTCTAAAATATCTGTGTGATAAATTTGAAATCGATTGTCGCTCATATTAAAATTTAATACTTATTTCATGTCCAATTCAAACATTTCTCTTTCAAAAATATTCCAGTATTTCAAATTTTTGTAATTTTTTATTTTACGTCCATTGCCCAAGTTGAATGATTCCTTCTCTTTGTAGTTCACAAACTTTTACTTTTTTGTTATTGTTCGATTATTAATTTACTGTCCTTTTATTGCTTTTGGTATGTATTTTACATTTAAATTTGATCAAATTTTTATTTGAACTTCTAAATGCACTTTTTCTAGATTGAAGTATTCTTCAAACATTTATTCTTATTGTACAAATCTGCCGGACCATTATAAATTCAATCTAATATTGTAGAAAAGAAAATTATAATTTTTTATTTATTACTATTTCATAGAATTTAAAAAATAGGAAAAATATAAAAAATTTTATTAAAAGAATTAAACAATAGTATTAATAATCGAAAAATAATCAAATAAATTCTTATAGTATTTTGAGTATGCCGCCCTCTATCGAGTATTTCAACTTGTTCTTCCAAATCAATGAACCGGAACAAAACTTGTATGATGAAATCTGTAACAGCGACGTCTTGCGACGCTTCTCAATTTGTAAAAGTTCTCTTCGACGCTCGATGGAGTCCTCGCTTAATCAAAAATGAAAAAAGTTTAGTTATATTTAAATTGTTTCTTGCATTTCGAAAAACCTATTCTCAAAAATGTATTAACCATCACTAATTTTTTGAAAAAATTTTGGTGGACAATTAAAATTAATGAAACTTTCGAAAAATTTACATTATATTTTTTATTTAATTTTTCGGATGATTTAGATTTGTCCGTGCATTCCATTGTCCATAATGAATTTTAGTAATCTTTGTATTGCCTTTTCCTTGCTTGCCAGGATGTTCTTAACCTTTCGTTGTACAGTGTAGCATATATGGTACATATATTAATACTTGCGAGAGGTCTTAATTTCAAATGATAATTAGATTTCAGCATCAGTCTACTCAATATTTATTATATAATTTTTTTTCATTTCAAATTGTGTTTATATTTTTGGTGAAGTGATGTTTACTTTGGAGTGGTGTGTACTACCACATCTACACATATTTGTAAATTAGGATGTTAGTGCACATTCGTAATCTTAACATTTTTTACCTATCAAACTTTATTTGGCTTTGCATCGATAATCTTTCCTCGGGGGGTCTTTTAGAGGGCAAGAAAAATTGAAGCAAACAGGAGCTAATTCAATATTTATTAGCTCAATTGCACATAATTAAAAGTGGATGTTCCTTACGAGACACTCTTACCGGTTGAGCTACTTAGCTTGACTGCCTGGCCGCAATTCGTAAGAGTTTGGAAGAAAATCCAAAAAGTTAAACTTCTTTTTATTCTTGTCATCTATTTTTGGTTATTTTAGCGAGTCATCATGAATTACCACATGCCACTGAACAGTTTAGTCCTTGTTTCCTGCAGCCAGCGTCTATCGCTTTAAATCTTTACTGTTTGCATACTGGCCAAAACTTCGTGCAGAATATATTTTTTCTTGTTCTTGCATCAAGCAATGTGCAAAAGCACCGAAAATATGGAAATCTTGTTCCTGTCTTTGCTTGGTAAAATAAAATTTAATATATCTTCAGATGTCCTTCTTCAACAACAATTGTATTAGCTAATCTGATTGTTCCATAGTTTGATTTATGTTTGTTCCATTGGTTCATCAAAGAGAAGAATATTAGCCTAACAAGCAACTAATTACTTTGAATTGAAGGGGGGGGGTAAAAAATGATAAAGAATATATTTTTATACGATCCTGATACGATGGTATTAGGCTACTACTTTATCCTTTCAGTTTCTGGTGTAAAGTGGATGATTATTGCAACTTTTTTGTTATATTTCAGTTTGGAACTGTTATACTATAAATATAAATATCTTCAATTTTTGTTTCTAAGATTTCCAAAATTTATTGTCGAAATTAAGCTTCCAGTAGGAAGTGCTTTTGAGGAAATTTGACAAGTAAAACAGAATAAAATCGCAAACTACCTTATACATTATATATTGAAAAATTTACAACTATTTTTATTTTTCTGCATGTAAATATTGTAAGAAGTTACATGATATTAAATTTGTTTGAACTGTGATCCCTGAGTTGCAAACATAATCAGTCTAAATAAAAAATACTGTGGTCATTAAATTGTAGTGATGGTTAAAAAAGTGTTTGTAGTTATCCTTGCTTAAAGTACTCAATTAATTTAATTTGTGTTAAAATTTTAAACAAGGACTAACCGTTTTTTTATTAATATAAAGGTACAATAAAATTAGCTGTCCCAAAAATATCAGGTACAGATAATATCTACTCTATTCTTAGTGTAAGTGGCACAATCGTATAGGAACCCTTTCAAGATAGGAAAATTAAAGTAATATCTTCATAAAGAGGTAGAATGTTGTATAATAAAATTCCTTGCACCTTCCACAAAGGTACCCTGGTATTCAACTAAAAACTAAACATTAAACTTAAAGAACTAATCGACAAAAAACGATTCTGAAAAAAAGTACTACATTAAAATTTAAGTAGATGCCATTTTGTAATAAGTACCATTTTGTGTAGTTCGACGCCATATTTTTTAAATTAGAAAACAGCATCACCGTATTATTCCAAGTTTAACTAGATAAAATATTACAAACGTATTTTATCCAATCAACTTCTTTCACTAATTTACAAACTAAATACTTCAAATAAACAAATTAAAATTTACAAAAACAAAACCACTAATAAAAAACACCCAAAAAAATGATTAATGTTGTCATAATTTGAAAAAACTTTTTAAACAATTATTAGATTTAAATTTATAAATAATTTAGTTCAAAATAAATATATAAATAAATACAAATTTAGAATTTGCGTCTCCTTCAAGAATAATGGTGTCGTACTACTTGTATGTTTTTGAAAATTACAAAAATATATTTCTTAGATTACGCGGTACGTGAAACGTCGATTACATTTTTGAAATAAATTATTAAACGCCGACCTGTCCCTATCTCGTTCCTCTTCCCTCGGAAGAGAACTTGGATCGGGACGAAAATTTTAGACTAAACCGAAAACTTTTTGTTAAAACTTATAATCCTTTTCACAGCACGATATGTAAATTCGATAAATTTTTTATTGACCACCTGTTGCCATCTGTAATTATTGCATTGCACACTATTTGCTTCTTCGTGTTATATTTGAAAAAAAATTTGGTGTCGAACCAACCGGCCGGTTACGAAAGTGTTGTATAGGGGATAGGTAGATTTGTTATTATTACAATCGCCTGCAGGATGACATCTCGCAACACGTGCTATTATTACAGAAATTTTAAAATTGGCAATTGTAATCGGACTCGAACCAAGTAAAAAATGATTGAATAATATGATACTCTTAACACCTAAATTGTAAAATAAAGTAAACGTGTAGTTTTACTTGGTGGTACAAAAGCAATTTAAATAAATTTATACACACTGCCACCTACAAAGTAATGAACACAAATTGGTGATTTTAGCCCAAAGTTTGGGCCCTCAGTCGTATTGTGGTAGATTTTATTCTATTCTGCGGGAGCGGTCGAAGACGTCGACAAGTCTTCCGCAGCGTTTTGTGGTACATCTGGCTGAGATTCACTAGAACCGCCCGATCGTTGTCTTTCCGTTCTTGTAGGACAATCGGCTATTAAGTGGTCTTCGCTTTTGCAATTATGACATCTTTTTGGTTGGGGTCCCATCGTACACTTCACGGCAATGTGATTTGCAAATTCGCCACAATTATAACACCTAGAACAATGACAAACAACACTTGGTCAAATAAAACAGAAACAAACACAAAAATATTGGTTTTCAATTATTGTCAATTTAGTCATATACTTTACTTCACTTTAAAGCAATTTCGTCCTAATGATTATTTATTTTATCTGGTGGGTTCATCAAAATTTTGAATATTATATTACACAAAATTGATTACAATATAGATATAAAATAATTGCTTTGTTATGTGTAATATACATGTATTCCATACTATTTGATATTTACACAATAATTTATTTTAAATGATCCGAAATAAAATTCTAATGTCGGTTTTTCTAACACAAATTTTAATGTCAAACCAACATTGTCCATTAACAATTAGATTTTTTATTATTCCTAATGATTATTATTTATTCCATTTTCCATAACTTCAATTTTTGTTATCGTCGAAATCTATAAAAAAAATAAATTTAAGTGAAATTCTATGTTAATATTATTTTATATAAACAAAATTTGATATCCTGCTTCCTAATTAGCAATTATATTTTTTAATATGTTCATTTTATCATTAAAACTTGATTTTCTACGTTTCGGCATTTTTTGTGTAAAAAAAAGGAGAGATAAGTGCATTTGAAAATTATAAAATTTGTGAAGTAATAAATTTAAATGAAATGTTGAAGATTAAATATTATTATCAAAATACAGAAATAAAGAAAATTAAATATTAAAGCAGAAAATGAAAAATTAAATATGAAAATTAGAGCCTTTAGTTCTTACTTTAATCTTAAAACTCGTCGTTTTGGAGTTTTATTTAACATTTTTTTAAATGTCAATTAAGTAGCTTTTATGAATATTAAATAATTAATTAATATAATAATAGTAGTTAATAATAAATATTTAGTAGACAAAATTAATTGAATATAAGCATACAATGTTTCATTTTTATTAATTTTCATCGGATGAATGTCATAATTAAACATTAAATATCATTTGAATTGAAAAAAAAATTATGACTGTTTTATATAGTTTTAATTAAAATAAAAAAATAAATAAAATCAAAAACATTAAATATAATAGCTATATTCTTATTTTGCAATTTTAAGAACTTTTGGTGAAAAACAATAATATAATCAAATTTCACTGTAATTACATTCACTGTATCACATAACATCATTAAACTATTAATAATCGTCGAATTAATCATATTTATTAATTTATTAATAAACATTATTATTACTATTTCAAGAAAATAATTTATATTAGCATAAATTATATGTATTATGTAGAATATTATTTCAAAAATTCATTTTTCATGATCATCATTATTATTATTAAACTTTTTAACATTAATTTTGGTTTCTAGAAATTTAAATTCTAATTTAATTCAAGAGTTTAAATTCCAAAAATAAGAATATAAAATTTTACAATGGTGATGCCAAGGCGTGGACCGCACTTGGGTTCAACCTGGATTAATAAAATTAATTATATTTTATTTTATGTTCTTTATCATTAAAATGTATTTCATCAACATTTTTTTGTTTTATTGTGCAGAATTTATGGCTTCAACTAAAATAATTTACATTTGCTTATGATGAGAAAGAACCACTAATTTATGTAGGTACTATTGTGGTTTTAGCTCAAAAGCTTTATTATAATTTTGATTTTAAAGGTAAATAAACATTTTACGACTTTCGATAATTAAGTAAATTTTTGAAATTGTTGAAAAATAAAGCTTGTAGCTTCGTTCGAACGAAAAATTGAACTCTTTGGTCAAAATGGCGGCCATAATTAGTTTTTTGCAATATCCCAATAAAAATACATTTATTTAAAACTCTACATTTTCCAACTTTCACAAGAATATAATTTTTTATATTTTCACCAGACTAAGGTAAGACATATGAAAGAACACATAGCAATATAAAGAATACAAGACAAGCTGGTGACACCTATTTTTGGCCCACCTTAGGTAATTAGCTGAGTAATAATCACCAGCAAGTCTGGAGAAACTCTTGAATTTATTTACTATTTTTAGCATTGAATTCTTAGCTAATTAACTCTCGAGCTTTTTTCTTATTTTATTATAAAATGTCTGAATATCAAAGAGCTTTTATTTCATAATTTAATAAAATATAAGATGATCTATTATCAAAATGTTAAAATCATTCCTTTCAGGTTTTCACTGAAAAACCAGTAAATTTTGAATTTACAACTCCTTTTTATGAAATCATAATCTTTTGAAGTAAAGCTTGATTTTTAGAAAAATCAGAAGTACTTGAGAAATCCTCGCAAATATCTAGTTTTTGGATTTATTAAAATTTTAAATATGGATTATTTCGACTCGCGATCTTGTCATTTGCAATAAATAAAAAAATTTGTAAAGAACTTCTGACCATCACACAATTTAGAAAAATTTCCAGGTTCTACCGAATGTTTTTCTATTCTATTTCTTTCTATAACTTCTGCTTTGAGACAGATATTTTCAAAACCAAAACATTTTCTGAGAGTTTCATTCAGAAGTGGAATAATCAAAAAATTATTTATTTTTTGTTTTATGCAGATACGTTTAAAATCTAAGATGTTTGCAAAAGTTTACAGTTCAAATTTAAATCAAAATTTTATGTGGTAATTTTAGGCCAACTTTGATCTGAATTTACATACATTCTATATAATTTTTTTTCCCCAAAATAAATACATTAGAAGCAATTGATAGAGAATTTAAGTTTTACCTAAGCAGTTAGACTGCTCATCTCAAAAACGAAACTTGAATTTATAAATTTAAGTTGATGAGATTTTGTTTGCTTTTGATTTTGTCAAAAAAAATTGTAAATTCAAAATTACAAAAAACCAGTTTTTGAGATATTTTTTAAACTACATGCAAAATATTTAATATAAGTTTGCTTTATATTTTTGGTGGCGTAGTAGTAAATTTGTAATTCATATACAAACCTAATTTTTCTAAAGCGTTTTTTTGTTACTGGTCTACGGTGGGATCCTTGACAATCGCCACTGCTAGGACCTGTGACCCTAGTGGCTTCTAATCCTTTATCCGATACTTTGCATTCAAATTCAACTTCTTCTTCGTCGCCCAGTGACCGAAATCCATTCATTTGTATCACACTCTGCAACAATAATCAAGTTAGCCCTTTGAACAAATTAAAAGTCGATAGTAATAAATTGAAGTCGAAAAGCACAACGATTAAGGTTCGATAAATCACATTAACGTTTATGATTTCTGACAAGCTCAACATAAACCAGTGTGACAATCATATAATGGTCAATACATTCACCGACTACAAATACCTGCTTATTGCTAAAAAACAGTGTAATAAAGAGGGTAACAACAAAGCGGTAAGGGTACCTAGTGTATCAAGTATGCCGTTAACAACCTCCCCATTATGAGTGTGCACTCTTTCATGCTTTTTATAGAGCTTGATTTTCCGAATTGGTTACTATTGCATTTGCCTCATTAAAAAAATTAAGAACATCAATTATCCGGTTCGAAATTTAATTTTTGTTTCGGAAAAGGTCACATTTTTGGGAAAAAATAAAATTACAATGCTTAGGTGTTATAATGAACGGTTTCTTTCGGCAGCTGGCGATGTAGGAAAAAGTCGCTTTTAAACAAATTAGTAATACTAGCCCACCGAAAGAGAATTGCCCGCCACAAATTTTATTATTTTGAAAACACATGACGAGGTATTAAACTGTAATTAAGAGATAAAAAACATAAATTTTGGATTTTAACGCTCAAAATTTCACTTCTGCGTGTGGTCGAGAAATTCGGATTAACCAGCAGTCAAATTCACTGTTATAATTATTTAGCTTAATTTGCACCTGTTCTCTATGTGCAGATAAATAATTTAAAATAATTTTATTGCAAGTTAAAGTATACCGTTGGAGAATAATATTGGAAACTAAAATTATTGTTGAAAATTTAAGGCGGGATTTTGCACTTTGTCTCCAATCGGAATTGAAAAGCTTAATGATTGTGGGGTAATTTTGGTTGGGACGATTAACGATACCCCGCGCAATGGTTCAAAATGATGGTAAATTATAGAAAAAAGTGCTCGATTCCAAACGAGCGTTATTTTCTTTATGCTAATTACCTCCAGCATGGCGTGTGCGTACGCTAGTTTTAATATATCAACTTTTTGAAAGCGTCGTGCTTTAATGAAATTAATATAAAACGGATGTTATGTAATTTATTATTTAATTGTTTCCAACATCAAAAATTTAAATATTAAAATTAAAAACTTGTTGAACAATAATTTTTATTACACCGCCATAGATTAATATTCAAAATTCGTCCCCTTTCTATTTTTTTACAAATTAGTGAATTTCTGCGCTATTTTTAGACTTCTCTTTAAAATGATCCAATTAAAATTTTCGAAAATTCTATGAGCAATATTTACTTGAATTATTTAAATTTATTTATCCACGAAATTAATATTTATAAGGAAATACTAAAACATCAAACTCGGTAATTCAATCGAGATTAAAATTGATATAATATGATTTGAGAAATTAAGAATTTCCGTTTGTTCTGACATTATATACAAATTACCATATCATTGATTCTTTTGCTTTTTTAATAATTCTATAGTATTATTTGTATATTAGTCGAAATCTATAATATATTTTCAATTTATAAATAATTTATGTTTTAATAGAAAGTGAATTATTGAACACAAACATATCGAAAACTTAAGTTTGTGAATCAGACAAGATTACGATATGACGTGGTTAATCGATGAATATTACGTTTTCTTCAATGGCAGTATTTATTTGAAAAAATACAATGACTAATCGCTTAAAATTAAAAGAACTCTGAGTTACAAATCTGAATAATTAAAGTACAATTTAAAATTACAAACCAAAAAACTATGGGAGGAGGAAGAAAAACTCAAATCTTAATTGTACAAAATAAGAAAATGGGACGAAGGACCTTAATGTAGAAAAAAAGATTGACACTGCATACCGAAGCTCCTTAACTAGCAAATTTCGTGAAGCTAATCGTTTCATCCATTTTTATGATTAATATCTCTTTTACTTTGTTTTTAAAATTATGTAGCGTGAATAATTAGGGTAAATACTCCATTTTACTACTATTATGTACTGAGTTTTTAAAATAAATTTATTAAATAATTTTAAAAAACGAATTTTCGTATATCGTAAACCTATCTTGAAATTAAGACTTCAGGAGGTTAAACATGGTCATGTGAACTTCTCTATAGAATTCAAAAATTTTATTTTTTAAAGAAATAAAAATAATTTGTTTTTAATTTTTCCGTTCGCATGTTTTAGTTTAAAAAATGCAACTGATGATTAGCAGTAACCATAAAATGGCGTCATAAAACCTTTTCAAAAATTTATAATTTTTATAATTTTAAAATTTTTATGCATCTACAAACACTCAATTAAAATACAAATATTTTCAAGTCTTATTTACATTTTTATTGCCGATTAAAAGAGGAATTGCGTCAATTCAATCATTTAAATGTAAATATCTTTTGAAAATTTGATTTTATTGTGTTTAAATTTTTAAGTTTTAATTGTGAAACTAATTTTTCGATACTGTATATTTTGCCAAACCATACTGAACACAAATATCAATTTTTGTAGAAATAAAAGCGAGCCTGCTAGAACTTTTCTTTAAATACTATAGTCCTTTACAATGTAGAAATAATATAATTGCAAATAATTTTTTTACATTTTCATGTGTAAAAGAGCCATTTTAATATCTGTTTTAAAAAAGTAAAACGGGAGCTTGACTCCCAAAACATTTTTAAATTTTAAATTACTATTAGTGCTGAATAATATTTTTACTGGAAGGACATTATCCTTTAGTGAATTTAGTGAATTTTAATTATTAAAATTGCACTGGAGATGATTTAAGCTTAAATCACTGAATTTTTAAGTTAGTTCTTTTTGTTGCTAATAAAATTATTTTTTTATAATTTTTTTTGAAACTATACCCCACCCCATTTTCATAAATTAGTTCAATACAAAGTTTATGTTCAGCCCTGTTAAAAAAACAGGGATTTTGGATAAAATTATTATAAATATCAAACTTAAAATTCGACTATGCTAATATTCAAATTTTTATTTTGCAAGAAGTACAGAAAATACTACCTCATTATTTGAAAGATTGCTTTTTAAGTAGTTTTACATTATTTTAAGAAACAAATTGACCAATCAGAAAAACCCTCACATCGTTGCCAAATTAAGTTAAATTGTTTAAAAGGAATTTTAAGAAACAGAAATAATTTTTTGCTCCATTTCAAATTTGTAATCGTGCATGCGAATGAAGTTAGTTCTTGAGTTTGCAAAATAAATTTTCCAACTTGGAAAACTATTAATACCTACTATATTATTGTGTTTTTTAAGTAGTAACTAAAATTTTTAAATCAACTTATATTAAAAATAAGTCCTGTTCAATTATAGTAACCATAATGGAAGACCTGATGCAACTTTCAGGTTCCAGTTTCTACAGACGAGGGACTTAAAATGTGCTACATCCTGTTAAATAATAATCTAACAAAATGGAACAAGTTTTGATCAATGAGACGTTGTTGGAAAGTTTAGAAAATCCTAAATCAAAAACACTAAATTTTATATTTACCTGGTGCACAAACACGTCCTGTCCACCATCATCGGGAGTAATAAAACCCCATCCTTTGGCAACATTGAACCATTTGCACTTGCCTCTCCTAACACCAAAACTTGCTTCAGAGCCTCCCTGGCTGGCAGTTCCACCTTCCGATCCTGTAACCAAAGGAACTATTTTTATTAATTTAAATTCACTATTAACAATAAATAATATAAAAGCAGTTGCAAGGCAGCGAATTACCTGCGCCTAAATTTTCAAATTTTTTATCCAATTTTTTCTACGCAATTTTAGATAATTGAACGTGCGTGACCCCTTATTTTTAAACCGCAGTCGAACTTATTTATTTATAAATTTTTAAGGGTTCCTCGACCGTTTCATATAAAAGAAATTTATTTTTTATGATATCATATTACGGGTTTATTACGAGGGGGTCATTTTTAGTTCGTGAAAACACGTTAGGAAGTGAAACGGGTAGGTATTTGCGTAATTTTAAGAAAAACATTTACGAAATAAATAAAAAAGAACAGTTTAACTGATAAGAAACCTCAATCGATTGATAATATATTTATCGACAGATAAATCTGTTTATTCTATAAGAAAACAGTTTACTGGTAACTATATTTTAAATATTTCAAGTACAAAGATGAAAGTTCAATTCCACATGTAGGAAAAACCTAAGGAAAATTTTATTTTCAAACTTTTTCTGTAAACAAGTAAAAATAAAATTTTGTTTTTGTTTTTAAAATAATGTGCTATATCGGTTTATTATATATAAATAAAAATGTTTGAATTTCCGAAAACAAAACTATATTTGTTGGACATGTAAAACTTGTAATGGTTTACTTCCTCAATGGTGGATAATCACCCATAATTGAGTTTTTTACCATCTCTTTGTACGCCTTTCTATGCGTACTATTTTTTGCGCAAAAGACGTTTTTAAAAACAAAAAATATTTAATTGTTGGAAGATAAACAATTGAAGCAATTGTTATTTAAAGATTAATTGTGATATAATTAGATGAGGAACATTTTTTGTAATTGTAAATTTTTATTTCGAGAAAACTCGAAATTTGAAAATATTTTTTAATGCAGTTTTAAATACAAAATAATAACACCTTCCCTTCTGCGGTCTACGTGGGCACTTCGTTGCACACCCTACTTATTAAAAAATAATTTAAAAATTTTCAGAAATAATTTAACAAAAATATTCGGCTAATACCTTGCATTTGAAATGTCGTTTAACACTGAATGCACTTCCACGACTTTCGTGAAAAACGTTTTTCTACTTTTCGCGTGGTTGAGTACTTTCCATTTTAAACAAATACTTGAAGAAATTTTCTTAAAAGTTTAACCCGCACCCTCAATGTTTCTAGTTTGGTATTTTTGCGAAAGATTTAATTTTTAAATTCAAGTTTAGATTATTGCACTGCTGACCGGTGAAATAAATTTTCTTGTCCAGTTTTTCACTACTACCGGCATCAAAATGAATTTGATGTAACGGTCGCATTAAAACCAATTGTAATACATCAATTGTTAATAAGAATGGTGAATACAAAACTAAACCTCTTAAATTATACATTCTTATTCAACTGTTAGGCAAAAATCGTCCTAGATCCTTATACTACCAACATTTTCCCGCGATTACAATGGCCCGTTTCAAGATACTGCACCGCATATTATAAGGGTTACTAGACAAGGGTATATTTCAACAATACCTGCAATAATATCTAGTTACCTAGATACAGTGGCGTCCAATATCAACAAAAAATAATTTAAACTACACCATGATAATAAAATTCAAATTACACTAATGGTTCACTAAACAAATTTTTAATAATTTTATCATATAATTTCGATAGATATTTTTTTGATAATCGGTTTGAAAACAAATTATACGTTCTAAAAATGTGCCGATTCACTGAAACAAGAAACCGTACTAAACAGGTCGTAGATTATATTGGAAAGGCATGGGAAACGGTCCCGGGAAGTTAGGGGTAGTTTGAACCATCCAAATCCCACACTTTGGGTGCAATGCACTTTATAATCATCTATTTTGGTTTCTAAAGCGTTAACTTAAAATCTCAACCAAGCAATTTTCAAACAACACACCCCTTTTAAAACAAGAATGCGTATCCAGTTTTTCACAAAAAACAACTAAGTAGAAGGTTTGGTGGATGTGCGACAGGTTTAAAAATGGTTTCCGAATATTTTTTACGTTGTCAAATTTAGAATGTGTTTTTAATTTCATTCTAAATTTAGTAATAGGAAAAAGGGGAAGGAAGTAAAATGATATTTTAAGGTTGATAATCGCTCTTTCCATTAAGGTATACTTGCAAGCGTACAAAATGTAAAAATTAACTTTAAAAAATAAGAATTTATAATCTTCTTATTTTATTAGTTCATTTCTTTTTTCGTTAAACTGTAAAAAAAAAAGTTTTATTTTATTTCTTTCGATTTTTACAACGAGATTTTCTTGTAATCTAACTCCTACTCTTATTGTTATTAGCTCAAAGTCCAATAACTATTTTTTGTAAATGATTTTTTAAAACACAAAGTATAATATTAATTTTATTTATTTTATTTTTTTTTTTCCAAAAAAAAACCAAGGTGATTCGTTCAAACCCCTTAAAATAAGAAAAATACAGTCAACTTAGTTTTTCCCAATTTTTTTTATAAGCTTATTTTTAAATTTCGAGGAACCATGCTAAAGAAAATATTAGGAAAAACAATTTTCGGCGGGAAATCATTGCTATAATTTTATTACATCAGTTCTTCTCTAAAATTTACATATTATGAACAAAGTTTCACGCTTACAAAGGGGAATTTAGTAAGCAAGTACTAAAAATATGTAAAATGGATAATAAATTTTCTGTCTTTCCTTTGATATCTCAATTGTTTCTGAATATAGAAAAATAGTATATTAGTATTAATCTCTTTTTAATTCAAATCTTCATTAGATTTATTAACCAATAGATATAATCAGAATCGCAAAAATTTAGTTACCTCAAGTCTGACTGGATCAAACTTAAAAATTCTCAATTTCTAAAAGCAATTGTTTTACTTTACTGCCTAGTTTAACAATTGTTTCCTAGATTTTTTGTTTAATAGTTATTCTATTTCGGAAGCCGAAAACCTTCATCTGAAAATTTTTATTTTCTTGATTTTCAACTTGATGCTATCTGATATTCTTTTTTTTTTCTCATTAGGCTGTGCGGCCTGATGGTCGCAATATACCTTTACCGAATTAATACTGTTTCGCGTATCATCTTGTAAGATACTAATTTGTTCCACCACAGGCCTGTCATCTTGTCGTAGTCAATTTGACATCTATTATTTTTTAGCTTATAACGCACTTGTGATTCGTTTAATAATAAAGTAAGGAACCAATAAGCAAATGCCTTTTCGACGTCATGCAGAATGACAGACTTAATTTATTTAATTAATTCAAAATACATGATTTTGTAACATCATAATATAAAATTATAAAAATGTTTATAACAAATTTTTTTATAATTTGTTTTTTACGTTTTATTTGAATGCTAGACGTCACAAAATTATCAATTAACAACTTCAGTCTTACAATAAGTTGCGCAAAATTTTTTTAAAATAACAAATACAATCTAAGAATTGCATTTACGTAAATATTGCGCACTATTTTGTGCGAGCAGCCTATTTTCCACCCACGTGGCGAGAATTTCCTTTATTTTAATTCATTTCTATCCATAATTCCTTTTCTGTATTAATTTTTGCGAGTAAAATTTCTCATTTTTTTCTTATTTTCAATTCGAAATTTAATGTAATTCGAATAGTAATAGCAATGAAATGAGACTATACTGTATTACTCTCAATGTTAATCAACTTTTTAGATCAATTAATCTGGAAAAACGATAAAAATAGAAAAGTGATTTCTTCTAAACTATTATAAAAATGCAGAAGTGAAACGTATGATTTGCAACCCCCTACGAATTATTGATAAAATTTGATTATTTTGACTGTCAAAGTATAGAAAATAGCAAATTTTGGGTATCTGCAAACTCGGAACAAAAATCTCTTTTGATTGATACGATTTTCATTCTTATCTGTTACAACGGGAAGCAACAAAATTTAAAAATAAATTTACCTTGTTATTTTTCCCTATTTGGTGCAAGGCAGGTCATCCGGTAAATATCCGGTAGTCAAAGTATTTTCCAAAAGTTATTAAAATTTCTCGCTATTAAAATAGTAATTAAATAATAAATTTAAAATAGTAAATGTAATTTTACCATACCAGTGTTTAGAATTACAAAAATTATATATAATATGAAAATCCGGTCCTGTACATTAATGTTTAATTTATATTTCTTGGAAATATTTTGAATACGACTCGTTAGTTATACCAAAATATTCCGGAAATAAAAATTATCATTATTTGAGCAGTTACTCACAGATACCGAAAATACTGCATTACCCAACGCAGAAGCTATTGCATCAATATAATATTTAATGTAAAATTACAAGTATTGATTGATTTCTTCCTTCTTCGTCGCATTCCTTCAAAACTGAATTTAACAAATTAATTTCGGAAATTGTTACAGAATTTTAAATGCGATTTCAAATGAATTGTTGAATTTATGAATAAATTTTGAGGGCACTCTCCCCTTACAACAACGGATAGGGTAAAATCGAAGATCTCTCTTCCTTAAAAAAATTAAATGGTCCCCTTTGCTCATTATTTTTTTTAAATTAATGAATTTCCTTAAAATTCCATTATTCGGGTTTTAAAAAATATTGCATAACTTAAATAATAATACGGATGATTCGCTAAATTGAAACCGCTTTTTCTAAATTAGTTTGTGACTCTGTCGGTGACAATCACTTTTCACATGGAAGAATTAGGTTAGAACACAAGTTTGGGTAATCTCTGGAAATGTTATTTAGAAAAAAATTATCAGCATTTGAAATTTGAAGCTTTATTATGAAGAATGCGTGGAATGCTATTTGACAAATATTTTTGTTGCTGCTACAAAATTGGAAAATTCTTTTTGAACATAAAAAACAATTAAAATTGGGGATATAGCGTCTTTTTAGAATGTTATTAGAAAAATTTCAAAATTTTCTAAAGTAAACACGGATCACATAATTGAGTGAACATTTCTAAACGCATTCCTAATTCTACATTTTTATAGGAACAGTTAAACGACATAGCGCAATTTTATGAAGCTGACCACGTAATATCCGTTATTATTTGAATCATTAATTATATTTAAATAAAATTTGAAGAATTTACAACTTACTTTCGTATTTTCGAGTATTCTCCAGAGATATTCCAATTATTCGTGGCGGATTAATCGATGCGTTGTTTACCTAGCGGGTGGAAATGGCAAAAGAAAAATAGGTATCGGGGCGCCTTAATCTGGGTTTCCTAAATTAAATTTATCGTGTTACGCACTAGTAAAATGCGTTGCATTCTTAGAATGATTTAACGATTATCAGCGAGGTGAATCAGCACCTGCCGGAAACTTGAATAAAGAAAACCAACAATTTCTCAAATTTTTTCAAATAATTACGAGCCGAATTTTATAAGAACGCACTTTTTCGTTTCGCCTTGCACGCCTAAAATTGCGCGTAATTGTTAAGGAAAAAAATTTGAAGTGAAACAAAAATATTTTAAAGCTAAATAGAAAGTGAACAACAACATAACTGTTTCCACGAGTTACACAAATATGCAAGAAGTGCGCCTAGAAATCCAAATTATTATTATTATTAATAATAATAATATACAATTGTAGGCTTAAATGAACTACGCAAGAACATAAATATCGTTAAAAACAAATTGCGTAGAATTTGATTAAAATAATGAAGGTTAAATGCCATAATAATTAATTCCTACCTCTTCCATTCTCCAATTCAGGTCTCTCCATTAACGTAAAATTAAATTTATATAACAAAACTCAAAATATAATAATTACAGAAATAAAAATATTTATACATAATGGAAGACTACATTTCAAACTACCCGTACTCATAGACTATATGCACCGTACTAACGCACTAGGAACTAAGAAACCTTAAAAAACGTTCGGGCCAATCATATTTCGGCTATTAGAAATCTACTTCGACCTTCTTTATAAGTTTCATAAAGTATAAAATGGTATAAGTTGTTTTGAATAAATTATGTAGTTTACTACGTTAGCATGAGCGCGCGTTAAAATCATTCATAAAATTCTTTCTCCGTTCCTTATGGTAGTAACTTTAACCCATTTTCAATAAATAAACAACTTATCGCCGCATTCCATTCTTAAATACAACTTTTATCTACCGCGTGTGAACTACCGAAACATCCTCAACATTAAATTATTATATAATTTCAAAAAGAAAATCCACCTCCCTTTCATTTTCACGCGCCAAAAATTTTTCATTTTTCAAAAAAAAATTATATTATTTCAGTATGTGTTGTGTTTGAATTTTCTTCACAGGAGAGGATTTCAAGAACGGAAAAGTTTTTTAACAGCTTGCTCATCCTCAACGCAATATGGTTTTAATGGGACTTAATTGGGGCACATTTTTTACGAAAGCTCGAAAGCTCAAAATTAGAAAATATTTCACAAGGTTCCAGTCATGCAAGTAAATATTCCCATATTCACAAAAAATTTATCATTTTTTTTAACTTGTATTTAAAAACTTGTTGGAAGAGGCAAGATGGTTAAAAAACATTACGCACAAAGGAATTATATTAGATATATCTTTTTATGTACACTACTTCCTGTTGGACAAGTTCATATTTGCATATTATACCCTCCTGTTGAATAAAACCTCCAAAAATAATTGGTAAAAAAAGTTAATACGATGTTATCTATGTATATTTTAGAATCACAAATACTTTCACAAAATAATACTTGCGCAGTGTAGTTTATTTGTCCAAATTTTTTTTTGGCAAAAAAAGGATTTAGAGCTGCTTTTCGTCCAACAGTAATTTAAAAGAGAATCAATTAAATGGTTAAATTGAATTTACTAAATAACGAGGAAAGATTACAACTACTTAAGCTTCCTTAGGAGGTACCCGCATCTTTTAATTTATTTTGAAGATTAATATAAAAATATTCCCGGTGCGGTGGTTTAACTTATTTAAATAATTGATTGTAAACATTAAGCTCTATTAATTAATGAAAACAGTTTATTTTAAAAATTATCATTTCGACGGTAGGTCTGTCAATCGGCTTTAAATTCTTGCTTTTATAAGGAAAGACACAGGTGAAGATAGAAATAAATTGAATTAAATCTTTTATAGGAAGAAGTTACAATATGCCATTCCTGCTATGCTCTCACAAAGCGGCTTCCAGTGTTCCAATCCAACATAAGCTGATTGAAAGCTAGCAAACATAATATAATTCAATTTTTATATAATTTTATGTTCAAGTGGGACTTATTTTTGGCAAAACAATTCCCACGTAGTTTTCTGTGCGTAAATACAGATTTCATATTGACGATCATTTGCATGCCACTAGAGAGCGCAAAATGCTCAAGTTGTTCTCTAACTATTAGCCACAAGTGAGGAGTTTTAAATAAAAAAAAAAATATTATACATTTTTTTATTTTAGTTTTCTAGAAAATTGATATTTATAGAGCACCCTGTATCTCTGAGACTTTGAAAGCTACTTTTTAAATTTTCCAGAAAACACCAAGAATATAATAATTACCTAACTATGGAGCAAAAGCAAGGAATGCATAATGCTTCATCAGATTAGAATTTCCAGGCTGCGTTCCAGTTGAGAGCTTACAGAGCTTTTACTGCTTGCAAAGAACCTGGCATAAGCGCGCGCGTCTTGGTGGTAAAATTTGTAATTATTTTCACCTCGAAGTCGAAGCTATAAACTTTTATTGCTTTTACTTTGGTTATTTTACTAGGCACTGGTAAACATAAAATTACTTATAAAAGTATTTTTTCATCATTACCAAAGCAGAAATAAATTGTATTTATTATTTTTTCTCTTGATGATGTAGGGGGTTTCTAATATACTTAATATTATATAATAATTCAGTGTTTTAAGTTCAACACAGTTGAATTCATTTGATATGGAAAACAAACCCCTTTTATCGTGTCGATTGCTCATTTGAACAAAATCAGTTAGGGGTTTGGACAATTACTTCACGTTCTCATAAACTCGGCTTAAAGGTTAATAATAGTAGTTTATGATATGAGTTTTGAAAGCAAATCATTAACGAACGCATATTGTGCTATAATCACGCAAGTTTGGTAATAGTACATTTCAACACATTTCGTTTCATAACCGAATCTTTTATGAGATCTAAGCATTTTATTAATAATCCTGCTATTTCGATAAATCAGAGAATTTGGTTGTCGATTGCGGGGGTTATACCTTACCTCCCAGACCCCCCGGTCGCGGTTAATTAGGAACATTAGTAAAGTATTGGGAAAGTGAAGAAATATTTGGATACAAATACAAAGTAATGATTTGAGTGAGTTTGGGATTCGGGATTGAGAATCTACAGATTTTTCCTGTATCCTATTGTTACCGCAAGCTTTAATTAATTATTGTTAAAGAGAAAATATCCATTATCATCAAGCAAAGACACATTATTTTGACTTGTGCTAACTTCTGGCGAATTTTTGGATAAAAAATCCTTTATAAAAACCATCTAAACGTTATGGTGTGCTAATGATGATTGTTTTTTTCTTAGTTAATGAATATTTAATCGTGCGTTTTGTTCTTTTAATGGGGCTCTTCATTAGGGCTTTCAAGTAGCAAAAAATTAACCTGCTAATGATTCTATAAACTTTTTTTTTCTTGATCAAATTTTTTTCTTCCGTTAAGCTTCGGCATCTCGTTGGTTAAAGAAAATGTTAGTTGTATGCAAATTAATTTTTCCATTGTTACAAACCAGCCTAATTTATTTTCTGTTTGCTCTTCTCGAATATCAATTACAAAGCATCACAAACACACACAAAAATTATTAAATATAACTTCTGTTGAGGAAGTAAGTGTTGGAAAAAGTTTACTATTTTATTAACAAATAAAGTATTGATTTCAACACTCTCAGCAGAATATCGTATTTGTGACGTCATAAACGACGCCGTGAATGATTGGACGTTGCTTAGAGACGCCCTTACTTTATAATGGCGTCTTTCTATATGAAATATTTTTCAGAAGTTATTTAATTTTTGTCCAAAAATATGAAAACAAAAACGACCTTCTCTCCCGTGTAGAGGAAATCCATATATATATATATATTTTCAAATGAAATAACCCGCATTTTTTAAACGCTTAACTGTGTGCCCTTATTATTAATCGTACGTCAACAACTTTTATTAAACTTTATGTCAGTATATAATGATAACCCTTAACTTGTTGTCTCTTTATATTAATTTTTAGAATATGTTTACCACACATCACAAAAATAATCGTGTGACACTTTTTGAGATATCATCAATTTGTATATAAATTTAAATTTTCATATTTGCATGTCTAGATCCGAATTGGAACATTGAAAATAATTTTCAAATTTACTTTTTACATTATTTATTTTTGATTTATTTGTCCATAAAAAAGAAACATGTTTGCCAAAATTCTTGTAGTTTCGGTGATATTACGCACTTTGGTACTTGGAAATTCATGTAAATTTTTTTAAATAATGGAAATATTTAAAGCGGTTAGCATGTTTTACTCAAATAATGTATGTAAATATAAAACTTAAACGAGCCCAAGATAATCATAAGTTTGAAGCTCCACACTATCATGAGCCGGAAATGCATCCAGTTGTCGTTTTTTTTTAGAACCACATATGGAAACACTAAATTTACTGCGTAATATTAGGACAAGTAGGAACGCAGTTATTTGTTCTCGTTAACCCTAGATCACCAAACCAGGGTCAAATTGGTCCCACCATATTTGTTAATTACGCGTTAAGTAATCCTCGTGTATATGTTTTGAGTAGCTCAAGGTTTAAAAATTGCCACTTTTTCTGTAAATAATCGAAACGTAATTTTTGCCCGTTAAACCGATAAAATCGATAGGGAATGACAAACTCGTTATGCAATAAAATTGATGATAGTGCGTGTACGGTACACATTAATTAAATTGTAATTTTCACATCATAAATTAACGCAAAAATGAGTTCCACATTTTTAATTCTCTTTTAACGTTTAAACTAAATTTTTTTCCAGTTGATTAGAAAAAGTGTCTAACAGAATTTGTAAGGGTAAAAGTGACACCGAGGTAACCAAATATTTTCTACATAAAAACCGGTTTAGATTTTTGTTTACCTGTGAAGAAATACCTACACTCTCTTTTTGGTACCAAAGGTAAATATTTTCGAAATTATCCTGTTAACAAAATTTTGTGAACCAGTAAATTTGAAAATCTTCTTCGTTACAAATAAATAAAAAAGCCGGAATTAGATTTTTACTTTTCGTACCATCAGTAAAGGTAAGCACACAGTTGAAAAATTCAATACGTTTTTTATGTTTTTAAAGAATGCAGTGGTCCAATGGAATATTCTTGACGGTTGCTATTTAAACATTTTGATTAATTTTATTGTATCCCCAAATTTTTCGATTCCATAACCCGATAATGAATGGTAGAAGAGTATTTATTAACATATTTATAAGCTCTCATTATAAGAACGCTTTCGGTTTTTGAATGGATTTAAAATGCGTGGAAGAATTTTTTCGATTTGGTTTAATTAACATACTTTTTTTAAATTTAATAAGGGCGCTTAAATAAAAAATAATTTTTTTAAATTACCACTTTCTATTTGAAGATGTGATACTTCAACTCCGCTGTCTTCATCCACCATTACTGGTATCGTCATGGGGATCTAAAACAATAAAATTTAAATATTTTAATATCTTAAATTGAATAAATTCAAAATTGAGAGGCAAAATGTAATGTTATTATGGTAATCGGCGGCCAATTTTGTAATATTTCAAAATAGTACCTACCACGTGGAATAAATTAAAAAAATTATTAATTGCTTGGTTATCAAGCAATTTCAATAATTACTCAGTTTTACTACAAACAAATACGCAATTTTATCGTAAAAAAAAATTAAATAATAATTATTTTCTAACAATTTACTATCAAGTGAACTTCAAACTTACAGTTGCGTTGATAACAGCAGCAGTCATTAATAAAGCAATAAGAGAGAAGATTTAAAATTTTACTTCATTTCGTCAAAAACATACACTATAATTTAGTAAATTGAAAAAATCACACAGTTAACTTCACCACAACTTAAAAAAACAATAAAAAGATATGTTAACTTATAGGCACAGTGTCGTTTTACCCCGTAGTGCATTGAATTGTTCACGCCGTTCTTGAATAGTTCTTCCACCCCCACTCCAACATCCCCTAAATCTGTAAATTCTTTCTGATTTATCTACAAAACACCCCTTGTGTTGATGCTTTAACTTTCTCTACAATATGGGAGGATTCAATTTGTAACACATAAAATATACACTTTGTGTGCAACAAACTCCTAATGTAAAAATTTATTTAAATAATTTTTTTTAAATTCAAATTGCGCCAAGGTTTAAAAGTCTCTTCGACTCCAAGAATCGTAAAAATAATAACTTTTGTCATTTTGAAGGCATTAAAATGTCATGGAGGTAGTATTTATGGCGGTAAGCTTTAAGGGTAGGTATGGAAGCATTTTCAGGTAATTCCCAAATTTATACCACGACAAACATTGTAAAGAAATATTTTCTCTGCTGTGCAAGTTACAAAAAATAAATTCATTTTAATAAAACGAAGATTTAAAAAAATTAAAGAGAAATGTTGAAATAACTTGAGAGAGCTGGAAACCGCAGTTCTATTCCCGGTCGCACCCCAATCAGTGTTTTCCGAAAAATTACTGAAAATGCGATTCATAGGATGCTGTTTGCTATTTGATCCATTTTATCGTGAGATTCATTAATAAGTATAATTACAACTTTGTGATTTTTATATAAAACGAGGTTCATCTTGATATTCTGTTTAGGAAAAGGTCCGGACTGCAAGAGTAAGAGCCGAGAGCCGTGTATATCACAAACCGTTGATTCAGTTTCTTAAGATTTTGGCTGGATGCAAAATCCTTTAAAAAATTTAAGTGAGTTTTAAACCACAGAAGTACAAACAGCTTAGTTTGATAGGTATTTCAAGGTAGAGCTCATATTTATACGTATTTTATTGCAGCTCCCCGACTAGGACTAGTGGTATTTATACAAAGTGAAAACAGAAATTAGGTTTAGAATGTGAAAATCTTAGTTAATAAAATTATTTTTATTTTTTTAAAAGCTATTTTATTTGTTTGCTTTTTTTAAAATTTTGCATTTTATTTGATCAGCAATAAATCAGCAATAGAGCTGATTTAAAATGGCGGATAATTTTTACCCTGCTTATCTAAAATCATAATTCTTAATAAAACATTTATAAAGATTTTCAATTTTATTCACATCAGATAATTTTTGAAGGTTGAAGTAATGGGTTTTTCTTCTGAAAACACTAAAGAAAGCTTAATCTCAATTATTATTAAACTTTAAGATTCACTGTTCGTAAAAGAATATTTCGTTTCTTGCTGATGGCAATTAAATTATTGATAATTACAATTTTTTACGTTCGAAGAAAAAATTATATATTTTATTCGAAGCAAAGGTATTGCTTTTAAAATAATCTTTTCATTAAATTAGTAATATATCAATGAAGAATTTCTTTAGTAATAGGTAATTGTCAGACTCACAATAAATAAATTATTTTATTACATAGATGTTATTTTTCATGAGTTTAATTTTTCTATTTGTATTGATAATAATTAATTTAATTAGACTTAGATGTGTCGATAGTATTCAGCTATTGTTTTGTCATTAGATTGATCTTCGATATTTTTTTACGTAAAAGTATTTCTTGTTTTCATCAAAATTATCATAGAAAATACTAGATTTCAGTTACTTAAAAAAAATTCATTTTCGAGAGATAAAGTGCGACTTTACAGCAGCGGCAGAAAGAATAAATAGGCTTCCTACTTTTTCTCCCGCTGTTAAAAGCATCTCTTTCTTATCCTCCTGTTTATGAATAAGTAACAAAAAGTTACCAAGTTGAAAATTCGCTATAAAAAATGCAAGAAAAATATTTAAAAAATGATTTTATTTTAAAATTTGCGGTTTGAAATGCAAATACTAAACCATTAAGCTTGAAAGTATCTTCCTATTTTATAAAAGCTCTCTGTAGTCATACGAATTTTTATTTTCGTCGTAGTACGGTACTGTTAAACCAATAACGTCTGGATGTTGAGGATTCTAGTGTACAATTTTACTTTTCCTCACTGAAATGGCAATGAAAAAAATAGATCTTTTCAAAATGCAATTAAAAATATTAGCTTATGATTTCGGTGTTGAAAATTAATCATTGCACTGCACTAGTACTTAATACTACAATAACAGTAGTCATTTAAGTATTTTTTAAAAACTCAACATGGAATTTTTCAGCAATTTTGAGAAAGCGCAAAAAATAACGGTAACACAACTAGCAGAGGAAAGTCTATTTAGCTTATAAGATTTTGCTAACAATTTTGCATTGATTCACTGAAATGCTTGCGATTTGCTTGAGCTTATGACTTTCACTTTCATGAAAAGTAGTAGGATGTAAACATTATGCAAATAAATCGAGAAAACTATAAATTGTAAGCAAAATCATATAATCTCAACTGGATTTTATAAGGATTTTCCTTAAAGGCAATGAAAATCATTATAATTATTATTAAATTTGAATGACTCTTTCATCACTATACTATCGTCTTCTTAAATGCCAATTTAGAATTATATTACTTTTTGAAATTAAAACAATAAGCGATCAAACCAACAACAAAGTACTTACTTTCGGCACCGGTACCTGAAAATAACGCATTTCCGAACGCAAATGAGTTTCAAATGTATGCTTTGTCGCAATAAATTTGTTTTACTGAACAGAAGGTTAGTGCCCTTCTCCTTACCTTTGTTTAAAAACTTAATTGCATCGTTTTTTTCTAAATAAATAAATATATATATAATAATAAGTAGGTATTCAAAGTGTACATTTATTTCAAGGAAACCTGCTGGCTTAGCGAATATACTCGTTAGCTAAGATTGGAAACCTAAGGGTTTAACAAATAATTAAAAACGCGTAGTTTTTCCAGGGGTGACGATTTCCAGGTTCATTCGGCCCATAATAATTTAATTTTATAATAATTTTATTTTTCGAATTTTAATTTTCGCCCAAAATTGGAAGAAATGGCGTATGGGTCTGCCAGAAACGGCGAATCCTGTAACAAACTCGCTAAATCAAAAACGTGGCTTTTCCGAATGGGCATGGGAAAACTCATAGTTATTCAATCCACTCTAACATAATTTATTTAAAAAAATTATTTATTAATTTATTACCAGACATGAACCCCAACAAAACTTTGAGGGGGGGACAACTCTCATCATATTGTCAATTTATAATTATTATAAACAAATGAAAAAAAAAATTTCCGCCCCTAAATCCTGCCGCCCTAGGTCCATGCTCACTGTGCACAATGGGAAATCCACCACTGGGTATTTAATTATTTATTATTGTTTTGAAAAAATTCCACGAAAGCATTCTTTTCTTTTTATTGCTTTTTAGAAAATATAAAAAGATTCTAGGAACTGCGAGGTATTTAATTCATTGTTATTATTTTGAATAAATTCTTGGAACTCCGAGGTATTTAATTCTTTGTTGTTGTTTTGAAAAAATTCCACGAAAGCATTCTTTTCCTTTTTATTGCTTTTTAGAAAATATAAAAAGATTCTAGGAACTGCGAGGTATTTAATTCTTTGTAAATTGTTTTGAATAAATTCTTGGAAGTGAGAGGTATTTAATCCTTTATTATTGTTTTGAAAAAATTCCACGAATGCATTCTTTTCCCTTTTATTGCTTTTTAGAAAATATAAAAAAATTCTAAGAACTGCGAGGTATTTAATTTTTTATTATTGTTTTGAAAATATTCTTGGAACTCAGAGGTATTTAATTCTTTATTATTGTTTTGAAAAGATTCTAGGAACTGAGAGGTATTTATTTCTTTGTTATTGTTTTGAAAAAATTCTTGGAACTCTGAGGTATTTAATTCTTTATTATTGTTTTGAAAAAATTCCAAGAAAGCATTCTTTTATTTTTTTATTTATTTTTTATTTTTAAGGAAAAACATAGTTGCTTGATATATAGTTTAAATAAAGAATCTTCGTATAAATATTTATTGATGTACAATTTTTATATATTTTTATAAGAAAAACTATAATTATATTATTATAAACAAATGAAAAAAAAGTTTTTTGATATTTTCCTATCTCTATCGGCACGTGCCTACTGTGCCTAATGGGAAATCCAGATTATTCTAATAATTATTATTAATTAATTTGTTATAAATAATTTGAAAACGTATATAACATTTAGGGAGGGTAATCCCTCAATCTATACTTACGTCATACTAATATGATCATTATGACTTATATATGTATGCTAGAACTGCAACAAAATATTTAAATAATGCATTCATTTATTTATTACTAAATTTTGGAAAAAAATGGTTTCTAAAACCTTAGCTTAGAGAAACATTGATTAATATGTACAAAAATTATGAACTATTTTTTTTTTATTAATTATTATCTACATAATTATTACATAATTAATTTTATTCGTCCTGAGGTTAAAAGTTAATACTTAAACTAGAAAAAAACATTAATTTTATATGATTAATTTGGGTAAAACGTAATATTGGTAAAATTCAAAAATCATTGCAGTCTTTTTTGGCTTTCTCGAAACCTTTCCATTTTTAAGTTCTGTGCTCGATGTTAGCCGATATATTGATTGCTTCAAAATATCAATTTAGAGACGAGAGATTAGCAATTCTTTGTGATCAGTTCAAATTTTATCCCTATATGTTGTCGTTTGATGTGAGGGTGGCACAACAATATTTTTACAGCTTTTGTTGGTAAAAGAAATTAAAAATATAATCGTTGATACGAGAAATTGAAAGAAATGCAGGAAAATGCAACCAAAATAAATTATTTGAATTTTTATACTAGAAATAATTAGTTTTCTGAGCTATCGCACGTTTAACAAACGAAATCCCAAAAATTGATAGTTTTTAAGCAAATTTTCACCTTTTTTTTTACTTTTATCCTTCTCTCCCTTCCCTTAATGAAATAGAACAAATTAATAACGATTCCAACAAAAAGTAACTTGACAAATTATCCATTTATAAAATTATTTAATTGCAAATTATATCGCAATCACTGAACCTTCCTAATAGCATTTTAAGTATTTTTTCCTTTTGGATCTCACATTAAAAATGCATTTTTGAAAATTTTAAGATAGGTACAACACAATATTAAACTGATAAAATCATTTCTAGTTTTCATTGTTATTTGCTGATTTGCAGATAAAAAAAATAAGCTATAATTTGTGTTTCTTTAAATTGAAAGCCAACCCCTTTTAAATTATCCTGGTGAGTTTTATACGAACGAATAAAGGATATGGTAATGCAACTGATCATTAATAAAGAGATTTTTGTGCTATAATTAACTTCAAAAGCTAATTATTAGGATCATTATAATACGAACATGAACAGCTTGAGTTTTTTTATTCCTAAACAAGAGATTTCTTAGAAAAGTAAATAGATTTCCGGTTAAAGCCAAATTAATGGGCATAATATAAAGTAAAAGACTGCTAATTCAACAAAATGGCGAATTTTCTTTTTTAGCCATTAGCGAATCAACAGAATCGCTACTATTATTAGGAGAGGGGTATTCGAATTGGTAGTCACAGAATTTGCGAGTTTATATTATGCAGACCGCAAAACTTTCTATGGCGCTTTGTAACTCCATTGCTTTTTGGCCAGGTGTTTTGTTTATTATTGCTAATTTTTATTAAATTTTTCAAAAAAATTTTTGGAAAATAAAAATTTATAAATTATTATAAAATACCTATAAAATGTATAATTATAATATTTATTATATTGGAGCTACATTATAATAAATCTTACAAAATTTTGGTATAATAATTATACCAAAATTGATGATTTTCAAAAATGCATGGTTTATCAGAAAATCAAGTTTCTGATGGAATATTTTTAACATTAATTTATTAATGAATTATTTTTATAAATACATGCAAAGATATCTCGAAACTAAGTTTCTTGTTTTATCACATTAGAGATAAGATTAAACATTTTTAAACTAAACAAACTAATTTTATTTTAAAAATGTATTAAAAACAGTTCTTTTACTTTATCATCTTTCTAGAGTGTAGACTGCGAATGAATAATGAGTGAATAATAGTATATTAAACAATAAGAGAGTAAAGTGTACGTTTACTTTTACTCCGTCACATTACTACTCTCGAAGACATTCAAAATATAAAAAAAAATTAATATGTATTTAACTCAATTTCTTTATTTGTTGAATCTATTTTATTAATATTTTTTTTAGATTTTTTTTGTTTGGTGTAACTTCCAGTTTAATTATCTCCCATATAGAAATGAGAAATTCTGACTTAATTCTTGTTTCTGGCAACCCTTATAAATGAGGCTTAATTTTAAATTTTCTTGGTCAATAAAATTGTTGCTTATGTTCAAGTTTCTTTTATTCTTTTTCTTCCTTCCCAACTATTTTTAATTTATTTTATTATTCTGCTCATCATCTCATATTGTTTAGTATTTATTAATATATATTTCTTTGTTATCGATTGAGATGTTAACGAACATAAAAATCATCTCAATAGAGACGAATAGTAATTTTATTATAAAAAAAGACATGAAAATACTGTCGTTGGAAATACAACATAATGTAGCTTTAGCATGCAAAAAATTTTATTTTTAATTTGTTAATGACAGAAAAACAAAGACATTTTCTTATCTTACGTGTTTTCGCAAAGATTATCCATCCTTGGGAATCTCTAAAACAAAAATTAAGGCAAAAATTAAAAAGAAGTTAACAGTGAAAAAATTCCGGATGTTTTTAATTTAAACGCAGTTTTAAGTTAATGTTATTAACCTCTGCGTGAATAAATTTTTCGTTCGTCAAAAAATCTAATAAACTCAAAAAATATTTATGGTAGATTTGATAAATTTTTTTATAAAACTTATTTACTGTAACAGCACATAATATGCATACTTGTTGAAAGTGTAAAAGCATAAAGCAGAATTATTGCTATTGCTTCCATAAAATGTGGCATCAATTTATTATTAGTTTGGATTTCACGATTTTACGACGAAGGAAATCAACCTAAAGGGAAAATTCCTAAGTTATGCATTTATGTCGAAATTTTATTATTTCAAACAATTTTGTTGTTTACTTCAATATATTATATATAATATTAGTAAGTGTATTAGTGTATTGTCAATTTAATAAATATTTTATCAAATTTCATGCAGCAGAGTTATTATTCAGCAATTACGTTTAATAGAATTTTTTATTTTATGAATTTAGATCAAATATGTTGTACGCGTTGGCAGCTCTTGTTTAAATCTATACTTATTCAGTAATTTGCTTTTTCAAAACTCCTGGTGTAAAATACTATTGTAACAGGGAAATGGTGATCAAAATCGCACGCTGTATGATGTGCAAAATTACAGTTTCAAGTTATTTACCTCATTTAACATGGCAACGTCAATTTCATCTTAATTTAGAAGATTTTAAAGGGGGTAGCTGAGTTAATACTAAATCAATTATACACTAACATTTCATATGACTCTTTTTTGGATAAAACAGAACTTCTGAGATGAGGACGTATTTGCTATCCAACAGTTTCGTCTTTTTCGACAAAAGTCGATAAGAGGTTTAATCATGGACAGCATTAGAATGCATGAAATTAATAATAATATTCCGGTCCAGAAATAATTTTTATAAATCCTGAAAAATTTTGTCAAAAAACCTTCGCTTTCATGTTTACATGTTTAATTCTCACTGCCAAAGAAGCCATATTATATTTAAGGACATTTCGTAATACTCTGGTTTATTTTGACTCAAATTATTAATCACGCAGCAAATATATTATTGATCACTTTATATTAAAAATGTGAAGGGTGTGGAAAGATAATATAAAAAGGGCGGAGTGTAAAATCTCCCTTTTCCATGTTCCTGCTCTAACAAAGATAAACTGAGCAAATAATAAATACGAATTATCAATATTCTTATCAATTCCATATCCTGTTGTGAAACCATAAATATTAGATAATTTCTTTGAATTTTAAATTTCGAGTTGGAATATTAAAACTATTGTAAGTATTAAGTAACTGAAAGTTGTTTATATCGGAAGTTGTTCTACATTCCGCGGTTTTTCTTCACCGTGACCTTGTTTTTGAGCAAATGAATGGGTTAACGCATTAATTTAATTTGTGATGTGCGATAATTAACCGAAGCGGTAAATTAAACGTTGCGTTATTTTTTCGAAATGCCAAGTGTCCTATTTGCATTGTGACTCTCAACTCAAAATTTGTACAATAGAAAAATAGGAATGTCATCGCTCTTATGACAAATCAATTTAAGAATGTTTGCAAGTTTTCAAGAATCCCACTTCTATTTGTCAACAACAAAAGAAAAATCAAATTTTATACACTCCAAGGACATCGGTTTTCCTTTTATTGTGGTTTGAGATTTTATTAGAAATCATCAATCCTTGTCAAGAAAAGCGACGATTAAATTCTGTTTGATTGGAGAAGGCGGACTTTTGATTGCTTAAAAATTTCGAAAATTAACTCGAGGTAATGTTTGGGAATAACTTAGCAAAAATAACAAATAATGGAAAAATCTGCAACTGTCGGACTTTCTAAAGTCCAATTTAAAATGCTTCGAAAACATGTTGTTGCATCCCAGATAAACTTTCGTATTTGTATTTACATTAGAATCGCATATCTTCACCTGGTCAGCTCGATGGCCATCTGCTGTCATTGTGGTGTTGAAATGACCCACTGCAATTGAGGGACAAGCGAACAATTGTATAGAACTAGCTAACGCCAAAATGGGGGACCGACCGATGTTGATTTTGCACTCCGTTCAAAATAACTTAAATATTAGAAAAACACAACCAACAATACGTGATAACTTTTAAAACACATCCTGCAGAAGTCAATTAAGTAATAGTTGACGTTTTAGTTTTTATGCGGATAAATAATGTATTTCGCAGGTGCAAACCTTGAATTTCTTTTTATTTAATTAGACCAAAATTTTGAAAAACCCAAATTGTTCAAAACTTACCGAAAAATGAAACTTTGAAAGTACAACGATTACAATAGTCTAGCTAATGGAAGCTATAGAACTGACAAATTGTTATCCAGAAAATTGAAAATTAACCATCGGTTGGGTAAGATAATAATAACAAACAAAAGCAAAATAATTTTTTTCAAATCAATATCGAAAGTAATTTAACATTTAAATATTTTATATTCCAAGCCATTAAATAAATAATTCAGAATGTTGTATCAAATTTTTACATCGCATTAAAATCACATTCAAAAAGCATTATTGATTCTATAAAACCACAAAATAGTAAATTCGACTTGAAAAAGTTTTTCCATCAGGCATCGCTGTAATTTTAAAAGTAAATCGCATTTTTTGGCAACAAATTGGTATAAAATTTGTGTATATGGAAATGTATCCATTGTTTGGGCACGTCAAAAGCACTTATACCTCTGAGCTTTGTACTATTTGCTAGAATGGGCTCCAACAATTACCCGTCAATCAGAAATCACAGGAGAGGCTCAATCTGGTCAGTTGCAAATCACAAAAGCTGTCTGGACAATAAGCTTTGTTAGAGGCACAAAATTCACAAATCCACAGTTTGCATTCTGCAATCGTCAAAACGCAAAATTTTGCTAAATTTTAATTTTTGTTTTAAAACTCCAAATCTGCTGATGAAGTTTTTGCAACAATCAATAACGCGTAAGTGTGTTTATCTTAGAAAAAGCAGGATCAAATATTTGCTTTATGTTTTGGCACGTGTCATATGTCCATTTAGTTTTTTACCCCTGCAAAAAATGGGATGAAAAAGTGCATGTAGGGCAACGGTCAAATTCGTATAAGTTCACGACAAAAGATTTTTTATCATTCGTACAATAGGGGGATCACAATATTTTTTTCTGGCACTTGCAAATCCTAATCTGTCTTTTATTGGGGCAATTTCATACATTTTTACAAAAATATTATTTCTAGTTGAACGGATTTTTGTTACTTTGTGGAAGCACAGAATATTGAAATGACGCTGCATTAACGGACTTGAAATATACAATTATAGTATGGTTGACCGTAATTATTAACAGCATGAAGTAAAATAATCAATCAATATCAAATATTAATTTTTCTGTGAGTCATCGAATATCAGCAAAATATAATCGTATAATTCTATTGGTGCAATTTCCCCTATGTCAAAAATTACGATTGGTTAGTAAAAAGAGGGTGAAAAGTTTACCCTTGTTTTTTAACTATTTTACCTACCCAATAACAATCTGCTATTAACTGAAAAGCCAAATTTCAATGCTTTATCTAACATTGTTTGTTACATGGCTTTTTTATATGGAGCACTTACTACACGCAGGCCGCCCTAAAATTAACGAGGGATTGTTACAATAATTTTTTTAATTGATTTTCTTTATGCTTCAATTCAGCCACCAACAAGAAAAATTTTTATTTATTATTTAACTTAAAATGGTTTGAAAATCGTAAATATTAGAAAAGTTCCCTTTTGCTTTTTAATTTTTTAAAAATATTTTGAAAAGTTTTACGCGGGGATTCCCCTTTGATTTGATTTATCAGCTTAATAATAAATAACTTACATTTTTCAAAAAACCAGAATTAAGATATTTTAAAAGTTTTTTACATTTTTTTAACATAATAAATGTTTGAATTTATTGAATCTCAATCAAAAGGCCCACTACCTTGATGTTACCATTGTTACCATTTTGAAAAGAATTTAATTATTCAAAAGCAAACTCGTTACAACTTTGATTGTATGATGGCTACAACAAAAACAGCTACATCAACTAAGTCATAATATAACAATAATATTTATTAATCATAAAATGCAGCTACATACGGAGTATAGTACAATCCTTAAGTACAATATAATTTAGAAATGTCTTGTTTAGGTAGCCAATCAATAAAACTCTCGGTTTTTACTTACGCGTTGAGAAAAATTCTCAAGAAATTTTCTCAAAAACATGTGGAATTGTGGTCTTGGCTGACCATTTCATTTTATAAAGAGTTTTTCGGTGGTTTGCCATTGCCTATGAAGCCTTGTGAATTTTCTTTTGAAAATGTAATCTTTTTAAATAAAACTTGAAATTAAAAATTAATTATTTTTAAATTTCTTTTCAAAATCTGCCGGCCTGTTTTCAGGTAAATCTTATAATAAATTTATTCAGACAGCTTATGCTCTTTAACTACTATCCAAATTGTAAAAACAATTTTGGAATAAAACCAATAATTTATTCATATGGTATCAATTTTCTGTAAGTACCCATTACTTAATCAAATTGATAACTGATTATTCATTAAGGTAGGTACCTAGAACAGTTAATAGCACTTATTTTGACTTATTCGCAACAGCAATGTTTTATAAATTAATCATTCAATTCATTAAATACCAATAAGCAATATAATTTTTTTTCGATTGATAGCTGATTACTAATTACTTAGATTAACTACTTCAAATACTTCAAAAATAACTACAATAATTATTCATTCAAATTTTTTTAATTGTTTAACAAAAATAAATTAAATATTTATTATAAATAAATCAAAAATGTAATCCAAAATTAAACTCAAATTTATTATATTTTGATCGGCAATACAATTTTTATTTCAAATAATAAAACCAATTAATCTTAAAAATGCCTTTTTTCCATTTAATGTGAATTATTTAAAATTTTCAAAAGAATTTAAATACAATATGGCGGAATATAATTGATTCCAATGTTGCCAAGTTTATTCTTTTCATTTGAAAACAACGTAGTAGCAGCGTCCTCTATAACATACTAGCCCAACTGCTCATACGAAAATTTTTTCCTGGCAGAAACCTTAAGTACTATTGCCGAAAAATTTGTTCGCTTTTATCGACTTCCTACAAGAAAAGTTCCAAAACTTTATCTGCCAATATTAAAAAGATTTTCTTTTTCTTTTATTTCTTTCTTTTTTTTTAATGAAAAGCAGTTTCTTATTATTTTTTTATTTTAATTTTTGGTTTATTGCAAAAAAATCCTGTTTCTTCCTGTTTATTTTTTTATTATATTTATAATATTCTTTTTAATTTTAAATTTGTAACCAAAATAATATACTATTTTAAATTGTTTGTACCTTTTTACTTTTTAATTTTTGTTTACTTCTGGAGCACAAATGGATAAGGGGAGTTTTTGGTTAAAAATTTAATAAGTCTTTCATTTTTAATTCAAATCTTTGTTGTTTTATACTTTAGTAGAAAAGTATACTTTAGTATCAATAAGATTTTAAAAAAAATTTATTATGAATTATTTTATCAATATCTTTTTTTTTCAAAAATTTCAAAAATCATAATTCGCGAACCGACAGAAATATTTATGTGATAGCTCTCCCAACATCAGATATCAATACAAAAATATGTGTGCAGAAATGTTGCCAAAAAAATTGACATTATTGAAAAGCATTGATCTTTAAATAAACTAACATAACTTCGGGAATTTTCAGCTGTCGCATCAGCGGTTATCTTGAATTTCAGGAAAAATTTGTTTTTATTCCACAACTCTCTTATTTTCAACTTTTGACTAAAAACCAAGTAACCAAACATGTAGGAAATTTAATTTTCTATAACTTTAGTTATTACCATTTTTTGTCTACAATCCATATTTTTTGACTTGAACTTCAAAAACGGAGCAAAATTGTATTACTTTTATGATCATTCTTAGGTGAAAACTAAAAATGAGTAAATTATGAGTAAAAAAATGGATTTGGACTACCAATGGCCTTCCTCAACGATTAAAAACAAAATTATGGAATCGAATTAATGTAATTTCAGCAATAAAATTTGTACATAGCGATTGGGCTAAACATTTTATTATACTCCACATGATTAATAAGTTACTTACATTATATTTCCCTGTGTTTATCATTTTTAATTTTATGAAATTTTGTATCTCAGTGACTTTTAAAAGCTGCCTACGACGCACAGTCAAGTTTTTTACTATACTAATACACTAATTGATTTTTAATTATTGCTCATTAATTAATTGTTACCTACTCATTAGCCAATCGATTTTTTAAAATTAAAATGCGGTGAGCAAACAACAGCAATAATTATGCAAAATTTAAATAGAAACAAATAAGAATAGTAATAGTACCTTGTGTATTGAAAGTGGAAAATGATTTTTTTATGTGCTACTGTTCTGAAAAATGCACTTTCTGTCTTCTTTGCTATTACTAAATAGTCTAATTTGTGATAATTAATGTTGAAAGTGCTGTACTGGTTAAAATAATTTACGTACTAAAAACTAATTATGTACTGCTCATTGGTTCGTTAGTTTATGTTTAAATTTAAGCAGAATAATAAAAAGCAATACACCATATCAAATTAAAATCTGACAATGTTACTAGCCAGTGGTGAATTACTCACTCAAATAAATCAAATACATGATTATTCAAATAAAAATCTACTTTTGCTTACGAGCTGAAATATAAATAATTAAAAAATTCAAATATTACAATATTTTCAGGTAAAATACTTTTACCTGTTACCTAATTGATTTTTTCTAACGTTTTTAATTTTTTTTAGGAAAATTAAAACAATAAATTTATATTTGCCTTTAATATTTATGAACATTTTTACATATAAAGTACTTTTATGAGACAAAATGATAACAATAAATGACGATGATAAAATAAATAATTACAAGGTACTGATTTTTAGTCTTAAATTATTCTGCAATTCAGAAATTTTATTCATTTTATAAAAGGTACCTACTTAAACTAATTTTAAAATAAGTAGGTAAAAAATAAATTAACTAAATCCATACGTAAAAAATTGAACAACTAATAACCACAGTTTTTGTACTTAAAACCCAAACTAGCAGACGTAAGTACAAAATTATAAATAAAAATCTACATTGACCATAAAATAACAACAAACACGTAGTAATGCATTGTACACGGTACATACCCGAAATTATAACACTGTATTATACTATTGATTAAACTATACAAAAAAAAATTAAAAACTTGATTTTTTGAAATATAAAATTAACTCTAAAATATTTGGTTCTATTTTTCAAAAAAGGGACACTTGCTGTATGTGCTCCGCCTGTACAATAGATTTGAGACCAAGGCAGCTAAAATAGGATGGTAGGTGCCACGATAGGTTCCGCTCCGATTGTGCTGTTTTCATCACCGCACGTGAGGCACTATATTAGAAAATTGTAAATAATACGTCGACAGAAGTGTATTTTGCGAGATAACGTGCAAGCTCCATTTTATTTCAACGCAAATTTTAGACATATTTCTCTTAATTACATTAATTTAAAGTAGGTACCTAAAGACGGATGCTCTTCCAATATTTACAATGCGTTTTTCAAACAGGTATAAAAGTTATCGTTTGTTTTTTGAACACTAAAGCTTATTTAATTAAAATGTGCACACAACATAGGATGGGTACACTTAAATGCATATACACCGAAATTTTGTAAATACAAGTAGCAACAGCGATAAATATTTTGGATTTCATACGAGAATGCTCATTTCTGTACTTTCAAACTTAAAATCTTTGGTGTTCGTTATCGAAACACCCTCGTATGTTGTTCTGCTTTAAATGTATCGTACAATATCTTGCTTGGTTGTATTAGCACCTATTCTACGTAATTTTAACAAATCAACACGAAAGCTTTTACATCATTGAAGCTAGAAAAAAAAATAGGTGCCAAACCAGAGATCGAGTTGTGGGCCGACATGAATAAATATAAATTTGCACTTTTTTTTTTGATTTGATTATTTTTATTCACTCGCACCGCAACTCGAATCAAAAACGATGTCGAACTATGTTCTTATTAATATTATAAACAAATTGCAGAATATCATCTCAAAGTGCTACACGATCGTGATGCACCACCTACATTATCTAAACACGAACGTGTGGAACGTACTACAGCTTCGGACATAAAATTTTAGGCTACAAATATTCAAATATTGCTCTTTTGTAATAATCAGTCTAAATATAAAATTCGGTTCTCTCTCACATTAAAACGAAATTTAATTTACAAATAAATAACTTTGTCTTGAGAATTTTTCTGCCCTTTTAATTAAATCGCCATTTCACAAAATGAAGATTTTCTTAAAGCAACAGTGGAACGAAACACTATGCTAAAATAAATAAACTTTTAAAACTTAACAACACTTAAAAACTAATGAGCACAGAAAATACATCTTAGGTACATTCGATTATGTGTGGTTGAGACGACTCAATTACACTCGGCCTCGGCTCTTTATTTGGATGACTCGACGAGGAAGGTACGGTTCTATGAGTTACGGGCTGTAGGGAATTTGCCGGGAGTTGCCTAGGCAAATTCGAATGAAAACCCGGATGACTATTTGGAGACTGTGCTTGATTGTGAATTTCGAAGGATTCCCTCGAATTATCGTGAATTTCCTTGTTCGACTCCAAAGAACCTGACGAGTTAAAAAAAAAATTAGTCAGGCGAACCGACTTCCGCAGTTCGTTCAACTTACTTATACTTCCGTCCGATCCAGCATATTCGTAGTATCCTTTTGGGGACCTCAAATCGCTGGTTTCTTCGTCGACTACCGTACAATTCGTAGTTTTCCAATGTGTTCGGAGACCAGATGCGCTGATGTAATTTTTACCACAACCGCTACAAACAAACGGTCGCTCATTAGTGTGCAACCTTTTGTGCAATTTTAGGTGCACGAACTGCGTAAATTTAGCGGGACAAAAGTCGCAGGCGTATGGTTTTTGCCCGCTATGCAGCCTTAAGTGTGTTTTCAAATTTGAAGTTGACGAGAAGCGCTTTTTGCATACGTTGCATTCGTGCGGCCTTTCGCCCGTGTGCACCAAATGGTGTTTTTGTAAATGGGCAAGTTGTGTGAAGGATTTGGTGCAAACGTTACATTTGAAAGGCCTTTCGCCGCTGTGTGTTCTAAGATGAACTTTTAAATTTGAAAGTTGACCAAACGTTTTTGAACAGACGTTGCATTCGTAGTGCATTTTTCCATCTTTCTTCTTTAAGGGATACGGCAGACTTTTGTAGCCTCTGGGAGAGTGTGGACTTAGAGGACTACAGCTTCTTCCGTTTGACGTGTGGTCCGGGCTCAGGGAGTTCGACGAGCCCGGCCTACCGTTCGAATGTTGTATTGGATTTAATGGTGTTAGTAAATTGTGTGATATTATGTGGGGATTTTGGATGATTAAGTTTGCGGAATTTGAGTGATGATTACTTCCGTAACTGGTACCATTTGAGATAGAATATGGCGTGGGAGGTGTCGAAGAGTGAACTATGTTGTTGGATTGATAAATGTTGTAGTAATTGTTCGATTGTATGTGGTTTGAGTAATTTTCGGGTGGAATATAAATGGCGTCTGAAGGTTGCGGACTTGGAGATCTATCTTCGTGAATCATTGGGGGTGGGGAATCCACGTTGTGAATGACTAAGCTGGAACTCGAATCTGGACTACTGCACGAAACGGTTCCATAACGATGACTCTTCTTGTAAGAATATGCCATTTCCGTGGGAGACGTCGGAGGCGGTGTTGCGTTCGAGTGACGTTCATTGTTGTCGTTATTATTGGTATCAGTTCTGTTGAGTAAAATATTCTCGAGTATACTAGAGGTCGGGGGAGAGTATCTGGTGGTGATGGGTGGACCTTTAACATCGGATTCGTAGTACTGTTTAATAGGAACTTCTGCGGGAGGCGAATCGATGACTATCACCGTGGGCGGCGACGGTGTCATTTTGGGAGTAACTTCTTGAAAAGAATCTGTGCGAATTTCTTTTTCGTAATCGCTTTCGCAACTTTTGCCGTTTTTGTAAGGTTTCGGAATCTTAATCTTAATTTTGCGAAAGTCGTTCTTTTGCTCGCAAGCAAACGACGGTTGCTGAACAATTTTTGGAGAGGTCGATTTTTTGCTAAAATCGAGAACGTAATTATCGTCACCGTCCGAATCGCTCGAATCTTCCGGTGGGGTAAAAGCATCGTCGTGATACTCGTTACTGTGATAGCCTTCGTCGGAACGTACGCTTCCATCGGTCGGTGTCAATTGGTGTTGCTCGTATTGAACATCTTTAATGGAAACAACTTCGCTGGCCAATATTACGTTAGTTGAAGATTGCTGAATTTGTTGAGCCTGCTTTTCGGCTTCGGCTTGTTGTTCACCTAAACAAAAAATTCGGTAATGTTTCGAAGCGGATTTAACGTTTCGAGGCTTACGCAATTTCATCAACATGAGCTCTCCGGTTAAGGGGTAGGAAAGTCTCGCCGCAAATTCCCGGCAATACCAGACCAGAAGTTCTTCGTTTGGTAAAATGTGCTTTATGGTATAAAAGTATATTCCCATTTTATACTGACATGCAATTAGGTTTTGCCAGCTTGTGCAGTAGGCAGGGTTGACGTACCTCATCCAATTAGCTATGGAAGTGTCCATCGCATCGATGTAATAGAATTCTTTTCGATCTTTGAACATCTGAAAATTAGAATTATTAAGATTAATAAAAATTATTTCTAAATTTGTTTTGGCAAATATAAGATTCGAGCCCTCGCGTACTTCTAATTTAAGACTTTTGTTAAGCAATCAATGCTTTCGGTTTCAAATTATTTATAACTCAAAAGTTTTCTAACATTGAATCAACTAACTTTATTATTGAACGAAAACATACCTTGTGCTTTGCAGAATTCTTTTCCAAACAGTCTTCTCGTAACTGAACCTGGAGGAAAATAAATTTAAAGGAAACTTGGAAAATGGAAAAGCAAAATTAAACTTACCCTCCAATAAAATTTTTTATTAGCTTCATTTGAGACTTCGTTTCTATCGTACTCTAAGCCCACCAGAGGTCCAAATCGTGTTCCTCGTGGAATGTAACTGGTACTCCAAACTCCTTGAAACTATTTTGAAAAAAAGAATTGTTAATTGGGAAGGTTTCGTTTGGAAATATTTGTAACTGTGTGCTTACGTCGGGTAAAGCTTGCGACTGTTTCAAAACGAGATTCCTGGGAAGAGTTAACTCTGCCCTATTTGGAGTTCCAATAGATACGTTTATGTCAGGAACTATGTAGGTACATTGTTTTTCAAAATCTTCTTCGCACATGGTGTTGTAGTTGTAGTCATCTTCGGATGACGCAGCTGTATCAACTTCCATTATATCCTGCAATTTTATTATAATTAAGCACATTTGAAACAGTGTGTTAGCTTCTCTAGAGAAGAGAAAGCTCATAATTTGATGTTTCGGTGATTAAAAAATATCAATATTCATTAATAAGTTTACTTCGAATTCGGTTCAATAGTGAAACAAAAAAAGCAAAATCAATTAATATGTGACCTCTACCCCAGTCCAAGGAAGTAGTCAATGAAGCTAATGTTGCATAAGCTTAATGTATAAAATTTCAATAATAATTAACTGTATTACCAATTCGTTAACGAAGGGCAGGAGAAAGCGTTTATCGATAATCAAAAAATTACGTTTTTTCAAATTTTATAATCGATATAGCAAGTGTAAAGTGAAAGGAAGATATGGGTCAGTAAGTGCACTTGCTATCGACCGACGCCGCGACGCTAGTTGCATTCTATTTTACGTCATTGCATTTCTGACGTCACAAAATTTTGAACAGTAAACCAAGCGAGTTTTTTAATTACAAAAATAAGTTTCTCACCTGTCGCATTTTGAAATTGGTGTTGGTTCTTCTAATTTTAATAGGGCATCACAAAAATCTGCAAAAGAAAAAAAAATTAGACAACTGCAGCTACACCAAGAAGTCTTCGAAAATCAATATTTTATCCAAATACGAATCAATTCACTTTCATGAAAGTTAGGTTATTGGGCTTTTTGAATGGGGGGGGGCTCTCGAATCGGTCTCAAAGTTTAAATACGAGTAGCACAACTTAAGTGCATTTTTGATACCACAACTGCATCACGATTCAATAATTTGCCTAACATTGAACGCAGCATAAAGATCCGTCAGGGTCGTACAAATAACCAAACAGTTGCAAGGTTGCAAAGCAAGAGAGCACTAGGAAATGCACTCTGTGGAAGAAGAAAACCTACTACGTGATGTCATTTATGCACGATCCAACCTTGCACTATTATTAGTGCAACATTAAATAACTCGTAGATTAGCCATAAGATAATTGATGTTTGCGTTCCAAGTTATTTCAATAGTCTTCGATTTTTGGATAACCACGATTTTTTTAATAATATTTTCTCCGACTAAAATTTGATATAAAAAGAAAATTAAATGAGAAAAGCAGCTTCCAGTGCTAATACAACCAAAATTATTAAAATTATTTCATACATTGAAATAAACCAAGCCGCTTATTAAAGAAAAATAATAAATTGATTTTCCAATTTTACGCTGGAAAATTTCTTAAATGCCATTTGACATCGGAGAGAACAAAATCAACAAAACAATGGCAGACGATCGAAGACAATGGTCGAAACTGCTCAAATGAGAAGATGGAATGGAAAAAGTTTTACATATCACAAAACCAAAAATTCGATAAGAATTAAATCCAAAATTGCTCAAACTATTCATTATAAAACGATTTTCCTGCAACGGATAGTAACGAAGGATTCGTTAACTTTTAAGTGCCTAATTAAAGGGGAATAATTCGGTTTTTTAATACTTAATCTTGATTTTTGCTAAATTATGTTTCCGGTGTTATTATTGCATTTTAAGCTTTGATTGTACGTTCAATCACCTCACAGCAAAATTACGTGCAATTCACTTTCGTTTCCTCAAAAACAAAACAAAATGGCGGATTTTTACTTCATATTAAATCTATTAATTTATTAAATATATTATAACAAAATTTTCGAAACTGCAATGTATCTATATTATAGAATTTTGGGAGTTCTAGGCGCTGAGGACCCCCGAAAATTAAATTTAATATTATGGATTATGGATTCTGATATTCCGAAATTTTTTTATTCAATCAATTAACAAATAGTTAGATTAATTATATCAAATAGGTTATAATTAAAGCGATGTTACATAAACAATTTGCAATAATTTTCTACTAACCTTGAAATGCACTTGAAACTGAACATTATTGAAAATAAATAATTTGCTTTATCTGACATTGGATTACTGCATCTTAATTATAAGATAATATTTATGGCAAATTCTATGTTTATTTTAATTGGAATTTAGTCTTAAAACAATAATTAATAAAATCCAAATAAAGGTCAAAGAGGGTCGTAAAAAAAATCTTAAAGGAACTGTTTTTTCTACAATTTTTGGCAAACACCATGCGGTTAATTTATTATTAAACAATACCACATACAAAATTTACCTTGACAGATGTTTGGTATTTTAAAATAACTTGCTTGAAGGGCGTCGTTTTCTACGTATTATCAACGGAAACGAAGAGTCGGCCATTTTGAATTTTCACTTTTGAATATATCGAACACACAAAAAGGAAATTTTTTCACTTATTCTCACTTGAGTTTTTCAAATGTTGCTTTCAAGAATTGTTTAATTTTTTTTACTTTTTTTATTGTGATTACAAAATTTTGAAAATTGTTCTTGCGAGATTTGTGCAATGGTGATCCAAAAATAGACTGATCAATAACAGTTTCGTTATCACTTTTTAATTTTTAACATATTAATGCACTTTAATTGAGAAAATTGAACGTTTCCTCACCACCACTACAGTCAGGGGGGGGTCCTTTTTGTAATTTAGTAATTCACATCAATTAAATTTTTCCAAATTCAACTTTGTATTTTTTTTACATTTTTTAATTATCGATTTTATAAAAAAGCTCGATAAGATTTCAAATAATTTTATAACGCAACTTCTTATTGTTAAAAAATTAGAAACTAACTTAAATTACGACATTTGATTAGCGGAAATCAAATTAATACTGCAGAATTGTCAAAGGTTAAAACGTTAATTAAATGCACTGATATCCATTGTAAAAAGTGACATTCAACAACGAAGTTTAATTGTAATTTTTCATAAATATGCCCTACTGTCGTTATAGCAAATATTTATTTATTATCGATAATCTTCGGAATAACAAATTAACGACGCATAATTTTTTTTAACGACGTGGGGCTGAAAAAGTGAGTTTCTCGTGAGGAGCGTTACGCACAGCTTAGAAACGCACCAAGATACACAAATTTTGGCGGGAGCACTCGCGGAGAATTGGGAAATGCACCGGCTGTTAGCCTACTGAGCGTCTCGACGCCGACCTAGCACAACACACTCTGGCGTGTACTTATGCAACATTGCATTATACTGCGTTCGCTCACTCTTGTGCATGTGCATCCTTACAAGCGCATATTCAAAAAAATTAATTTTATTTCGGAAAATTTAAAACAAAAAAGGAAATCTTTTTAATTATTTTATAGAAAAATTCGTCAGTATAAAAAGTTTTCCAACTTTCATTTTACAATGTCGATATTGACTGCTATCAGCTTATTGACAAATTTGTTTATTGCTTATTAGTTATTGCTATTTGGAAATTTTCATCTTTATTGACCCATGAAAAATTCAAATTAATAGTTTATACGAATAAAATTTTTACTAGAGAAAGAAAAGTGCATCAAGGGATGATTTTTTACGAGCTTGAAAGTTTCAGAACAAACTGAAGATGAAGGTTTTATTGCCAAAAAATAAAAATTTTTGATTAATTATTATTACAAATAGCCAAATGGCTGTAAGGAGTCTTTTCCACATCGCAGAGCACGCAATTTCGAACATATAAACAAAAATAAAATTAATTACAAATTGGCTTGGGCGTTGGTGTCACCAAGCTGTGGTAATAACTTTACACATCATAGAACGTACGGTTTTGGTTATTTTTTGTGGTAGTAGAAAGGACTGAAATATTATTTTGTACTTTTTACCTTGGTCTCTTTATTCTCGAAACTGCAAATATTAACAAATTTTTAATTCAACTTTTCAGTTTCAACAATTGCATAGTAGGAAAAGGTTAAATACAGTAGAACTTACTAAGCCAGGCACAAAAATTTTTTTTATTGTTTAATTCAGCTAATTAAATCCACAAAAATAAACTTAAATATAACTAAAATTTACAGCTTATATTACCGTATATTATCTTCTGCATTTAATGATGTAAAACAAGTAAAAAAAAAATTAGCAAAATTGTATCTACTGTATATTAGCTAAATCATTGTATCCTGGGTGCTTTGTTGTGAACTAGCTTTGCACATCATAGAGCATGCAATTTTGAAATTGCTCCCCGAAAGTAGGGAGCTTGGGATAAACTAATGATTTAGGTACATAACATTTTGAAATTCTACTGGGCTTAAAACTTCAAATAAAAACTTTGTATTAATATTATTTTTAACTAAAATTTAATAAATTTTGAAATTTCTAGAGTAGTAAATTACTAAAATCTCACTTAAACTACAAAAAATCTTTATTTTTAGTATTCGATTTAACAGGTTCTTCAGTTGTAAGCTAGAAATATACTCACAAATAGAAAAGTAATTTAATTTTTAGGTTTAAAAAATATTTGATAAAAAATTTCATTTGGATTTTTTCGCCTTATAGAACCATGGGAATGAAAGAGCATCAAAAACAGGTCTGCCAGTAGTGTAATTATTAAAAAAACGAATTACTATTAATAATTTGAAATTTTTAAATATATTTTATTTTCTACGTTTCGAGCCAGATCATCATTATCAGGAAATAATAAAATAATAAAATCTGAATCTATTAAAAATAATATTATTAGATTGCCAAGGTTGAGTGGCCTTTTTATTAATTTAATTATATTTAAATAATTAATATAAAATATTGTTTTAAATTAATTAAAAATAATTATTTCTGTATATTACAGTATGTTACTATTTTTATAGCAGAATTTTCACTCATCAGATCTCCTCTATTACCGTGGTTCACAATTCACGTTACATTACGAACTTTAGGTTCAATATGTTAGCTAAACAAACAGAGAAAATCAGAAATTTCATTTTTTATATAAAACAGAAACTTAAAAAATATAAAAAATTTCGTTAAAATCTAAATTATTTCTCGTATTTTTTGTCTAGATTTGTAAAATAAGGTTTGCTGTATTTCTTGTCACAGTCGTCTTGTCGAGGAAAATCTAAATTTTTTAATCAAAAAAATGAAAAGCATACAATGCTGATTAACTTTCTTATTCTTTTTATTTTTCATCTCTGTATGCTTTTAAACTTTGTGTTTTCCTTTTGCCTTTCAAGTTGTTAATTAACTAAACAATTTATTTATTTTAATTTTCCTTTCATCACAATAATTTCATTTTAATTTTAGTAAGATTTTTTCTAATCAGTGGGTCAAGCTAATCGCACATAAACCTGTAGACCAACCAACATAGTTTTGGAAAAAAAAGTTCAGTCTGAATTTAGTGTATTGACGTAGCGTGCAAACAACCCCCTCAATCGTATTTTTCAATAAATCATCGAATATTCTATTGAGTCATACGTAAAAAATTAAATTTTTCCTTGCAAATTTAAATTTAGATTTGTTTTATCCTCAAATAGCATTTGATTAATTCAAATTTAGCAAATGCACTTTTACGAAAACAAAATAAAAGTGAAATTACGGAGATCAATAGTGGTTCAACGAACTTGCTAGGCAGGGAACGTTCAACCCGGAGATTCCAGGGCAAAATCGGGGAATCGGAAATTTTAATAAAAATTGCGGCCTTTCAAAATAAGCATTCCTTTCGAAAAGGAGTAAATGCACTTTTCTTAAAAAACATTATTCAAGAAAATGAAACCCTGGAAAATTCTTAAAGTCGCAAAGTGAAAAATGTGAAATTAACATACAATAACACAAACAGGTTGATGTGTTCATTCATAAGTTTTCCCTCTTATATTATAAAATACTACAATAACTCGCTCGTGGCAAATTGTAATTGTAAAGTAAGTGTGATAATTCTTATCAGTTTTCAGTAGTCTGGAGCGCCAGGAATCGATCGAAATCCCGACTTGCGTGACGGTTACCATGGAAAGTGTTGGCCCAGGTCATGCGGGGTCAAACCCGGACCTTCCGCATGCACATTTCTGTTAAACTACCCCTCCAATGTTTTGGTTTTGTTTGGGGATTACTTAGAGCAGTCATAATGTCGATGAACTCTCAATTTTTCCTCGTATACTAGTAATTTTCCAATCACATTTTCCGTTATAACAAATCTTATTTATCTCAAGCCGTTTTTTAATTATTTTTAATTTCATGCATTAGGATGATTACTATAATTACGAAATTGCAAGTGGGATAATTACCCGACGATGACGCTTGCTGATTACAGGACTCAATATTACAGTAATATTATAATGCAAGAACCTGATGAAATAATTAGCAAAAAAGCTGAAATCGGGAAGAATTGACGATTAGAAATTTTTATTTGAATTACTGCACAAATATACTGCAATTTACGCTTATGCTGAAACATAAAATAAAATTTATGTTGGAAAGACATAATGGAGAGTTAGTTCTAATAGCTGTAAATATAATAAAAATATATTTTATTATCAACTTTTTTACACTATTAGATTATTATATTGTACTATGATTGGCATAAATCAGGTCAACTTGACTAACTGACCAATAGTATGAAAGAACTTGACTTTCGCACTATAACAAGTCTATGTGTACGAATACGCCTATTGGCCTTTTGTCCTAAAAACTACACTTGACCTACAAGAAGTAGTCTTTTGTACATGTAATACATTACGAACATATTATAGATTATTAACTTGGGAGTTGCAATTTTGCAAATTTAAAATTTTCCTACCCCCAGCTGCCCCTACACATCGTAATACTCCCTTAACTTCTTTTTTTGTAATTTTAATAATTTTAATTTTAGTTTTAGTTATAAATAAATAAATTCGACTTGGAAAAATAGCAAGGATATATTAAGTGCTTTATGGAAGGATCAAAAGCTTTAAATAGGATATCAACATTGAGAACGTGAGTTCAACGTTCGACAGTAAAACTACTCCCCTAGTTTTCCCCACTCAAGTTTTCCACTTCCGTGTTCTTTCCATCACCACAATACAACCGAAAATTTTTGTTGTGCGATTTTCAGCGTAACAAAAATAACTTTAGGAAAAATCGAAAATTTACAAATCACTCTCGTTGTTTGTACATAATTCCAAGTAGCGAGACACATAAATTTTAAAAATGACATTCTTTGGTTAAAGGATTAGGGACGGCGGTTTTACAAAACTTGAAAGAGTTTACTTGACCACAAATTGCCGTTCAAACTATTAAAGGAGGCGACAGATGGTTGCTTCTATTGAAACCAACTTGTTGATTCGGTTCTTAAATGAGGAAAAATGGTTAGTTAGTTTAGGTGAATAAATAAAGCTTAATGGATTTTCTTGATCCTTCGTTAGTTTTTGTTTCGGAATATTCTGGTAAGTTATTCGTAACTGTATTTTTAATTTTTTCGAAATTAAATAAGTACTTACGAAATTTAAGAAACCTGATTTTAAGAAATAAAACGGTAATTGCGCTTAAAATTACATGGTACCCCTACATGGAGGTTCGTGACTCGACACCGAAAAGGAGGATCATTGTTAAAAAAATATTAATTGCATAATTATTTAAATAAATAATCTTGTGTATTGTTTAGTCATTCTGTAACAATAGAAGATTTTTTTAAATATTAAATTTTACAGTTACACATACCAGCATTATATCATCGGTCACCGTTAGACACATTTTGTGGGTAGAGGTAGGTTACGGTTACTGTGGGCAGGTGATATAATTTATCTTTGGTTTAGTCATGTAAATAAGGGTTCGGATCATTTACTTGCTTATCTAAAAATCAGGAACACCCAAAAATATTTTCAAAAATAGTTAACAAAAATGAATGCAACGCCGTGTACATCTTTTTATCAAAATATGTAACATGCGTATACGGAAGAGAACGTTGAACTGTCCCAGTGTCCTACTAATGCAAAAGAAAAGCTAACCAACTATACAATTCGCAAACTTACAACAAATAACTGCAATACTTTTTAGCAAACTACGACGGAGAGGGGGGAGGGGCCCTCGATGTTTTTTTCTAGAAGAAAATCAGGGGATCTACTGGACCAACTGAAAGTGGGTGAAGATCAAACTTTTAAGGGAGAAAGTTTTTCTAGAAAAAATCATTCAATTAGTCATCACTTTTAATCAAATTACTGGAACACCAAAAAAGTGTTACATTCCTACGTCATTCACCAACGACAAATTTTCCAGGGTTTCCTTCTTACTCCGGCGTCGAAGTCTCTCGAAGTTTCTTTTATAGTTAATTTCGTAATTTCTCTAAAAATTAATTTTTAATCCACAGAATTTTTTCTATAAATTATGCGCCATGGAAAAGGTTAGTTTCTTGAATATCAAATAGTAGCATTTTTTAATTTAACAGTTAGGACAAAGAAAAAATCGATGGATACGTGATTGACTGAATGTAGAACGAGCAAGCATTTGTTAATAGTTTTTGCGAAAGTATATTTGATGTGATAGATTCATAAGAAAGGCATAAAAACAGTTAATATGAAAAGATTTTTAAAAATACCATCAAAAATTTCATACGGCCGAATTTGCCAGCTCGGCCTTCGGCCTCATTCATTTTAAATTAAAAATATAAAAATTAACTGATAACAAACAGGATTCGTATGCATATCGAGGGATTTTGGCTTAAAATAATAATAAATATATTAATATCATATAAATTCGAATATTTCCGAAAAGGACAATGGCAAACCACCGAGGCAATTCTCGAAACCCACGCTAAATAGTAGGTTCTTATACTATTCGGGATCGCGCATCACAGACATAGGAGAAAGGGTCACGACGGTCATTAAGCAAACAATACAGCATTAGAAGAAGTATAATCAGCTCTAATAATATTATAATACTAATAAATGTCTAGATGCAGTAATATAATATTAAATTAAAATTTACAAATAAACAAGCTAAGAAAACGCATAAATTATTTCATAATTTTTATTATTGCTTGCTGATGATGATATTAAAGTCCGAAACGTGAGACAAAATTGCAGCGTGTTTGTTATGCGCCATAAAAATTAAAATTTTAGCGACCGTTAAAGTAGAAACTTTCATCTTGTCAAAATTAATACAGTTATGTCTATAATGGTCGAGATGGGCAATTTAGATAAAGTTTGCATATAAAAAAATTCGATTCAACCGATTACATCTTAAAATATTGTAATAAAATGCAACTTAAAACAACCTGAAATTTTAAACAAAAATCTTAGCAAGGTGGCAACTTTAAAGTTCAAGTTCCTAGTTAAGCGACCCTGAGCTTTACACGTACGTGACGCAAGGACGACCTAACATCAGCCATAAGTTCGATGAACCTCCTGTATACGTATCTACCTTTACTTTTTACTCACTACGTAAATGTTTATTTTGAAAATGGCAAGAAATAATAGCTAAATAAATCGAGATAAAGGAACATTTATATGAAATGTCTTATATTGGGGCATCATCTAATCAAGTGTCGCTATACGAAATTTTGACTCAACAATGGTCATGCTTGCATTGTTGCAACTCCAATTAAAATTTAATTATAGAAAAAATTGAGAATAACATAATTTGTGGTGTTTAGGCAAAATTTACACACAAAGAAGATATATTAAACTTCCAAATTAGTTTAATTCGTAAATTTGAATTCCTTCTTGCTTAAAAATCAAATGTATTCAAATTTTTTGAATATACCATCGCTCAAAAAAAAAAATAAAAATAATTCAAGTTTTTCAAATATTGTACTAACCTTAATATTAATTTTTCCTTAAGTAAATCCTTAATGTAATCAGTTCGTATCCTAATTGTAATAACAAAATCCTTATAGTGGTCACCACAAAAATACTATACACAATAATTTTATCACACTTGCGTTGAACAATTTTTGAAAATGAGATCGAATAATCCAAACTAAATTTACTTTGCAAATAATCCAAATTTTAATTTTGACAAATTAATGAACTAAAAAGTTTTTCACTAATAAACAATTCTTGGTTTCCTTTCGACGTCAAATCACTGCACCTAAGCACCTGTTAACACCGCATGGTAAGGGTTTGTGAAAACACGCAACAATATTCTTCCTCCTTCGTATACGTTTTCAAACTGACGATGTTGCAAGTTAAACTTGACCCTGTTGATTTCAAAGTGAGCGCCATGCCGGTGATCGTTGGAAGCTCAAACTAACGGGAAATTGGGTCGTTCACCTTCAAATTCTTAGATACCTTGAAAAAACTTAACGTAGTGGATTACGTTTGAGGAAGTTCTTCCAAAATAATCGATTACACTAACAATGGAAATAAACAAAAGTCCGACCGATCAAAATTTGGACCTCCTGTTTCTCCTCCATCTCATTTACATCCAATCTCTTTGTTGTAAATTTTTAATTTTTCAAAAGTTCATTAACTTTTAAAAAGTGCAAGTAAAAGTTCAAGGTTGTCTAAGTTCAAAATTTGCCAAAAACTCATTTTGACTTCAAACTTCCACGATTACTTTGGATTTTGGAAAGATCCAAAAATAGTCGGTTTACCTTGAATTGTGTTCAAGTATAGTATATTCATGTAATCCAATGATTATGTACTTACATACTAATTGTTCTAATTCGTCCTTCGATGACGCAAATTATTTTTCCAATATTTTCACCTTGCATAACAATGTCTTAACAGATTAATTCCCAATAATTCAGGTAGAACATATTATAACCATGACAGGAAAATTGGATAAGACTAAGGGTACCAGCATAATATAATAATATGCAAGCAATTCGTGTTACTCTTCTTATGCATCATTGAAGTCTCCGAATGATAAATGCTGATTTTATTGATGCAATTGCTAATATTAAGCTGTTCATGATGAATTTATCATGGTAATAATATCTCAAATGAAATTTCTTATAATCTTCTGTTCCTTCAAGCAGTAATTAATTTTTTGAAAAAATAAAAAACGACTTCTAGCTTGAAATTAAGAATGTAAACGACGATAATGACTTTTTGACAAGTTCAAGGTAAAATAAAATTTATGCAAATACTGGGAAATTATAAAGTATTCAATACCCCAATAAAAGCTTTCAAATAGCTTTCTTTGGCTACAAGTAGCAAATTTCTAAATTTGGAAACCAAGGGTGGTTTACCGTAAACCGCAACAAATGCTAATTTGATTTATGGTATATTACCAACAACGCGATAGGGGGTAGAAAGTTACATTTAACAAATAACTTTCTTTAAGGGTGAAAATTTAAGTAATCACTTTTTCTGTTAAAGTGAAATACTTTTGCTTGTACCGTTATTCTTAATGTTTTTGCTTGAAAAAATTTCAAAGGAAATTTTACAGTGAGATAATTTTTTCACCCTTTCATTGTGCCAGTAAGGACAATTTTTATTACAAAAATAAACTGGTTTGCGTCTCTGTTAATAATTTAATTTTTGCAATTTCTAATTACTTTTCAGGAAATGCGCTTGAAAAATTTTTCAAATAACCTTGGTAATTAAAATTTTTCAACTATAACACCGATTTTAAATGGGTTTTAATGATGAACCTAATTGGAATTGAATATTTTAAAAATTAATAGTTACCCACCAGCTTATAGCATTTCCAAAATTGTGGAAAAATTGAAATTTTTGCTTTTTAACTTTTCTGAAATGTAAGCAGTTCTTTATTTTCAATTGATATTCAAAGTTCAAGAAGTGTTTGCAATTAGTGATTGATTTGGTGATGATCCATCATCATTCCGAGTGTAACATAGTACACTTATGGGTATATACCATTTACTCTTTCATAAAACATCCTTGGTTCATGAATTATGAAAACAATAACTTTATTTCTCAAATACCTATATTATAAAAGTAATAAATATACGAAGAGGGATTAAAGGACGAAACGGAATAAAAAAAATATATTGTTTCAACTGTTTTTCTGCAATTTTTGGACTTTCACCGCTCTCGCTCGTCCATCAATCTTGCAAACTTACCCCAAAAAGACCAAGTCTCCTATTTAGTATCAATATTGATGCTAAATAAATTTGATTTATTAAATAAATCAAGATTTTCCAAAACAAAAACCCATTAGGTTACACTGGCAGGTAATCACATTAAAAACTAGGAAAATCAAGAAGAAATTTTTTCCAAATTTTGTTACTACTACATTAATTTTTGTAATTTAATTTTAAAATTCCGTCTTGATCCGTGAGCATAATAATCACTGAACACTTTTAATTTGTTCAAATTAATCCACAGCGACAAGGTTATGGTTAGGATTGTACTAGGATGATGGTTAATTTAAATATGTACTTTCAAAAACGCGGTTTTTAATTTTAAAATCTGATCTTAAGAAGATATTTTAAATCATCCGCCAATCACGAGAGAAAAATAAAGAATAAATTTACCTTTATTTTTAATAAATAACAAAAACAGAATAGAAGACCGCAGTTGGGACCCTGCGGAACGCCAGACGATACACCAGAGTATCAAAAGAAGGAAACATATCAATTTTTATCTTTTGAGCTTTGCCCATTGAGTAGCTACTGAGTCATGTGATCGAGAAAATTAAGTGAAAATTCAATTTTTTGATTTGCTAATCATGAAAAATTACTGAATATTTTGTTGGAATAAAAACAATTTTTTGTTAATTTGTAAATTGTTTTTGATTTTGATTTTGAAAAAGAAAAAAAACATATGTAAATGTATCCCGTTATTTTCTGGTGGTAAAAAAATGTAATCGGTTAATTTAGTTTTAAGCCGATTAATTAGCAACAAGATTATTTTTGTCTTTATTTCCGTGAGATCCTTTTGTAATGTTTCGAGGGCTTCTTAATTTTTTTTGTATTAATGTAATAACTGTAACATCATCTGCATAAATGTAAACAGTAAAATTTCGCATGTGTTGGTCCTGAGGTGGAAGTCTGTGGGAAGTACTACTGATGATTGAAAAAAATCAAATATATGAGACTGCGGGACCACCTTTTCTATACTTCGGGACGCCTTTAATTCACAATGTGCAGTATCGTTTGCTTAATCTGTACCTTTCTAGAAAATCTTTTTCTCTGGTTACACATGAAAAGAGGATAAAGATTTCCTCACAATGCACCATGTTTTTGATTTGAATAACTTCCAGTAGCTTTCTAATGTGCGTGGAGACTAAGTAATGTTAAACCTTCGCGGCATAGGTCACGGTCGTACATACCATGGCTGTATATTAAATTCACCCCATGGTGTTTTCAAAATCCATGCTACAGTTATTGCCCTTACAACCTCTTTATCAATTTTTTAATTTTTTGTTCTTTTCAAACTTGACTATTTCGAAAATTCCAATTCTTTTGCTTGTTTTTTTTTTGGTATTTCCCTCTTTTGAATTTGTGTTCTTCAACATTTTGAAAGTTGAGCAGGTCTTAACATTTCGAATCTCTTGTTTTGAGCTGGTACGATGACGAGATAAGTCGTTGAACTTGATCTTGAATGCATTTTAGGCGACATTAGACGTAATTGTTACTTGCTTTATAGATTAAATCTATTTCTCAATTTTTTACATCATAATCGAGATGTGTCTGATACCTGTAGAGGAAGTAACAATGCAACTTTGACATTCAAAATTAATTTATGAACTTTACAGTTTTTTAAACTATAGTCCAAAAGGCGAAAACACTCAAAATTATTAAAAATTTTCAAGGAGCTGAAAACAATGCTCGGAATGTTGCCAGGTTTAATAACGGGCCATCTAAGGTGAAGGCTGACACGTAACTACGCAATACACGCATAAAATTAATATTGCGTAAACCGGTTCGGTATTATAAAATTATAATTACTTCACAGCGTGCGTAAACGAAGAAGATGGCAAGGAAAAGTTGCTCAATACTGGTCATTGTACTTAAAATTTAACAGTAAAAGTCAAATTTTACAATGCCATCTCATCGTATAAGCGAACAAAGGATATATTGCAAATTACGCTCAGGTAGAAGGAGAAAAATCCACTTGGTTGAAGAAAAATAAAAAAACTTGGAAGTTGGAAGCTTATCGGTCTATAGCCGACTAGCGAACGCTATAAACCACACGATTTTTCTTCTTGGTTGTTGATCCTCTCTCAAAAGTTGCACCAATAATTCGAGAGCTTTCTCGATCAGCATTCCGTTATTCTTTTGGGAATCAATAAAAGTATAATTTTAATGAAGCGCAAAATACTTTTCTTCTTTCGGTTTTACTACACCTTACGAATCACCTTTCGCCCTCATTTCGCGGCATTTTTACGCCTACTCTGATGTTCAATCTACGACTTCCTTAAATTGAACAGCTTTCTCATTTTAATTTTGTGGGCTCGAAACGTGAGTCGCTTAGCATTTTGCAAAAGACAGCGTAACACATTACGCGTAAGGTTGTTGACCGAGGATTCGTGTAGACGTTAAATTGTTGAGTAAGTTCTTGACACTAGCAGCTTTTGAGGGTCAGTGTCGAACTTTCAATAAGAATAACTTCCTGATAATTTAAGTTAAAAATTCCATCTGGAAAGATTTTTCCAGTTTCGACGTAATCAAAAGTTTTGTTCGGATGATGACTTCTTAGAGCCTTCGATTTCGAACTGGAAAGTGCATTCGAGCTAATAAAACCAAAATAATTGGAAATTTTCCACTACGATGTACTAACTGTTATCCAAATTTGGAAAAATATTGACTTTGGAATAATAATCAAAGTGGTAGGTAGTTCGTTGACCCAAGAACTAAAGGAAGAGTTTATAGGAGATTGCGATTTTTGCAAAAACCAGATTGGCAGAAAATAACTAGACCACTAGAACATAGAGGTAACGAGCCTGACGTCACACTTATGTTACCTACATTGGATTCTTCGGTTAACAACCTCTGCACTTGAAAACGACAACCATAGAAAGAAATCGAAGAATAGTGAGATTGTTTTGCATAAATACATACATATTTCCTTCATTAATTTTTACGCACACTTTAGCTTTTTATCAAGCAAAAGTCGACTGTGTTCAAAATATATTGCCTATATATTTGGGCTAGTCTTCTAAGGTTCTTCGGGCCATGTGTTATTGTCTTCACCATACAAATTAAAAATAATCGATCTGTCTTTGGCTATGAATTTTCTCTGAGGGCAAATTGTACCAAGAAGATTATATATCAGGATTCACCTATTTTAATTTAGACATAGATTTATATGGCTTTTCGTTAGGGGCTGAATTTTATTCGGCAGGTATATTATGTTAATGGTTCGTTAAAAAGTCTAACAGTTTTATTACGTATTAGCATCGTGCAATTTTCAGTTTAAGTTATTGAAGATTTACGACCTCTGTCATCGGTCAAACATTAAACCAGCTTAAATTATTTGCAAAAGATTTGCGACCACTTGTAAAATACTTTACAGCCCCAGTCACTTTGTCATGGTTACTTTGGAGACGACTTTGTGAAATTGGCGTATCCAACTTGGCTTGCACAAAGCGAATTTCCAAAAAACATAAAGCATTTTTTGACCTTACACAACTTTTTTTGTCCTTGCAATAAGTTTGACCACCAGAATTTTCAACAATAATAAAGTATATATTTTGATTTGGTCTTTGGCAATTTGGTATTTCCTATGTACGTACATATATCGTCCTGATTTCGACCATTCGATTGGATAAGATAAGAAATTAAAGTTTTATCTAAAGACTTCATTATAAGGAACACCTTTCCCGAAAACTGAAATATGCAGACGTTTGATTACCTAAGCGATCTTTCTCTATTTCGTGCACGCTTTTACCCTTCTATAACTGACCTAGTGCGCTAAGCACCTGCTGTTAGATAATTTTTGTTACAAAAGGCCTAACAAGCCACGTCCTTCCTTCGCCCACTTAAGCCCCGTTATTTGAGCATTTGAAAAGGGTTGAAGCTGTAAGATTAAATTGATCACAATTCTAAAATGTGGGTCAAATCACCACCTTACCAGTCCACCATCTGCTACTTCAACTTGATAATTATTTTTAAAGACTCATCCTTTATCCCGTCCCAAAGACGCAACCATCAATTTGGGTTGTAAAGTTTTGAATATTGTTACATAACACTAAATTCAAATCTTGTTGCAATTGCAACAAGAAACCGTTAGATATTTTAGTTTCTCCGAAATCCTTGCAAAATATATTTTTTATACCTGACTTCCTTTGTCTGCGAGGGCGGCATAGAATTTCTTATTGCCAAAAGACCTTCTTAGCAAATTTTAGAATGTTTTACAGATTTTTTGTGTAATATTTAATGCGATCCTTAAAGATTGACAAGGTCTAACGGTTCAACGTTTATTATTTTATTTCTTTACCAGCAATAAAGTTCGACTTATAAGGGTAACTAAATTAACTTTGGTTTATTGCGCCAAATCATCTCCATAATATACTTTTTAAATTAAATTATGATGTCCATAAAAGCATAATTAGTAATGCAAAGTCTTGAAGATGATTTTTTTTTGGGAAAAAATGTTGGATCAGTTTTTTAACATTTTTCATACCATCTACCGTGATTTATGGCTTGGTGCAGTTAGCTACGATAATTTTTTTTTAGAGTAAACTAGCAGATATTTTATTACACCATTCTATTATTTCCACTTAGTTGATTGCAATTACGATTTAAGAATCAGTGAATTATCGCCTTGTATAACCTGAAAATACATATGAAGTTCAATGCTACTCTATGCTTACACTATGGTGGGGTATGTGTAGGTAAGTAGACCGTTGTCCGTAGGTGACCTCGACCAGAAGAGACAAGAATTTTGCAATAGCCTCAGACTTGCTCTTTCTTTTCCTTCCGAGTTAGTTACTAAAATAGGAACTAGCAATAGAAACTGGTTTCGATCGAATTGTTTTGTTCCTCATTTTTCTCTGTATTTCCTTCCAATTTTTTCCCGATTCCAATATTTCGAATCGCTTGGTTTTGGAAATAAGAAAGTAATCGTTTCTTGATTTTGAAAACCATCCTGACAAAGCAATTGCAACCTCCAAGTAACAGAATCCTCAAAAAAGCATTTTATTCCTTCAAAGGATCACGGGGAAACACTAACCACGGTCAATAAAATTTCTATGCAGTATGCAAGTGGACTGCATATATACATACTACCTTGTCGCTCCACATTTTACGTTATTAAAATATGAAAAGCAAATTTTATTTTATAAAATCATCATCAGAGATGAGACTTTCCCAAAATAAATAACGAATGAGAAAAGAAGAGAGAATGAAGTATGCAAAAATAATGTCAAGCTCTTATTATATTTTTGCAATTCCGCGTATACTCATTTCTTCGGGTTACATTGGTACGTTGACCCACATTCACTTGGTACTTTTTATGCAGGTAAAACAAAGACAACTAATTCGCTTTGTAAAGGTGAGCAAAAGAGAGATTAGCATTTGAGGTCCAATGAACTTCATATAACTGTAATACATTGCATAAGAGAACGTCCCGTTACTACTTTCATTCACTGGCATCAAGTGTACGCGAACAACTTCGTACAGACTCGTTTTATGCAGATAATGCAACTTTTATCTTCCAATATTAGTGTAATTTTTGGATACTTTAATGCTCCGTTTGTTGTCGAACACAAAAGAAAACAATTTTTCATAAAAACGTAAAAAGTGAAAATAAAACAATTTTTTATTGCATTTTTCATTCTGGATCAATAACTTCCGATGGTCAAATTTAAACATTTAGTTTTGGAAGCTTTTTGGCACACTTTTGGAATAGTGTTCGATAAATCAAATTTGCTTGTTATTATGTCGTCCGTTAATTGGCACAAAGGTGTTAAAATTTCCTATTAATTACTCGAAGAAACTCCCATTTCCTTTCTGCATATAGAATTGGATAATTTATTTCCCACCTTAAGATTCTAAGCTGATACTAGAACAATATTTGGAAAAACTTGGATTTTTGATGAAAATCATTGCAGATAATTTCATACCTACAAATTGCAGTAACTAAACTGACTAACTATAACAGGCACAAAGACTTTGAAAATAAAGGAAGTAAGGAAAACAAGTAGAATATTGAATTGCTACGAGCGATACAAATTAGAGAAAACAAGAAAAACTAAAAAAAATTACATGGTATGGAATACAAAACTCACGGTGTGTATAATTTATAATGTCTATGTTTTTTCAATTTGTCATACATCTTCTAATTTGTGTAACTTAATATAATTTGGATAGGTATAAAATAGTATTTAAGCAACAAGATTCAAAAGTGCAGTGCTTTACGCATGAAATACAAAAATGGCTTCTATATTAATTTTTTTGAGGCTTATATGCCTCGGAATTTCAAAGGATTTTCAAGAAATTTAAAAAAAATTTGAAGGAATTCTGGTAAAAACTAATTTTGATTTAAATGCCTGAAAGTTTGATAATCTGAGGAATGGATTACCAGCGATTTTCAGAGATGTCTAAAGTTTACAAAGAATTAATTTTATATATTAACTTTTGAATTTACTTTAATTATTTTTTTGTAAATATTAAATTTGGTAATCATTTTAAGAAACTCCAATTGTCATTAATCTTGTCATCTGCACAGTTGTTCCTTTGATCAGTTACAATTTTTCATGTAGTTTTACCGTTACAAAAGCACTTGTGCAAAAAAATCGGTAACTTATTCGGTTCTGCAATTCTTTCATTAACTTCATTTTCTGTTATTCTTTTTATTCTGTTATTTTCATTTTTAATTTGTCTTTAGCTTTTCCTTTTTTAACTATGTACTGAAAGAAATTCCGGACTTCAATTTTCTACTAACTTTTTCTATAATTTCTTTTGTCAATAAATTATTTTGCCGAAAAACTTAATATAGCTATCAATTATTGAAAAAAACTGTTTTTTAGAAAGTAAATCAAATCTAACACTAAGTTGTGACCTGAAAAAAATGACCTGAGTTTAACTTCCGAATAAAACGTCAAATTTAATTAAAATTCAAATAAAGTAAAAATATTTGGTTTTACGCAAGGAAGCAGGAAAATCCAAAAATCATTTTTAGCAAAGCAAGTGTGTGCCCACCCTGGGGCTCCAAATTGTAATAAATTATGCTTCCCAAAGTCTTTTCTACAGTTTCCATTGGAATACACAAACTTTTCCCACGAAAATCAAGACTTTTGAAAAAGTGCATTGGACATTCGTAACCGAAATGTAGCGTTATATTTTACCGAAATTTATTATGTAATATGTAATTTACAGTTATACAAACTATTACAAATTTTACAACAAGGTACTTAATTTACTCCAACGCGTTTTACTTTCACTCATGTTGAGTATTATAGGGCTCTCCATTATACCGCTATTCGTCACCTTCTAAGCATTTACCGCGACCGGCGAGAGACTCCAACGGCAGATCGCACAACGAACCCGCATTTTTACTAAAATTAAGTAAATTTTATTTTACCTTTTTTGATTATATCGAAAGCAATCTCAAATAAATCTAATTTTTTTTCGTTTTTACCGCTAGGTGTTCTCTTACACAAACCCTCAATAAATAATACGTTTCCATCGTTCTATTAGTTCCAGTTATTCTATACATATTCTTTCCATATTTTAACACAGACCACCTGACACGTAACAGTAGATCTAGGAAATAATGTGCTTGCATAAGAAGGTACCCGGTACCGTAAATCCAACAAAAAATGGGGTAGTTGCTGATGGTTGTTATACCCCTGACCTTCTTTTTTGTCCTATCTTTCGTTTCCTGGGTCATTTACTGTTAACTTTTTAATGCAAGGATCCTCATTTATGATTACAAAACCATATTTTTTTGTAGCTCTAATTTTTTTCGGATCCGTTTACAGTAAAGGGTTAAAATATTTTAAATTGAAGAACACCGCTTTATGCTTTTTAAAATTCTATTGCCCACATTATTGTCGAAAAAATGTTTCCTGTTGCTATAAAGAAATTTACTTAGCATATATTTCTTATTGAAATGAAACCCATTTTCTTTTCACCTTAAGATCCCGTTAGGAACTTACACTGCATCACATTATCGAGTCGACCAAGAACTTATTGGATGATTTTGATATCTCGAGTTCCACGAAAAGTAGTTGGTGTTCTTAAAATACCAAATAACGGAACTTAAAAATGTAGTCTACATTTTGGTCATCGACCTTAACAAACGTATTCGTATTACACAAGAAAATTGATATTTTAAATAAAGTGTAGGTAAAAATTTTCAGTAGAAAAGAAAATAATATACAGGAATGGGAAGACGAGAAGACCTTTCCTTCTTCTTCGGGCTCTTTTCATAATGGCTGATTCTTCCTCATTTCTGAAGGTCTGCTTTGACGTGAGAGCATCCAATTTAACGTTACTTCAGGATCGTACATTTAGATTAATCGAGCGATAAAGCTTCCAATTTACATTTTTAATTCCAATAACTTTGTTTCCTCATAGGCATACAAATTAAACATGATAAATAAACAAACAAGATATAACAGTTAAAGAAAAGTGTTATTAAAGTTTAGTAATCCTGTTATTTCCAAAGAGCTTGTTATTGGATGAAAGTAAATTCAAATAGCGGTTAAATTCGTCGGTTGCGTTCTCTGCAACTGTAAAACTCTTTTACATTTGCACACAATCACACCAGCGCTGCATAATATATAAAATAACTGTGTGATTTTAATTTTAAGGACGTCCAACCTTGAGACCACTCTTCTTCCAGAATATATTTATCCATTTTTCCATTTGAAATTCCGTATAGAACTTAATGCCAACTATTACGTATAGTTTATTCATCCATGAGACAGTTTTTTACCAACCGTTACAAGATTCAATGACTTCACCAAAAAACACAGGTAAAGTCATTATTTTGGCATCTAACGGAATCGAAAGATATAAAAAGTGAACATTAGGTAAGATTTTGTTTCATTAGCCCTCAGAAAAAATTGGAAATTATTAGACCCAACAGGATTTTGTCACGTAATATTAAATTGAAATGCTTTTTTTCTGTTTGATTTCCTTAAGAAGAATTCTTTCAAAATCAGTAAAAAATATTTAATCAATAATTGCTGGTTTCAGTAGAGAAATATAAATCTTATTATAATAAAATGAAAGGCGAAGCCTAATAAATGAAGAAGTTCAAACTCTCTTGAAAATCTAAACTTCAAGAAAATGCTACACCAAAAAATGGCGGAAAAATGGAAAGCCCGATGGACGAAAACAGCATGAAGAAGGCCAACTAAACTGCTTATAAAAGTTTAAACTTAAGAGACTTTTGGAAAAGCTTATTTTCAGTTGCTATTTTCTTTGTTACCTCTCACCCTCACAGGGGTATTCCATAATACCAAAAACTCAGTTTATATAAACGTAAATTTAAATTCATAAATCTTCTCCTGTAGGCTGTAGGGAATCATGGAACAACTAGCCGCTAATGAGGCTAGAGAACCTGAGTTTATCAGCCTCCCAAAGATCCAACCCCATCAAGCAAAGCACTAACCATTTGTATAAACCTCCTAATACCTAGAAGAATGAATTCAGACCAAAAACAAAAAAGTGTAATTTCTGGCAACTCCTGAATCAAGGCCATTGCGTTTTCAGCATATTTTCAGACATTTTAACTTCTTACAACTTCTCTCATAATATACAAACTTTCTTTGTGTTTAGTTCACTGAAAAAAATTTCAACCAATGAACTTATTTATTAAACTTTCATAAATACAATGAATTCATTAAAACAATGAACAATTTCATAAATATAAAGAACAATTCATAAACATTATGAATATTCGTCATTAATTCTATGAAATTTTCATAATAATTCAGAATTTTAGTTCATAGGTTGAAATTTAATTGATTTAATGAAACTTTTATTGAAATTTCATTGTATATATGGCACTTTTTGGTTCAGTGTTGACTTGTAACGTTTGATAATTGACTCAAAATAGTAGATCTAGTGTCACCTTAACTACAAGGGCAGATAATGTTTGATTTATTGTAAAATATAAAATTAAATTTAAATTTCAGTATAGCCATTCCTTTGTAGACTTACTTGATTAATAAAGCTAACAAAGCAAAATAAAAGTACCTAATTGAAATTTGAAAATTATTTTGGTGAAAAATATTATAAAAATATAATAAAATATCTATAATATTTAAAGAAGTTTGTTTATAGGTAGATATTTTGATTATTTTATTAAAAATTAATTTTGCTATATTTATTTAAAAAAACAGTTAGTTCGAAATTGTGTAAAGACTTACGTCAATACACCACGATTAATTCAAATTAAATGTTCTCATTTACTTGTTCCTAGATTCATTAATTAATAAAAAGTGTTTACCAAACCATGATTTTGTAAAAGCGAAAATCAGAGTTTCTGAAAAACCTATAGAAAATTATTATTTTTTTTCAACCAGAAATTTCTATAATAATTACTTTTTTTACGTAAATGCATAAACCCAACTTGTTTCTCTTACGAAAAATATTAAAATTTTCAAAATAATTTTGTCCTTGTAACCTTTTAAATTAAAATGGTCTGTTTATCAAATATACAAGGTAGAAGACGGTCCATATTTCTACAGATGTGTCGAAACAGAATTTCTCAATATTTTTCTTGTTACAGAATTGAAATCAACATTAAAATTTGTTGATAATTAATTACATTACCAAACCTAACGGTGTTTAACGTTTTAAACTTAAAATTTACGATTAAAAGTAAAACCATTTGACATTTCTTTCATCAATCATGTAGGTACCTTTCCATTGAAAACGGAAAATCCGAAGCTGAGTAAATTATTTTAAAAATTTTGATTTGTAAGATTCCATTTCGGTTTCAATTTCATCAGATTCTTTGTGTTTAGCAACTTTACAGTACCTACACAATTTCTTCGGTCATTGATTTTATATAACGGTACCTACCCATTTGTATTATATTCTGTGGGCACATCTTTCAACTGGATCGCCTTGAAAGGGTTAAAACTCCAAACATGCTTTTTTTTTTGTTTTCACATACATGACTTGAATCGTCTTTCCCGTTATTCTTATCAATTCGATTTAAATGTAAAGACATTGTTCCACTACTTTTGCAACAACGACAATCAAAAAACAAACTTAAATTTAGTGCTGCCATGGCTTGAGCGTTTTATAACTTGTGGTATGGCAGTTTAGAGAAAAATTTGAACAGAAATAGAAAATAATAAGAAAGATGTAGGTGAATGAGTCCTGGTGACATTGTAATATTACTTTATGGTTCTTTTGATTTGTGGTTTACAGAAGTTGGAATATGGAACAATTGTGCGATTTCTTTCAAATTTATTGCCTCCTCCGTTGTAAATTAGTCGGTTAATACAAATGCATTACTATATTTGGAAAAATATCTTCTGGATTGCCTATAATATTTCTTTAGATTATTATAGCTCGAGTTAATCCAAATCTTCAAAATCTTTTTGTTTATAAGAATGTGAACAAGTTTGAAAGGCTAAATTATCTCAAAATTGCACCTCAAACTATTAAAAAAATTTTTTTATTAACTGTTAATCACTATAATAGTGATTTTTAATCAAAATTATAATTAGATAACTGTAACGATTTTACAGTGCAATATCCTGATAAGTAATTGAATAAAACCCAAAATGTAGGATATTTCTGGATTCATTTTCTCAGTTGATAGATGAGATATTGGTTTTTATTGAATATAAGAACATCAGGAAGAGGTTTGGAATTTAAAATATCATTTCATACTGATTTTAATATGAAGAATTTGAAATTTAAAACTATAATATTATAAGACTAGATTATTTATTCAAAATAAAATCAGTTTTATGAGCACCAAAATCTAGAATTTTGGACGAAGCTGGATGAAGAATTCAAGATGACCCAAATTTAATACAAAAATATTGGTTTCAACTACTATAAATATTTTTCGACAAGCATAATTAATTGTAGATATTAAGACAATGAAATTCTGCACGTGGTTTAAGAGGATCATACACTGTTTCCGCAGAAGGTCAATATGTGGGCTGATATTCTTTGAAATTATATTATTGGACCGATTTGAATTAACGAAAACTTCATCGTCTAGGAATAAAAAAAGATATAATTCAAGAATGTAGACATATTAGTCTAGAAACATTTCAGAAAGTTTGCAATAAAAAAATTCGTATATTTTCGAAAAATTTCAATAATTTTTGAAATAAACTATTTGTGGTTTAGTATAGAGCTTTAAAAAAATTTTACTGCAAAAATTCACATAATCAAAAAAAGCTTTTTAATTTTGACTTCAATAACAACCACTACAATAGGAAAATGAAAAATTTGTAAAACTGCAATTGTGCTGATTTGTTATCTATTTGTGCTACAAAGAGTAGTTAGTTAGTTTTATTGATTTGTGCTATATACCAGGATGTTTTGTTTTCAATTTATTTTTAAATTCTTTTCATTATATTTTACACATTACCTACAACTTACAATTTTTCTTTTGCGACTGGAAAAGCTTTTTCTTATCTATCTCTGCGGATTTAGATATTTATTAAAGTACAACGTGACAATGTTAAAGAATTTAAAAGCAAAAGCGTGATAAAAGCTGCAATATCGATGCTTAAAAGTGATTTCCTTTTTCTTATGTGCAGAGTAGAGATTTTCCTATTTTCATAAAACTCTAATCTACTCTTTATAACTGCAATTTTTTTAACATTTATTCTATGCAAAACAAACAATTAATTAATTATTTTCTAGAAAAGTTCGACCATTTTAGTGATACAATTAATTATTTATTAAAACTTAAGAACGAACGGCAGACACATGTTTTTAACTCATTGGTCTTCATCAGTACCCTATATATAAGTATCGGTTTAAAAATTCAACATTTTAAGTGATCGCTATTGCCATTACCGGGGGGTAGTCCAGACCCCCTGGTGATGTGTAATTATCCATAATAAATTATTAAAAGCGGTTTCTTCTTCTTCTTCTACTTACTTAATTGAGAGATAGATGAAAAATATACTCTCGCAAAATACTTGGAAAATATTTTTCAAATAGCTAAGTCTGTTTCCAGAAGTGGAACACTAATACGCAAAAAGTACCATCTTCACCAAATATAAATTTAATTGACCGTTAGTGTTAATCTAGATTTAGCTAAAGTTAAAACTCTTCTTCTATAGGGTCGCCATGATTGAAGGTTTAAACTATAGAATTTAAACCATAGTTTAAATAATAATTATGATTTTTATGCATATTTCATATGTATATGTATATTTACAAATCTTTTGAATAAAATCTGACTTTTGCTTATAGCGAAAACTGCAAAACAGAAAGTAGATTCTCGCTTCGTTCTTGTTAGAACTCATCAGCATAAACAGGTCTTCTTGGTATTTTACGCCTGCTACAAAAGAACTTTTAGTAAATTTCTTCCAACAATCTTCCCAGGAATCTGGATGAATTTCTAGATTCCATTAGTGGCATAGTAAATATTTTGGACGTCATCGCCGTTTCCCATTAGTTGCTACGTGCAACCTACTTGCTCTGGTCAAATATTGACCAAATTAATAAATCTATGTACACTCCTCTAGCAGTCTAGCCCCGAATTAGATTGATTATTGTATTATTCGGACCATTGGTAGATAAGAACTTTTATGGATTAATTAAATTATTTGCATCGGCTTACTGTTAGCCGCTTCCTGTATCAGTGACGTCAAAATTGCATCACTGGTTGTAGCTATCAAAAGTAGGAGTTTTAGATTAGCAAAGGTAAAACCAGAAATGCGTGCCGTAAAGCGAATGTATAGAACATTCGCAACTTGCGAATCTGTTACACTGACCGTGAATAAACTTTTAACTTCTGTTTCACTTTGAGTTCTTGCGACCAAACGCAGAGCAACTTTTGATGTGCAAAAAAGTGACCTTATTTTGTGCTAATTTTTATTACCAAGTCAAAGATTGCCAATATTAAGTTATAGATAGCGCGTCCTCTATAAATAATTTAATCTTTCTTCCATTCTTGTTTTTCTTCCACCTTCACACCACGAAATGCATTTCAACCGAAATGGCTTTTTGGGTTTGGAAGGCTTTTGGCAAAATGGATTTATAAAAACTAAAGAGGTAAAAGGTCAAATTATGTAAGATGTAATTTGGTGTGTTAATATTGAAGTTCGATTAGGTATTTAAATAAGAAATTACCAAAACGGAAAGCTATAATTGTGGTAAGCTATTTGTTCAACGGTATCTTAAGTAATTGCCGAAGACATAACTGATCTCTATCTACATTCACCTTTTTCTTTTACAATTAACGTTGTGTCAAAATCCAATACCATTTGAAGAAGGTTTTGTGTTATGATCAAATTGCAATTGTTGAACTGGACCCATCGGTCAGCGGACGACTTTCTGCAAAGTGAATAAGGTTATATTGCTAGGTTATTTGCGAACGTCGTGCCACTTACCTGCTCTGCAGTCGACGAAGAAAAGAAGAGTACATTACAGAATCAAAACTATTAGTGCCATTGAACTCTAAGCCTACATAAACAATATTTTAAAGTTTGCAATATGGACCTACTTGAAATTATCAATTATTTTCAACCGAAATTTGAAAACCACTCGTGCAAAAGTGTAAATAGCATAACTCTTCGAGAGCCAACGACCAAAGAGATCTTCATCTTGTGGAACCAGCACCAAGAGTTGGTGTGAGTTGGGTGCGATCCGAAATGCATCTCGATGCATAATTTTCTATTAATATAAAATTTTATGTAAAACATAATATCAATGCAAAATTATAATCAACTAACTGTGAACTTGGATGAAGGTAGGCCACTCAAGTTCAATGGCTTACTTTCAGATTTTACATTCTCTCTTACATCACTTGTACTACTACCGGTTTATCTCACATCAGTGAGAAAACCGATAATTTTTGCAAATGTCGCTTTTAATATAAGTTTTCAATTAAAAACAAAATATTTAAATCTGCTCGTTACTTCCGCGTTATGTTGGTCTAAACGCATTCTATCGAAATGCAAGGTCTAGGTATGGTCCAAATTAGAGTAACGGATACGACTATCGGATTTAAAATATACGCACTTTTATATTTCTTGTAATTAACAAGTAAATACAATTTAAGTCGGCGGAAAGTTCGTTGTACTGACATAACGGAGTTTTGGAACCACAAGTTCACTTTCGTGGGCCATTGCCACCACGTTCGGCTACGGTCCTGTTTTACTTATAGTTTTTCTGATTGATTAAAGCCACTCGCCAATCCTGTTTACACATTTTTTTGTTTGCGTATATTTAAATGTTGTTGTAGCGCACAGCGTCATTGAACTCTACAAGGCGCTTTTAGTTTCGGAAAATTAACTACTTACGATGTATTAATAAATCGCCATGTAACCATGACTAATTTTTCTTTTTTATTTTCTAACAATTATTATAATTATTGATAGACTTAAGAGAAAATCATCAGCGGAAGAGCTCAAACTGTGAAGTAATTGGCCTAAAACTGAGAGTTTCAATTGTTTTGAAAGCTCTAGGGTCTAGAGTATTCGGGAAGTTCGGCGAAAGAAAATAACTGTGTATGTGAGAGGCTTGATCCAAAAATTTTGCAATTACTTCAATACCGAATTACTGTGGACTTCTTATTCGTGAGAAATAATCACTGAACCTCGGGCTTCTTTTCCAAAAAATTTTTTGATTATTTTTCTTCGGCTTAGAGCGACATCTACTGCTGCAACAAATTGTTTTTGGGATGAAAAATTCAGGATTCTAAACATTAGTAGGTAAAACAATACTAATTTATGGAGATTTTTTAATTTATCGATTTGATTTAGATAATTATGTCAGCTGCTAATAATACAGCTATGCTGGTGTAGAGATTTGTGTGCACAATGCATTTTACTAATCTATCAGAATTACTTAGCTGTAACCGCGAAGCAATAAATTCAATGAGAGTCGTTCCGGAAGAAACTGCCTCCAAAGAAATTTATTATTGCTACATCTAATGCAGAACTTTTAATCAATGTTTTAGTAGTTCGAGGAAGACGATTTAAAATTAAGCTAACCCGAAAAGGCACCAAGGGTGAATTCGTCCACTTAGCTTACAGTTTGGCTCAGTTTTTCATGTAGCCACTTTCAAGCTTGTCTGGCCTACCTATCCTAAATAAAATTAATTTTATAATACTTTTTATGTTTTTTGTCTTGAAAATAATGGTTTCTAAATCCAGGGTCATGTTTAAGACCCAAGGCTAGCCGAGGAAGTAAATCACCCAACGGAAGAATAATCACTTCCTGAATTATACATGATTTTGTCTATCATCTCATGATTTTTACTAAAATTTTCCAAAAATTGTCAAAGGTATACTACAGAATTTTAGATCCGCTATTTCCGATCCAAAAAAATGTCTTTTAAAAATAGTTTTTTTTTAGGTGGAATAATATTTCAAGAAGAGTTTACTGCGGTTTTTCCTGTTTCTGCTTGTTTCTGATGGAAAAGACATCCAAAAGTTGAAAAGAAATATTCTACCCCAATTGTTTAGATTTATGCGAAATTAAATGGTCAGTGTCCATGATGGTGTTTCATCTCACCGATTCCTGTATTCAGGGAAAGATACACTTTTGATTTTTAAATACATTTTTATGGTTTTTGATTTCTGCTTGTTTAAGATTCTACTATAATATTATAAATTTCAATAAAAATTCTATATTACAGATATGAATCAGTTGTTCCATTACTTAAATAATTAATTTTTGTGTTATGATAAACCTTTACTGGGTGGTATTAAAAGTAGTACTTTAGGGCCGTCCGTCGCTGGCATTTTTTACGCATAGTTAAAATAATTCTGGTAAACTAGTTTATTGTTCTATCAAAATGTTTTTTGGGGAATCTAAGGGGAATCCCCCTACAGAAAAATATAAGGTGCAATTTAAGATTAATTCAATTGTTCTATTGGAAAGAGATAATTTTGTAAGAGAAAAATTAATTAGCGAATGTTAACGGTAACAATAAATAATTTTTATTTGCTATTTGTTGTAAACGAAAAGTAAGTCAATGATTTCTAAGATTTTAAACAGAATGATCGAAGTATTGAAATAGTAATATCTAATATATGTCAGTGTGTTGCACTTCTTACAACTTGAGCAAATATACGCAACGCACCTATAAAATGCATTTCCGCTAAGATGTTTACTACTGGCTACTTTCATATATGGAATAAAAGAATTTGTAACTTCCTTTTAATTGGTGGTAATTCTCGACACGAATTGCTTCTTATCAATTAACTCTTTGAGACAAGTACACGTAGAAACAGCGATGGCATTAACCGGTGATAATTAATTATCTCTTCTGCACTTTTTTCTGATTAACAGACAAATTCCAGACGAAAAATTTTTAATTGCGAGTTAGCCACTGCAAACTTTTGATGAGTAAACATTATTTTATCTGACGAACAATCAACGTTATATTTTTAAATAATGTGGATTCTAAATTATTATTCCATTCTGCAGCAAACAATATATTTTGGAACATCTAGCTTTTTGACCCCGAAGCTAATTATTAGATAATATCATGTAAGTACTTCTTCAAAGTCAAAATGTCTCGAGTAAATTACAAAAATAGCTCCAAAGAGCCAACTTTCTGGAACAGCAATTTCTTTTTGTATTTTCCAAAAATTTTTTTCTATGTCCTCCACTAAATTTCTCTATTTCTTCATTTTCCAAGTTTCCAAAAAATTTCCAAGACCGGCACTGTGCTTTTTTATCAAAAATCATAATTTTTAAACGCAAGTTAGGCAACCCATTCTGCTGTCCATAAATGTAAATTAAAAACGTAAGAGCAGATGGCACTAGTAGTTTAAAATTTATTAAAATCTGTTTATTTTTAAATTATTTTCAGCAGTTAATTAAGTGAATTCGCAATTATAAGTTAAAATTAAATTAGAAATGGATAATTCTTCTGCCGTTTCAGTTTCAAAGGTTTGTAGATTCATAATAATTCTTGATTTATTGATTTTTTATTCAAATGTATTTTTATAACCTCACTCCACAACAACTTGTTGATTATTTACCGCTTAAATATTGCTAATTAATTTAAATAGCATCCTCTTCTAAATAATTCGTTTTGTAACAGTCTTGGAAGCCACTTTTAGGGTTTCTCTATTTTATATGATATTTGCTTATCAGCGATTGGCAGTTCGCTTCTTGTGACTTTTCCAAATTTCCACCTCGTTAGATTCTTATAGAAGTTTTTATATTTTATATATGCCTTCGGGTAATATTACCATGTTGTACTGGAGTTTTCACCACCGTATTGCATTCCAGAAGGAATCTGTTTATTTTTTTCCTATTCTGTCGATCACTTTGTTTTGCTGCACTTATTCGTCTAGATCACGTTGTCGTTGGGACGTTTTTGAAAATTCAATCAAAATTTCATGAAGTGAACGTCAATATTAAATTTTATTACCCATGGAAGTCGAACCAGCAATTAATCCGTACCAAATTTTTCCAACTAAAGAACAAGCAATCATTTTACCTGCATTGGAAGGAATATCTACTGAGGAATACGTTTTTAGCGTAGGCGAAATAATTGGTGGAAAAAACGTTACTTTTGCTTCCAAAATGTCCGATAAACAAATTTGTTTGTATTTAAAGTCGAAAGTATACGTAAAAGAGTTGTTATCTACTCACAAGTACTTGAAAATAAAAAATATTGAAATTCCGTTCCAAAAAATTAAGTAACTGACGAAAAGTTTAAATGTCGATAATTAAGTAACTTGTTCCCTCGAATAAAACATAAGTAAAAATTTTAAAAATGCTGTTTTATTTTTCTGTTTTAAAAAACAATAAATTCTAGACTCGACTATCTTTGAACAAAATTTTTATATTTACAATCATTTTTTTAGGGGGTTTTTGTATTTAAAAATAGAAGTATTTCTGATTACAAACGCTGCAGGTTATATCAAACCATCACTAACACGAACAATATTTTTTCTGAAACACTCTGGTATCAATCGTACAATAAAATGTGGAACAACCTAGAAAAAAAATTGGAGGTAGTATTCTTATTAACATTTTATTTCAAACTTATTAAACGATTGGTTATTTTAGGCACTGGACGACGAAATGTTTGCAAACGTCTTGAGCAATTTAATTTTATCAGTCAAAAATAGTTACAATTATAAAGTTTCTGAAATTCCCACCGCAACTTTATTGACAGGTATCAACATGCCAGATCACACCGCACAGTTTTCCTCTTTGTCTAGAGAAATTAAAAAAAACGTTTCGCCTCACGTCGCCATGCTGCATTCGCAAGACTGCCAAACTTTAAAGCATTTAGTCGAAAATGCAGTTAACCAATTTGTTAATCAAGTAAATAATGAAGATGATACTGAGGAGGACTCCGAGTCAAATTCATCAAAAGTTAGAAAATCTTATTGCAACTTTACTTTGCTACAATCGTGGTACGAAACGTTTTATGGAACTTTGGATGTTCGAAATAATTCACCCTCAAAACGCAAGACAAGGGGCACTTCAAAACTCTTAGTCGTGATTTTCCCAGACTTTGAAAGTTTTGATGACAAGATTATACAGGACTTTATTTTAATTGTTAGGTAAAACTTGAAAACTAAAAATAATTCATAACGAAGTAATCTTTATTTATTTCAGTTCCTACTTAAATATTTTGCCATTTGTTTTGATTTTTGGTGTGGCAACATCATCGAGTGCTCTACACAAGTCTTTACCATACCATGTCTCTTCCAAAATTAGCGTACAGGTTTTTAATTCTCAGCCGTCTACCACGTACTTAAGCAACGTAATCGAGCATGTTTTCTTTACCGAGGATTGCCCCTTTCATCTTGGCGGAAAAGTATATAATCTCTTGACCGACATATTTTTATTTTATGATCTTTCCGTCAAAGGCTTTGTGAAAAATTTTAGGGTAACCAAATTGTGACCTCTTAATTTGTGTTTTACACCATTAATTTTAGTTTTGCATGTTGGAACATTTCCGTTATAGCAACGTAAAGGCTTTGTGTACAAATTCAAGAAATGTCAAAAAGGTCGTAGAGCAATTGAACGAAGAAGACTTGAATGATCTGAGGAAATTGCCTTCGTTCCAAAATATGTTAAAAACTAAAAGCCCTAAAAAGATGTCAAAGCTTCAAGAGAATGACGATTCCTTCAAGACTCTTCTACAGGAAGAATTACAAAAGTTTTTTGTTTACATTAATCTTTGGCATTTGTTCTTAAAATGCCTCCAAGTTTTAACATCTGATTTACCGAAAGCTCCTTTAGGGAAACAAGTAAGAGAAAGTTTTTCCAAATTTTTCTAACTGACGAAATTATTTTGTAGTTGCGTGAATTGTATGGTTTTGCGGTTTCAAAAAATATAACAAAATCTTCTGAATATAACGAGTGCTTTCAACTTCTTTCATTTCAATCGAAAGACGAACTGATAGTAAAAGTTTCTAAAGTTATCAAAACCATCGAGAAAGATCTTGAAATTAACAAGGCAAGTAAAGACCTTTTGGATGAGATCGCAGATAAATTGGAGACTTTTTCGGAAAACATTGAGTCTGCTACAACTGCAATCATAGAAGAAACGCCAAAATGCAACATGGAACTCGATCTTGTGGCTTCTCCAAAAATGGATAGAAAAAAACTAAAAGAAGTACTTTTATAATACTTTTGAAATGCATTATTACTTTGTTTTTTTTAGAAATTACTAGAAATGTCGAAGAAAAGCAAACCTAGAAGCAAATATGAAGAAATCAAGTCGGAACTACTAAATTACTTGAGGGGCATGTTTGATCAATATTTGGAGGAAGCAAATACAAAGACCTTTTATGAAATATTCTTCTTTAATGATTTATCCATAAAGAAGCAAATTCTAGGTTCACATCGGGCCGCTATCCACACCGCTTTAAACGATCCGCAACACTACTTGCAGGTTTTGAATTTGTTTAAGGTGATTTATCAATTTGTTTATTTTTACTGTTTTTAGTGCGATTGTTGCAAAATTTCCAACGATGGTTCGATCAAAGCCTGCATGCCTGATATAAGCATACTTTACAAACTTCACTTAGAGTATGGAAAACTGATCAACTTATATGATTGGCTTCAGTCTTTTCTTTCGTTTGTCGATCACAGCGATGAAGATCAAAGAAAATCTGTTAAACCAGAATTGCAGTAAGTTTGTTTTAAAACAAAGTTTATCTGCTTGTACTAACTGTAATTTTTATTTTAGGGCTCGGTTTACCCAAGCAGTGGCCGATTTAGAATATTTAGGTTTTATCAAAAGCTCCAAGAGAAAAACTGATCATGTCATAAGATTAACTTGGGGAGGCTAAGTTTGCATGGCTTATTTATTTTAAATTAATTTTATAATTATTAATAAATTATTTATTTTTCTATCATTGATTTTTTCCAATACACCCAACTCAAAATTATTTATAAAAATACAATTTTTCAAATTAAAATAAAAAAATAACTGATTGAAAAAGTTGAATTGAAACTAAAGAACTCAGTTTATTGCTTTAAAGCTTAAACGAAAGCAATAGTTAATTTTATTTATTAAATATTTATATTCTGCAAAATAAGGAAAAATATAGCTACAGCGAAATGCGTATGATTGCATTTCTGTTTGTGCCGGTGTCGATGAGAAAAAAGAATTCCAAATAAAAGCTAACCACGCTGTGCTTAGACTCTTGAGATTGAAACCTTTTATTTTAAACATCAGCACTAACATGTCCATAAAATTGATATAAAAGTAATTGTATAGTTACTATCACCACCGTGACCTGAAATTAGCAATATAAAAATGTTTAAATCAAATATCTAATATCTACTTACATCGAGAATGATACCTCTTGTAATTTTAAATATTCCGCATACTGTAATTCCTGGTGCATTTATTGCACACTGTTGGAGTAACATGTACGTCTAAAAATTATTATTTGTTATATTTTCCTAAAGTGGCTTTCCACTGAATCCCTACCTCATAATGCATATGTTCTGATTTGATGCTGAACATGTGTTTCATGGGCTTCATACTTTCTTCATTTACTCGTGCAGCATACAAAGAAACGGTAACAAAGTGGAATAATACGAACAACATGTTGTACCAAAAATAGACGGCTTCGCTGCGTGTTCTTTGTCTACAATTTGCTCATAGAGAGATACTTTGTAGTAACTTAATTGAAACATACTTAAATGCTTGAAAAATGTAGATTGATAAATAACAAATATTTCCCATTATCGATACTGCTAATATTTCAAAAATCAAGCTATTCACCATTTTACAAAAATGGGTCAATCTTATGTAGATCTTTCGAATTTCTTCCCATTCTGATGGCTCAAATTTCTGAAAGTTTACAACTTGAGCTCTTACTTTGAAATCAAAGTAATAGTTACCTTTTCGGAACCAATTTTGTCACTAACTTGTTTAAACTTCTCTGCTAGGAAGATTGATATAAGAACGATTAAGAGATCACTGAATTGCCATGCAAAGGTGCTAACCGTAGACTGAAACTGGAACATTTTGTAATAATTTATCACTATAATCAAAATAAAACCATTAATGCCATAAGATGACATTAGTTTGTGCCTGCAATAGTTTGAAACGCTCATTTTCAAGTTTCAAACTGCTGCAAAATCAAAATTATAAAATAATGGTGTCTCTGTATTACTCGAATTTTTATTTACCTCCATGAGAAATCCCTTCCATGGAGCGTAGTGCACACCATAGAAAAAATTGGTATAAACGCCTGTAAAGTACTTTTTCATCAAGTCTTCATCATCTTCGGTATTTTTAAAAATTTTCCGTAGTTTAATCAAGATGAATAGCGTGTGCTCTACTAAATTATCATAAAAAATGGTTAATTTATACATTAGCATTAGTATTAAAATTTACCAATTCCTAATGTGGCAAAAATTAGAGGTAATACTATGAACTTTAGTTTTAAATGTTTTACTGGTCCATAACACATCATATCTTTTTCTATGCTCCACAATTTCTTAAGTAAATTAGGCCACTGGTAAGCTACTCTTACGAATAATAGAATTTCGCTTATTGCTCGTAAATCCCAGACGACAAAAACTAAAAACAAAATTTTACTTTACACTTTTGAATAATTGCGAATTTATAATAGTCGTGTTTCTACAGCAATTTAAACAGTTTTGAAAACGTCAGACGCACGCGCAGGATAACATTTCTTTCAAAACGGTTCAAACTGCTATATAAACAAAGCTATTGATGGAAACTTGGAAAATAATGCTCACCGATGCTGAAAATCTCTTTGATGTCAAGTTTAGAAAACATTAAAACGACGATTGTGTAAAAGATTTTGGTTGAAACCGCAAACAATGAAAACAAAACTAACAAGGAGTTCCATTTGAAATTTAGATCTTTGACTTCTTTAGTTATTCCATACACAGGAAAAACTGCAAAACACCGGGCAACCAGAAGAGTTTTTTCGATCAGTTTGTGAAAAGTGGTTTTCTTAAAGTTTTCGTAGGATTCGAATTTGGAAACGAGCATTTTCTTTGTGGATCGCATTTTGCCCGTTTTATTAAATATTCCAATGAATACCACAATGACATGTAGTGACAGCATGAAAAGTACTTAATTAGACGCCGGGAAAATGCGTGTTTAAATAGGTATTTGTTATGCCGCATAATTTGAAATTTACAAATCGATTAAAACAGAAATTCTCAAACTGTTTCGAATTATAATGCCTGCAACTTAAAAAAATAGTAACTGTTTATTTTTAATAAAAGAATAAGGGGAACCCCATAATTTTTAATTTAATATGTTATTAGTTCGTTCGCCACAAGGGTGACAAATGCAAAGAAATTATTATTGTATTTAATTCTCTAGTGCACGTTGATTGCATTTACATAAAAATTTATTATTTTTTAACGATGTTTGATGAGCAAATTTGTTAAAACGCTACGTAACGCAAATCAATATTTAAAAAACATGTTTACGATATTAGAATTTGTTACAAGATATTAACGGTATTATGGTTTTACATATTTAATTTTTGTAAAACAATGTTGCCTGCCATTACAAGTCCTTGTGATGACGTTTTTATTTTAATTATCGTGTTGTAAAAATAATGGTTGATATTTATTTTAAATTAACTATTTATGTTCCAGTTATACGTGCCAACACTAAAATTTTGTGGATATAGTACACATTATCCACTAGCTGGTTCACTAACAAGCTTTTTGTTAACTGATAATGATATTTCAATATCGGTTCAGCTAAATCTCTCCACCCCACTCCAACTTCACCATATTTAGAGACAATCCAAAAGTTTAGCGGTTTAGAAGGTGGATTTTCGATTGTACGATCTATCATTGAAGATACATCCAAATCTCCAAACGTAAACCTTTTACTGTGGAAACAGCAATACATGTAGATGGCAAGCCAATCACATGGACTACCGGTTTCGAGACTTCCCATCTTCAGGCACAATACAAAAACTTCATCAGCAAAGAAAAGATAAAGACTTAGAGCTGCAGAAAAAATTGATTGTGGAAAAAAATTGCCCTTTCCGTACCAGCCACTATACTCCTTGGAATCAAATGTACACTTTAGGAGTAAGTGATTGATTATTCCATTATCTATTATTAAATTCAAAGCTTTGAATTATAATGTTTTGCTAAGTTTCTATTGATTACTGATAGGAAAACATTGAAAAATAAACAGTTTTATAGTAGCTTACGTAAAATCGCGTTACATTAAATTTAACATTTAATCAATATTATGTTGAATTACAAACAACATGATTACGAAGCATGCAATGTTGTTTTAACAATAAATGATCAAGTCCAGTTCTGAAGAATGCAACTTTAAGTGAAAAATTAATATTTGCCCAAACTAATAGTATTTGCATATTTTGGTCATCTCCCCCGCAAAACGCTTTATCAACTGTTATTATCAAAAACAAATACTTTTTTTATTTGTAAAAAATTACTTGGCGATGGGTTGCAATTGGAAGGTAAATCAACTTTGGAGCAGTTAATGGACTTATTAGAATAAAATGTAGAAACAATAAAGTTTTCTTCCTAATGTTAATTCAGATCCTTTACGACTGAAGTAAGAAATGAAATCTAAATAGTAATAAATATAAAACGTTTCAGGTATCAGAAGCACTTGTTTTAATGTCTTTATGATTCGATGGTCGGCAACAGTGCCCATTGCGAAGGCGGTTCCTTTGATCTTTTATTAGCCAGTTTATACTACACAGAAAGGTACTATATGTTTCACTTTTGTTAATTCGAATTATATTTATACGAATTTATTGCTTCATTCTTAATTTTTTGTAATTGATATTTTTAGAACAAATTTTTTCTTATACCAATAGAGTACCAATGGCTGGTAGCGGTAAAATCTAATGGAAGCTTAATGCAATGATTTTAAAAGTTGAAGAAGTTTGCGAAGATATGAACTAAAAAAATAATATGTAAGCAACAACCGGTTCTCGTTTTACCAAAAACCAAGTTGTAATATAAAAAATACACAAACTGTCGTAAAAATATGGAAGACGATTGCATACCTTTGTAAATAAAGGTGGTGCTAATGTGTTGAGCAAACTAAGAAACTACATATAATATAATGACCATGGCTGCTGCCCGTAATTGCTTCTTCTGTATCTGTATCGCATTTTGGGTTTGGTAATTTATATAAATGACACAGATATATTATAACTTGTATTTCAAAAATGCTTAAGTAAATATTTTTTCAAAATGTATTACCGAATTTTTAAAATCTCACCCATCATGGATTGATTTGATGACGTCCAACATTTTGATTTGCTATTCTTGTAGTTGTCGTCACTGGGACTTGAACTGAGCACCTCAGCTTAATCAGTCAATACATTAATTGCTAAGCTGTAAGATAATCCATTCGGAGAGTACTGGCAATTAAATAGCTTTTGGGTTTCTTTTTTTCTCTTACGTGAAACATTGTACGTGATTTTCAAAGAAATGGAAGTCGGTTTTCTAAAAAAACCCATTTTTTTCTAAAAATGTTAAATGTTGGGAGAGGGCACTTACCCTATAGTATGCTCTCTAAATTTTAATATCGATTTACTATTAGTTTCGGGAGATATTAATTCTTTTAATAACGCATACTGGCCTGAAGGACTGAAATATGTTGTTGTTTATACAAAATGAAGAGATTTGTATTTATTTCGTTCCGAAAAAAACATAAAATATTTCCAAAAATACAAAAACTACAACAAATTTTCTGGAAAAATTGAAAGAAGTTTTAACGAAAACCAATTTTCTTTTACAAATATAGTATAACTCTTAAGCAACTTCATTTTAATACAACTTAATTGTTGTAAAATTTTAAAAATTAATATCTCCGAAAGTTATAGATATAATAAATTGATATTGAAAGTTGGAAGGCATATGGGGTAAGTAGTCCTTAATAACCTTTAATTTAAAAAATTTGTTTTTTTTTAGGAAAAACTGTTTCAATTTTTTCAAAAAAATTGCAATTTTTTTTTGGAAAATTTTAAAATGGAAATTTTCTAAATTTTTTATTAATCTTAGTACCGAATCGAAAATCGATTAAATGTAATTATGTCCCAAAAAAATTTGAAATTAAATTGAATAGTAAATAAAACCACTTCTCGTAGTATACTTATTTTCAACAGGTTTCGTGCTATATGTACATCATCAGAGTATTAATGTCAAATTTTATATTATAACTTAAAAGATTTTAATTAAATTTAGTTGGTACAAGCTATTCTGTAGTAATTCCAGCAGAAAGTACCTACTTATGCCGACGGAAGCGTATAAATACATCGTAAACTGTACGAAGTGGTTTTGATGGATAAGGCAGCTTATCACAAAGGGTAAGTCGATATTATTTAAAAAAAATTTTTATTAAAAATACAATTTTAGGTTTAAAAAGTTAATAGTGTGGCATGAAAGCACACATCGACAACCTGTAAGGATTGAAGATCAGGAAATCATAGCTTTAATCCTGGTTGCGCAGGCTATACTCTGCAGCAGTGATTTCATGAATCCAAAAAGTACACCTCATTAATTATTCCTGCAGGCACACATGGTTAATTCCTGAGCAAATCCCTTTTAAGGATTTGGCGTGGATTTTTGAAAATAAAAACTGCATTTTCAAGTCCAAGATGGCCAACGTAAGTAATAGAAAAATTTGTTTTTTCTGTTGAATTTGAGATTTCCATAACAAAATTTGTTTTTCCAAAATTCCATAATACTGCATAGCTACATACCTAATCGAAATCACCGAAAGTTTTCGGTTCCCGGGTAATGTACAATACAGGAAAAAAACAAAATTTTTTATTATGTTTATTAAAATTTGAAACTTGTTCGGCATCTCTTTCAACTGAGCAACTTGCCAAAACAAACGACGAAGTAAAAATAGGGTCGTAAAGAGAGTCAACACGCGTTTGGTATTTAAATGCAAAAAAAAAGTTTAATGTATAATAAATAGGTAAAAGTTTTAAATTGCGGGTGGTCAACCGCAGCCTTTCATCGTCGGGCAGCTACAAAGTAAATAAAAGGAAATAAAAAAAATTAACAGCCCCCAATTTTGGATGAGTTAAAATTTTATTGCATCGCATGTGACTGGCGCGACGCGGCGCCCCCCTGAAATTTTCGATTTCAACTTTCACCAAAAAATTCACACCGAATAAAAAATATTTTTTATTGAAGAGAGAAGACGCGAGAACATAATTTGATGCACGAAAAACACAAAAACTTAAAAAGATTTCCGAAATGGTGATGTATACCTTACGATAATTTTTTGTGGTGTAGTGATGTTCACCTTTGAGAAGTTACCTGTGCGGATTGACCAATAATGTGCGGGAGGTGTGGTTTTAAAATTTTCATTTTGTAGTCTTAAATTTTTAGTTATGTCGCGGTAATGTGTTAGAATCTGTGAAATATAAGAAGTACTTATCGGTGTAGTGTGAAATAATACATAATAAACGTTTAATTTACAAAATATTAACAAATACACACAAACCGAATGATTGACATCAAATATGAAAAGATTTGTCTAATTAACAATAAACAAATAAGTGTAATTAAAAGCGATTGCTTAATTTTTTGAATGCAAGTAAGTAATATTTTCGTTTGGTATAATTAAGAGACTTGAACGTGCGATTACGACACAAACTTTATTTTTTAATCAAAAGCAGAATTTTTTTTAATATTAGGACCTTATCTGTATTATTAAGGAAGCTGGTGCAGTAAAAACCATTTCCGCCGACAAATAGTTTGCTTCTTTATTTCAAATCCGCAATAATACAGAATTTATGGGATAATTATGAAAATAAACCATAAACTTTTAACAACGTGTAAGGTGTAAAATCATGTCGTTTTTCAACAAGATTAACACACCCATGGAAAGTGTCATTTTTTGGGGAGTTTCAGCACTTTCATTAAATTTCTCTTCTGACGAAAGTTTTCCAAGGAAAATTTTTATTCGTGATTATTTTTCTTTTTATTATTATGATACTATTTTATCTAACTATAATATAAAATCATCCAGTGGTTATGTATCGTGAGGGGTATTTGTGTTTCTGAGGAATTTTTAGTAGTCAAATTAATTATACTCAAACGCGTCGGAAAGATTTTTTATGAACTACTGAAGAAATCATAAAAACTAAAGAAGTATGATTTACTGAAAAAGTACTGTACCCGGATTTGGAAAAGCTTTGCTTAGTAAGGTAAATGGAAAATATCGAAGATATGGAGCAGGAGGTCGAGTTTACAGTACTTTTTTTAAAAATTGAGTGGGTAGAAACATATCTGGGTTTCACAATTTCAAATTAAGGGCATCAGAGCATTACTGTGATCAACAATAAATTTTCTAAATTATACTTATCGAAAAACCGATTTAGATTCTCTGATGCTTCGAACTCGAATCAGAAGATGATCAAATTTGCTCGAGCAGATCCTAAAATTAACAAAAACAAAACAAGGTACAGCCTTTCAATAACGCTGAATTTTCTTCAAAATTTTCCCCAAAAAGGAAGTTTTCAGTTTTTAAATTTAGATTTTTCTTCTAGAACAAATGTAGCCCACATTTCAGTAAAACTTAATTTCCTATAAATTTCCACATAAAAAGTAATCTTTTTTTACATTTTACATTTTTGCAAATAGCTCCATTTCAGTACCTCCGAGGTGGAAAACTAACGTAATCTATAAAGTAGAGAGAACAAAATTCTACACAAAAATAATATAAATTGAAAATAATGAAAAAATATTGCACTAAAAAGGACAATAATTTTATTTACTATGGTCTACTTTTGCATCATATTATTGAACAGGAAAAGGTCACAGCAAAAACTAAAAAAGTGGGTTTTCTTGAGAGCTCTATCTTCGAACCTATGACTATATAGGATTTTCCTACAGTTTCCTTAAACCACATCAAGAAACTACTATAAATATCAGTATTGTTTTTAATTTTACTCAGGATTTCATCTAAGTTCAATTTTAAAACTATTTTTTGCATAAAATTGCATAAAATAAAGAAATTTGACCATATTTAGGTCCAAGTCTGATGAAGAAAACTTAAAAAATTTCATTTCTGTGTTATTTCTACAGTTAATAATTTAAATTATAATTTATAATCAACAATGAATTTGCAGAAAAAATAAATTAATTACCTGCTTATTGTTGTCTAATTAATTTTAATCAACTAAAAGAAAATTCGAACGCACAAATTCTAAGGTTCTCTCTTCAAAACTGAGATGTTTCCATCAGTGTTACTGAAGATGAGCATTTTTAATTTAGTATTAATTCGTTAAAAATAATAAAAATCTTTAAATTAAAAGAAATAGTTATAATATTTACGTTATATCAACTCCTGAAATAAATATTAAATTAAAAATATATAATTAATGATAATATGTATTAGCAAAATGCCATTGCTGAAAGTTTCTGAAAAATGTTGTCCTTTATTATTTATTAAACTTGTTGACTTTTATAATTTTAATTTAATGCATATTAATATTAATATAATTAATATAATATTCTACGATTCAATGCTGAAGAAATAAATGATTGACCAATTGAATTTTCAAAATTCGGGCTTTGTAACGATCTGGATTTTGGTCAGCAGATCAAAAATATTTAAAATCCAAAATTTAAAAAATAATTATTGGGAAAAGAGAAGTTTCACACTATAAAATGATCCATACCAGTTTTCCAACAGAAAACAGTTTCGTTTTTGTTGTTTTTCTTGAAACTAACATAGCTGGACAAAATGTATAGGTATTTTTATGAAGGCATTGATTTGATTATGCTGTTTCAGCTACCCTCCCCCTTTTTCATACGTTTCCATTGGATTCTACTGCAAGTATCTAGTCAACAAATCTTTTATTTGCATTTAGAGAAAAATGCTAGTTTCTCCAACTTTTCTAATTTTTGCAAATCCAATACGAAATTTATTGTAACTATATAGCAAACACAATAAAAATTAGAATGACTTAGTATTCATAATGATTATCAATAATTTTTAGTGTAAATATTACACTGCCAACGTTTAGATGAAATACTTTAAAGTTGGGTACCTGGTACTTTGTTATGCCAATTTTCTGATGACCTCTCTTTTCAATAAAGCTACACACTCCTATTGATTCTAAATCAGGGTAAATATCTTGCGTCATTTATTTATCTACCTTGAAATTAAAAATAGAAAAAATTTTAAACTAATAATTATTATTAGAAAAAATTCTATATGATTTTGGATTATACATCCACAACTATCCATGATCCAACTCGACAACCATTGGATTGCATTAAATTTTGAAAAATATTTATTTTCTAGGTAAAAATTATTAATGAAGTAATGGACCAACATATACTCTCCGCAGTTGAATCAGAAATATCGTCGGGAAAAAATAAAGGTGACCCCACAGAAAGAGATCTCAATGTTTCGTTGGAGGACAGAGATCTGTGGGTTCGATTTGAACGATTTACTAACGAAATGATCGTCACTAAAAATGGCCGGTAAGCTTTTTACTGTTCTGGACAGTACATGTAATATAATATAATATAATATATCGTTTTTATTGTTTGCATTAAAAAACATTTCAAATTTTTTGTGTAAATAAATCATATTAGGATACCCAATTTAACTGAATTAAGCTATTATTATTCAATAATTAACACTTGAATGATAATTAACGCCTTTTTAGTTTGTAATCTCGTTAATAATAATTAAATAAATAATTAAAAAGTATAGATATTTTTGCACTTAAGAATCCTTGATTTGAATTTTTTCAGGCGAATGTTTCCTGTTGTAAAAGTCTCCGTCACGGGTCTGGATCCTAAAGCAATGTACAGTGTTTTGCTGGAATTTGTACAAATCGACAATCACAGGTGGAAATATGTGAATGGTGAATGGATTCCTGGAGGAAAAGCAGAAGTACCTCCTTCCAACGCTATCTATTTTCATCCAGAATCTCCAAATTTTGGAGCGCACTGGATGAAGGAATCTATTTCGTTTGCAAAAGTGAAACTTACCAACAAATGTAACGGTAACGGGCAAATTATGCTGAACTCGTTGCACAAATACGAACCAAGAGTTCACTTGGTTCGAGTTGGTACGGAACAGAGAAGAATTTTGACATTTCCTTTTCCCGAAACACAATTCATAGCAGTAACTGCGTACCAAAACGAAGAAGTAACTACTTTAAAGATTCGGTATAATCCATTTGCAAAAGCTTTCCTGGACGCTAAGGAACGACCCGAAACTGTGTACAGCAATCAACGGGATTATTTACCCAATTATGGTCAGCAACAAGCAACTCAATATTCCCAATGTAATTGGTTTATACAATTCGTCGACATTTTTTTAATTTCTAAATAAAGTTTACGTTTTAGACGGTTCTTGGATTTTGCCTCACCAAAGTGTTTATCCAACGGTAACAGCAACTTTATCATCATGTGACAGATATCCGTCTAAATCTTCTCTACAAGGTAGTCGATTTTCTCCCTACTCTTCTCTTCAGGATCGGACAAAATCTGCATCCGTATCGCCTCCACCAAATGGTAAGTTTCAAAATATTCAATACTAAAGTAAATTTGTAATAATAAAAATCTTTTAGTGTACATTCCGCCCGATCACATTCAACAGGCACCCGCTTATACGTCATCCGCTCCAGCATCTTACACAAGTTGGGCTGCAGTTCAACCTCAAAATTCGTCACCCGTTCTCAATCCATCCGTTAACTGTTGGTCTTTAACGTCCAGTCCACCGCCTCCCCATCAGATCACAAATCCAATCTCACCAAGCCAATCGCCCACCCAACAAGTTTATCAACACCCACCCATAGCCAGCTTAACTAACATTACCAACATATCGTACCCAACATACTATAATCCCGACCTTTCCTACACCCATTATCAAACTCCAGAATACATTCCATTATTAAGCTCAGAAATTAGTTATGCTCCTATTGGAAGTGAAAAAAACATTTCTGCGTATCAAGAAGATGTGCCAAGTTTAGATAAAGTTGAATATTCCGAAAACAATTCAAGAAATCAAACTCAATCTCCTAACTCCATGGTGGACTCCAATACACCAGTGTTACGCTTTGCTCTTAGTTGATAGTGACTGAATTAGGTACTTTTTTTCCCTAGTATACCTACCTATTTTTACAACGTATGCTGTTGAAGTGCCCATTGTTCTTATATTCCAGGTTTCTTCTCTTTTTACCTTTTTGTGTTATAAAATTTTAATATTCTTCGAAAATTGTTATGTATAAACAGAAATAAAAATGTTGAAATAAATTTTTTTATGCTATTCCTTATTATATCTCTTTATATATATATTTTTTTTTTAATTTCCATATCAATTTATTATTTTCATTCTAGGTATAAGAACTAAAAATTCTCGCAATTCAGCGAAGCAGTGTCATCAGTGCAATGAGTTCCAATCACACTGATGGCATTTTCCCGCTGAATCGCGATTGACAGTCTTTCTTTAAACCAAGAGCCCTCTTTGGGATTCCCAGTGGCTTCGATTAGTTTCCGGCTGATGGCTTTGATGAAAGACCGCGCACTGGAGCCTTGAGGGCCAAGAGTCTCTATCGCGATGGGGATAAATATATAATCGTTTGACAAAACGCTATATTTTGTTCTTTTATTGGCTTCGGCCGCAGCACCTGGACAGATGGCAGTGCAGGGTAAGTACGATGGAGCTACCGTGTCGACAATTGTTATGTCCCATATTAGACATTTTCCATGAATATATGGAATTAAAGACATTCCGTCAGGACGTTTTCCATCAGTGCGAGCCATTAGACCAGGTGGCTCGAAGACAGGATGAAGACCAATTGATGTTAGTGCCCGCTTGATGATGTTGTTGGCTTCTTGATGTCTGGTGCTACGTCCTTTGCTGTATTTGCACGAAAGTCCGTGAGTTCCAGTTGCGTCGACAAGTGATCCGCATCGGCAAATGTGGGGTTCCACCGTTTTGCATCCGAGTCTGAGGCCTGCCGAGATGCGTATTATGTCTCTATTAAGCAGTGTTCCTATGTTGGATGATGGCAAAGCGTGTAACCAGGAGCTGGATTCCTTACGTGCAACAGCTGACAAGCGGGCTTGGTCCTTCATGTCAGTGGCGTTTTCAAGAAGACGGTTTTTGGCCGGAGGAGCTAGTTATTTGTTGCCACATAATTATTGATTCCGCTGTTCCGTGTATATCGATTTGTAAAAAATTTGTTGATAAAATGTTGAAGAGATCTTGACAGGAAGTGGAAGAAGAAATAAAACTTGGTAAAGCCACATCAACGGCAGATCTAATTCCAAATCCTCCAGAATTCACTGGAAGAGAAGCTTGCATCCATTCGGTATTAGATAGTTTTATGTTCAAAATTTCACTGACTGCATGGCGTTGTAAATCATCAAATTTTAAAAGAAGACTATGTTTGTAAAATGGTGAAGTGCGTAAGAGATATTGCAGGCGAGGCAGGGAAATGCAGTTTTTCAAAAGAAAGAAATCCTGGTGTGGTTCCAACAACGATAAGCGCTTACACATGATTGTAAAAGAATTTATCTTCTTCTGTAAAATGATGTTTTCAGCATGAGAACCAAGAGGAGCTCCTAGTAATTCTAGATTGTTCTTATTGGTGACTTTAGATCAAATCTTTAGATTTGATTTTAAATCCTCATTTTTTTAAAAACTGCTGACAATGACCATATAACAAAAGTTTGACGGTCTCCGGTTTTCACACTTTATTCGGTTCGCTAAACTTCGTATTTTAAATTTATAATCATCGGGCGGCGATGCCAACCAATTCGCGATTGCGCAAAAATTCACCAAAACAGGTTAAGATTTGACAGATGCATGACATATTTATGTTCCAGTTGACGTTTTAAATTAAAAATGGCTAGTGTTGGGTTTCGGTGGCTAGATATTTTAGAAAAAGAGTTTGATAAAGCGTTTGTCGACTTGGATTTGTCCATTGGTAAGTTTTTTACTTTCGTGTAATTTTTTTGAGCTGTTAATTTGATTGCACAAGTGCCGGATGGGTTGGTTAGGAACCATGCATTCCTTGCAGTTTATTAAATTTTTAAAAATAAATCATCATTTATTATACTTCTGCTAAGCCTACGCATGTCAATTAATTTAAAAGTTAAGTGCCTCAATTTTAATCAGTCTAATTGCTTAATGTATTAAATGTGATTTATAATTTTGTGTTTTGATTGTCAATCTAAGTAAGTGTTTTTCTGTTCAGGTGAATTGGATTCAGAGGAACCCGATGTCGTTTACAACGTTCGACAAAAGTTGTGCACCCTTAGTTCGTGCTTCGCTCAGCTTACACATAAAGCTCAAACGATTTTCCAAAACAGTGCTAAAATTGAGGTAAATCATAAAAAAGTTTTTGTTAATATTTCTCTTCGCTGCAACAATCATTAATAATTTTTTTGCAAAAACTGAATAGAAAGCTGAGGGTTTTCAAGTGCAGCATTGAGCACCAACTTTATCTCCCATCTAAATTAACCATAAACCTGTGATAATGGTCCATCTATGTAATCATTTTGTAAATAGAATTATCTTTAACCGAAGTTAATGGTGGTCCAAGTCTTGATGCTTCTCGAAATGCTGTTATACATGGCATAGTTTCTTTAGGATGCCAAGACAGTAACTATGTTCTTAGCTGTAAGAAGCCAGAAAATTGTATTAAACTTTGCAAAAAAATTTAAAACTTTCATATAGGAATTAGCAGAATAACATGCAGAAACTGGAAATGTCTCGGAGATTTCTTGGCTCGTTTTACTAAATATACTAAATTTTTGTTGCTGTACCTGAACTATAAATGTATGGTTTAATATTAGATTGCATTTTCTGTTTTTTCAGATATTTAAATATTCAATTTAAAATATCTAATTACTGGATGCAGTTTTACTTGCTCTTGTTAATTATGCTTGTAAATTAGATGTAAACTATTACCGTTTGATTTACCATTCGCTGATAAATGTGCAGTCTTTCACAACCCTGAATAATTTTGAAGAAAAACTCCTAAATCAAATTTTTGAGCCTTAACCGTCACAAAATTTAGGTGGGGGAGTTGTAGACACGTTGGGCTCTTTCGTTCAAGTGAGCTTCTATTTCGAATAAAAATTTGAAGTGGAGGATGGACCACCATTTCACTAGAGATTTGGCTAATAATGACGATTATCACTGAAATATTGGGAACTTTGTATCAAACCTTTGCTTAATAAGCATTATACTGAAAATTTAATTTATTCTGCGGTTGGATAGACAGTTTTGCAACAAAAAGTGAAATTTATTTTACATGGTTTACGCCGGAAGAAAATAATTTGTGGATAGTATAAATTTGACAACAAAGGTTTCATATTTTTAAAAATTTTTTGTTTTGCATATTTATCGCATTTGACCCTATTCTGAGAAAAATTATTGTGTATTACAATTTATAGTGTAACAGGTAATTCCCGAGGGTTTTAATGTAAAAAACTTCATATTATTATGTTCATAATATCTAAAAGTAAAATCCCAGTAGATTTGCTTGATAGTATCAATAACTTTTTCATTATTACATAATTATTGGGTAATGATTATTATCCTCAATTTGTTTGGAAATTATTAGCTTTAGTGACTATTGACAAATAGGTTAGTATATATTTTGTATGTAAAATACTTCAAATAACGTAAATATTTTATTTTATCAAAATAAGTAAATTATCCCAAAAAATGTTTTCAAATCAGTCAAAAAAATCAGTTCAAGTTCTTATACTTATTAAAAAAAGAAAGCTGTTTTTCAACTTGAAGGGCAGCTTTCTTCCATCTCCTTGGGTCACGACGTTTACGCTTTTATTAATTTAACTAAAAATAGCGATTTATAATAAATGACGAACAGCAGGATAACATAATATGTAAATTTTTATCTTGTCGATTTATTACAAACTGCAAGGTTGACCAAAATCAGAATTTTATGTTCACGATAACAATTTTTATGATTGACTGTTCAAAGTGAGATCTTTTCATTTGCTGAAAGGTATAGTAATTGGCGTAATGGAGATGACTTGAAAGGTTTGATGATGACTTTTTAAAATATATTTAAAAAATTCTGCAATCAGACAACGCACATAGGCAGGATAAATTTCATTATAGGGTGCAAAGGGTGAACTTATCAGCTCCATACTGATAATTTTATCAGTTGCTGGTTATTATACTTATTACTTGAAATGTTTAACAGGGAATTAAAGCTTTCAAATCAATTAACTACTTAAAAAAGTCTTAAATTTATTACAAAATAAAATATATATATACTATTATTGGCATGGATGTACAGCAATTTGTGACAAGGCATTGAAATTTTACACTAATTTTTTTATCATTGTTCATCTGATGTAATTTTTGTTGTCGAAACTTCGTCAATCCTTAAAAGTTCCTGAAATTCGTCGTCAGGTGAAAGACTAAAATTGATATTAAATTCATCCACAGCATCTGTTTGACCAATGTCTACATTTTCCACTGCTAATTGATCCATCTTTGAAATGCAATCCGGACTTCCACTTCTAACATCAATTAAATCTCCGTAATTGGAGCAATTTGTCAAATTCACATTATTTTGTACCTGAGTATCGATATTTTCAGTTTCGTTAGTTAAACCGACTTGTAATGGATCTTTTTGGGGAATGCAATCGACAATCCCACTTCTAACATCAATTAAATCTCCGTAATTGGAACAATTTGTCAATTTTGCATTATTTTGTACCAGTGTGTCATTTTCGGTTTGACCAAGTTCTAATGGATCTGTTTGAGGAATACAATTGGGAATCCCACTTCTAACATCAATTAAATCCCCGTAATTGGAACAATTGTTAAAGACCACATTGGTATCAGTTTTGTTTTGCTTTTTCTCAACATTGACTTGTTCATCAGGTGAATTGCAATTGTTAAACCTAACATCTATTAGATCTCCGTAATTGGAAGAACAGTTTGAAAGTTTGTCTGCTGTTTCCGTAAGGTCCACAATTTTACCAGAATGTGTTTGGTCAATAGATTCCCTGCAGTTTTCATTAGAAGTTATTCCTGTATCTGTTAAATTAAAAGTACAGTTTTTGATTACATTATGCTTTGGATCACTGATATTTTGCTTTGGAAAAGTGTGGGTTTCACATTTTGTATTGTTTACGGAATTAAAACATAATACAGAACCGTTTTCCACGTTTTCGTTCGCTTTTTCTCCAAAAATGTTAAATATTAAAGCGTCTACTCCGGTTTTATTTCGTTTTGCTGCATCATCGTCATCGTTTCCTTGATTTAGATTTTCTCCAAATATTTCTAAAAGTGAAACTTCAAAATTGGTTTTATTTTTCGTTGCACCAACATCTTGTGCTGTTTTGATGTAATCTTTCAATTTTTCCCCAAAACGATCTACAATTTCGTCGAGGTTTGATTCGTTCATTTTATTTTCCATTTTTCCCAGCAAACCATGCATACTTTCAATCATAGTTCGAAGTTTATTAGTTTCCAAACTACTGTTGGCATAATTTTCATTTAGAGAATTAAGGACTTGCTTGTTAGTTTTATTGAATTGTTGTTGTAATTCCTAAAAGAAAATTAATTAATGCTCTGTCTCAGACATAATTACTTATATTAAAGTTATGGGAAATAAAGCAAAAAATACATTAACAAGACGTCAACATTCAACAAGTAGTATTAATTTGGTAAATTGTTAATGGAGTGAAACGTTCTAATAAATTAATAACAATTTAGGAACTTATTGATTTTGTAGTTCAAGATACAAAGTTTGTACCTACAGCGATGAATCGAATTGAACTTTGGATTATTTAGCACTTAACAAATCCGTGTCTTACACTTACATGAAAAATATGCAAAACAGTTTGCATTCTTTTAGAATTATCATTGGAAGTTATAATACCGTGGACAGTAAAATAAATTTCTTCGAGCTGCATCTTTAAATTTTTGGCATCTTCTTCATTTTCAATTGAAATCTGTTGGATCCTCTTCAGCAATTCGTTTGTTATTTGGTTAAAGCTTCTTCTGATAGTAACATCGTGCATGCGAATCAAATTCTCTAATTTTTGGATATCTTTGGGACCTATGGTTGTTCTGAAATCATTCGTAACGTAAATTTTACTTTTGAACGAAAGATAAAGTAAATCCTACTTGTTTACAAAGATATCGATTAGTTTATCCAAAACTACGCTAATCTGCGTCTCCAACTGCGATTCGTCCATTTGAACTCGGTGGCAGCTTTCTATGAACAAATTTTGGGCTCCCATAATACTTTCGAACTTTGATTCGATGTCGTCACTTAGGATTTTTAAGTTTTGATCGTTCATGGTCTCTACAAGCTAAAGTTTTAGAGGAAAACTGTTATTGGAAACTAATTAACTTGTTTACTTTCGCTGGGTTTTTCTACATTTCTTCCAACTTCTACGGTCAGGGCCCTCAAGCTGTTTTGTTGTTCGAATCTACTGGTGTTGGCTATTTTGGCCAAGTGCTCTATTTTATTTTTTAACGTCTCTGTGGTCTCGGTCATATCGGAAAATGCGTCTGTCATCTAAAATTTTTAAAATGCTATTTTAATTTTAACCAAAAACGTTGATTGATTTTATTCTAACTTTTTTTAAATAAATATAAGTAATAGTATTTTATAATAATTTTGTATAATTGAGATAACACTAATTCATTTTAAGAAATCCAGTATCTATATCTATTTTCGAATTAAATTGAGAAAAATTGTTGGTAATTGAGTCATTCATTACAGTGCGCAGATAAATTGTACTCGAGTGTATCAGTACTTGATTTGTGCAAAATTACATTTCAGACTTTCAATATTTTTAGTCGACAAAATATGGAGAAAAAAAAGATTTACATATTGAACTTTTAGCAATTAATTCTGTTGCATTAAATTTCCTCTTTTAATTAAATTTTTAGCAAAAACTTGATGAATTACATCTATTTTGTGCATGCAAGTGGCATATAGGTTTACTACACTGAATTTAGAATACTAACAATTTACGAGGTGGTAAAATTAAGTAATAGCAATGACATTTGACCTCTTCAAATTATAGTGAGACTTGAAATGACACTTCCTATTTGGAAAGTTTACGCTTTTTTAATCAATTCTTTGGTTTATTTCCTTTTGAACTTAATTAGTTAATTAGTTTTACGTCGCGTCGTTAGAATTATATTCTGAAACATTGGAAATACCGGTTTCCATTAGATCACTGCAGTCGAGCAATGTGCGATATGTTTTCCACTTGAACAGGCGACCCTCCAGGGAACACCATACAGTTATAAAACGAGATTTCATGTAATGAGTTCAGTATGTAAAAACATACTGTAAAATATTAGAGGTAGATACGCAACCGTTTTCGAGAAATGACAGGTGGAAATTGGAAAATCATATTTAACTTTGAAAAATTAATTTTTTTGAGCATGAAAAGTGCTACTTCTTTTTAACCGACTTAAAAAATAAGATTCTCTAGATTTAACTTTGAAATTTAAATTAAAAATTAGATTCTTATTAAGAAATCTACCACTCCATTAAGGGTGGAAGGTTTCAGCTGGGTCTGCCTTGTAAGAAACTACATTTTCTGTAGTTTTCCTGTGTTTTCTGTTCAATTCTCTTTTAACTAATTTATCTACTTACAGCTTACCAATTGCTGTAAATTTTTATAGAAAATCGAACGGATTTTCATTCGTTTCAGGAAAGCTATGGTACCTCGTGTAATCTGTCACGTTTTTATTTCTCTAATTTTTGACCCGACTTGATACTATCCCGCTAATGAAAACGTTTAAGCTTAATGACGTATCTTAACACAAATTTATTTACCCTGTAATTAAAAGTTAATTGAAATTTCTGGTTTGTAAACCGTATCTACCTTATTTCCATAGTCGTTCATATTTTCATTAAATTCCTTATTGGTGATGTTCATTAAAATTGAATTATCGTTTACTTGGCTAGTTAACGAGTTAATTGTGTCTGCCAATTTTGTAACTCCATTAGAAAAACTTTGATTGGTTTTTTCCAAAAATAAAAATGTTTGGTTGAAATGCTTCTTGAGATTTTTATCGCTGTGTTTAAACAGCATCTAAAAGTTACTGTGCATATCAAGAAAAATTTTATTAGCTTGAGGAATAAAATGTACCTTTGCAGTTTCTTTAGTCATGTTAATTACATTTCCTTCTATATTGGAGCAGCTCGTTTTTAAGTCATCAATTGCTGCAATCGCGTCTGCTAATTCGGCTTCCATGTCCGAGTCTCGTATCGTTAGGGTTTCTTCAATTTTGTCGAGCTTTGATATAATCATATCTCTTCCACCCTGAAAAATACAATTTTATAACGAACACCGGATTTAATTAAAATTCTTACCTGAGATTTAATCGAAGATATATCTATTTGGCCCTCCATGTTACCCAATTTGTGATTTATCCTTTCATAAATGGCATCTATTTTCCTGGCAGTTTTATCGTTTGCGACATTATCTTTAAAATTCCCCGCGCTAATATTTTCAGATATTTTGTCCAATTCCATTGTCACGAACCTTTGGAATCGAGATAACTCCTTTTCGATGTTGTCGATTTTTCTGCCATAATAATCGATTTTACCGTTGAGGGTTGTAACGTATTGGACGCTTAAGGAATTTTCGATATTTCTTAATTTATCTTCAATTGATAGTAACGTTACCTGCAACCGAACCAAAAAAGGTAACCCAAATTGAAGTTTTTTTAATTTAAAAAAGAAAGTTTACCTTGTAGTCTTCTATATCCAGTTTGTTTTCAGAAGCACTTCCGTAAGTTGGTCCCGCAAAAATATTATTAAAAACCATGGTGCAAATAATTAGAATCACAAAAAACATTTTAATTTCACTAAATTGTTTAGCACAAACAATTAAATTTACGTTGTGGTAGGTTAATCGTGTGGTGATGTCCTCTTCTTACAGACTTCAGCTTGAGTATCTGAATAAATAATGACTCAGTTGGTTTTATCTCGAGTTAATTATATGTTACATACTCGTGTATAATCAAAGCACGCACAGCTTCTTTACTTAACAACAATTATTATTCTGATGATAAATTAACAATTTAGTCTTCCACGCGCACCCCAATATTTTTAAGACACCGATGGACCCATTATTGGTTTTCTTTGAAGCCAGAACCAGTTTCTGATCTCTTGCCACTTATTTAATGTGAAAACATTTTATATTTACATTAAACTTTAAATAATGATTGCAGTGTTATTCATAGAAAATTTTGTTATTTTTCACACAATTGGAGCAATTGAGAGATATCGAAAAAATAAAATTTTGTTTTTTACATGGGATAATAATAATTATTTTAGAAATACAAAAAATTGTAAACTGATAAGATGGGAAACTTTGGGAATTTTTAATGATCTATACTAGACGCATTCATAATAAAAATTGTCCCAGATTTATTGAATAATTTGGTTTACAGGGTGTCCGTAAATCCTTAGATGAAGCATCCTATTTTTCATAAATCTGCTTGTATTAAATTATAATCACACTCTGTATACGTATCGCACTTGATATTCACTCCATGTTTACACAATTTATCTGTTTATTTAGAAATGTCCGATACGGTTTTGATTTTTACTTAAAACCCAACAAAAAATGCTAACACAAAATTAAATATTTAAACTAAGTTCAAGGATGTCGACAAAAACTTCTTGAATTTCCCATTTCTATCTTCAACGCCCAACGAAAACAACGTCAAATAGATAAATCTGTTTTATGTCGTCTGAAATTATTTGGTTTTTGTTGCAAATAAAAGCGTGTGAAATTTTTTGGTCTAGACTAATTTTTTTAGGCCGAACTTATTCACATGAGAGCAGAATTGGTCGAATCCAAAGCTAAAAAGGAATTGTTGGAACAAGAACTGCACAACTTGTTACTCCAGCTTCACTCGTTTCAACTTGGACAGTTATCTGGTCTCGCAGCTAATAGAATACAAAATTCTAAATTTGAACCAGACGTTAATAATATAAAAAAGAAATTGGAAGACGAAATCAAAAGTAGTCCCACTCATAATTCGACGAATGGGAGTAAGTTGGCTTCGAAATTTTTGCTTTTCGAGTCTGTAATAAAGTGTTTTTAGATTTGAAAGAACATGAGGAATTTAAGTTTAGTCCGACTTTGGTCGAATCGTCGCAGATACGTGCAGAAAATTCACAATTACAAATGGAAAATTCTGCACTTAGAAATTCAATTATTGCGTTAAATAGTGAAGTTTACGGTGCTAAATTAGCCGCACAATATTTAGATAAAGAATTGGCCGGTAGAATACAGCAATTGCAACTCTTAGGTAAGAGTAGTTGATTTGTAAACAAGCTTGTGTAGTTGATAAAAAAATAAAAACATTTTGTACTTGAAATTATTTTTGACGTCGTCGTTCTAATCTTATCTGAATTATTGGTAGGGAATTAGATTTTGTGCATCCTAGAAATTGGTACTTAATTTTTTTAAGGGAGAGAAATGCAAGGAAATGTGAGGGATAAGCTGTGGCGACAACTGGAATCCGAGATCCTTTTACAGAGACATAAGACTGTGGTGCGAGCCTGTAGAAGAAATAGCATTTTGAGTAATCATTCAGATATTACTCGAGTGAAACCAAACGTACCGGTTATTAATGAAGAAAATCCTCAACATTTTGGTGATGTTCGTATGGTCGTCGTTAGAAGAAAAACCGGACAAGGTCTAGGAATAAGCATCACCGTAATTAGTTAAGAAATTTAATTAAACGGCTAGTTCATTTGTGGCTTTTTAAGGGTGGTCGAGAACACGGTGTGCCTATTTTGATATCCGAGCTGGAACCAAATGGACCTGCAGCCTTATCAAATCAACTGTACATAGGAGATGCTATATTGTTTGTAAATGATCGAGATTTACGGCAAGCTTGTCATCGTGAAGCTGTCGATATTCTTCAGCAACAGTCGGGTGATTGTCGACTTCAGGTGCAATACATAGCTGCTGACGAAAGCGACAACTCATTGGAAGAGGATGGATTAAATTTTAGGTACTAATTATTATTTATTGCAGTGCTTTTTAAACCTTAATAATTTAATTTTAATGCAGGTTTTTCGATAACGAGGTGTGCGATCCAAACGATTCAATTAGTTTGCATCCGTTGCATTCCTCCGGAGTAATGAATACTCCGACTGCTCCCAGAACTCCAGAATCAACGTCTCACAGTCGGTAAGTTTAAATTAGTTGAAACGGCATGGCCATTATTGTGATAAGTTACTAAAGAATTCAAATTTTATGGTGACAATTTGTCCAGTATTATTGGTGTAGTTTTATGCACTTTTATAATTTGTTTAAGTTCCTAGTGATTTTAATTTTAAGAAAGCGTAATTTAAGTATAAATTTGAGTTTGCCATTGTATTTTAAAGTGGCGCCACTATCAAAATATACCTAAGGTGCAAATTAAGTAATTTTAATTACACTGGAAGCATGTACTGCATGTAAAAATTTTTATAGTAATTTGTATTTTGTTTGTTATGTGTACACTTATTTTTATTAGAGTTATTATTATTTATAATATAAATGCCATTATTAATTATTGTTTTCTTCTACCCTAATCACAAAATCTCACACACATCTCTTATTGTTTTTTAATATCTTGGACTCAGATTTATATTTTTTTCTAATAATCCAGTTATAGGAAAGTTGAAAGCGAAAATAGTAGAATTCGTTGGGTTTGAATATACAAAGACAAAATTGGAGTGTTTTTCTCAAAATACCTGGATTATTATTTTTTTAATTTTAAATTATTGAAGCACGAAAAACAACATTTTTGTTGTTTAGGTACTTTACGTTTCTTTTTCAGTTTTTTTTTCTCACAGCACCACAATTTCGTTAATCATGCAAGTTGTTTACTTTTCCTTTCATGAAAAAGCATGTAAACTGCACAATTTGTTATAAAAATGTATTTTAATGTGTGCAGTTCATAACAAATTGTTTCAGCACGGAATCAAGAAATTGCAGCAGAATTGAAAGCCCCTTATTGTATAAACGACCAGAATCTTTTTTATCTGCAGAGCTAGTACCTCAAGTACATAACTTTTCTAAAAATTTGCAAACTTTCAACAACAACACAGAACTTATCAATTTTACCGACAACACCATTAATGTAACAAATAAAAGTGACGTTCAAGTGTCGCTTGCTAACGATAATAAACAAATCGGCGAAATAAATAGCAATCACATCCCAGAACCAACTACCGGATACGCTTCATCAGAAAATTTGAATCTAACCGACAATTACACTCACAAATTAAATCAACTGGAGGATTTTAAGTGTCCCGAATATTTTATAAACAAAAATCAATTCAAAAACAACAAAAACCAAGTCGAAATCTTCAAAAAAGCAGAAACCTACATTGAAGAAAATTTAAATTGTTCGACAAACTCTTTAGTTTCCGATAATTTATCCTCGCCCATGCAAACTAGCACCGACGTATTTTTAGATTCGGAAATATTTTCAACAGACGCAGCTTCCAACGATTCTCATTCCCCAAAAAACACTCAAGTTATTTCCGAAAAAAAAAGTTCGCATCAAAGCTTGATCGAACTTAAACGTTTTAATGAGTTTTGTTTGTCATACAAAAATTCCGCATCCTATGCATCCAATGAAAATTTTTCCAATTTAAAAAGTGATCAAAGTCTTCTCAACTCTTCGGGTAGCTGCGACAGTTCTCCGTCTCACAAAATTAACCGCGAATACAAAAAGGTCTCAAAAAAGCACAAAATTAAAAAACATTTTGGAGTTAAGACTCTCCAGAACATTTTTAACAGGCGCGACGGTTATTCGGATATTTCGAGTACCGCTTCCGAATTTGGCGACGAAATTGTGGAAAGCAACGGAGTTGCCGATGCTAAAGCGGAGGACCTGAGTGATAAAACTAAAGCTAGCGACGAATCTCCCAGTTTGGACGTTAATTCTCAGTTTGAAGAAAATATTCATCAATTTTTATCGGAAACGTTTTCAAAAAGTTTTGCTTTAGGCGACCAAAGTAGCATTATGATCAATAAGAGCACCGGATCGAAAAAATATTTCAAATTGAATGGACAAAATTTGCGCATCGGAAAGGCGTTGCGTTTGTGTCCAAATGATGAAATTTCAGATAACACTACAAGTAGTAGTAAAAGTGATAACAAAAAGGAAAAGTTGTTGGCTAGATACGTTTACAATTCGAACTTGTTTAGCGCTGACGGCATTGGAGATCCAGATTTTGGAACTCCTGTTTGAGATTGGGAACTTTAACGTAGTTCTTTTATTTTAGATAGTGTTTTGTTTTGTTAAGTTTGAAGAAATTAATTTATTCTTCTCAAGTCAATTGGTATTATGTTTTCAGTAGAACCTTAGAAAAGGTTGGAGAATTTTCTTACCAATTAAGTTTGAAAAAGTTGATTTTTTTTAAACGGAGGACTTAAATGGCTTCGTACAATGATAAGTAATGATCTGATTAAGCTCTTTTCTGTAGTTTAAATCCAATAAAATCGCGATAATTAGAATAGAACGGTAGATTCCATGCAAAGATGTTCATGGTGATTCTATTTCACTTATCGTGTGTACATTCACTGCACGGTTTTCTGCAGAAATGCGGAAACGCCATGCAAATGTACGACTTAACTTGAAGAGTATTTTATTTTTTTACTTAATTTTTTTTATCACTAGGCAGAAGGATAACTTGGATTTGTCAAGTCATCTTGCATGGCAACACTGCTCTAATTTTCTTACTGATTTATAAATAATGAACAGGCCTTAAATGCCTTAGCTTATCATTAGTAGGTAAAATTTTTTGTGTGGTAAATTTGATGTGTAAAAATAGCTCTTAACAACATTTTTGAATACTTGTGAAACTACATAGTACTGTATGAATGCGAGCATTGTGCCTCTAACCCAGTAGAATTACCTTTTTTGTAGCGGTTAAAGAGAAATTTCGAAGATAAATGAAGCTTAGCAGGGATAGTCTGTGTAGGGTTTCATTTTTAACTTATTAAAAGTAATATTTTTCAAAATCACAAAATTGGCCAATCTGTGCCCAAACGTTTAGCGTTCGAAACCCAACTGACTATTTTGTTAAAATTTATTTTGTTCGACTTCTCTCGTCAGAAACCTTATTCTACTGGGCTATTCGGGTTATTATAATTTTTACTGCTTACACAAGTTTAATTTGAACCTATAAAAAGCGCCTTTTTTATATAAAAAAAGCACTTTCTAAACTTACAAAAGATATAATAATAGTCAGCCATACATAATAAATATAAGGAATTCCAATAACCATAATTTTTTAAGGCCACTTGTACACTACTGTAGCCTTTGGATACTTTAAATTTGAGAACGAATGATCTGGTTAATTAAAGACCTCGGTGGCTTAGATTTCAGTAATTTTTGGTGTTACGTTATGTTTTCTGCTTAATATAAATATTATATTTTATTCAATAAAAATTTAACCTATGGCCCCGTGTTTACATATCACATTGGAACAATTTTGAGTGTTTCTCCTATTTAATTACTTAATCAAAATTGGAATTATTCATATTATTAGAACTAGGAATTTTCTCGGTTGCAATTCAGAAAGCTTCAATTTCATTGTAATTTATTCACACCTTGACCGATTGGCAGCAGAATCGGTCTTTGGATTGGACACCGCAAAAATTATTGAAATCTGAAATAAAGATTCAAAATTATTGATTTAAACCCGGTTGATTTGACGTGGAATGACTTTAATAATATATAGATTGGTTTAAAAAATGTAATTCTTTGTTTTATTTTAAACGAACAGTATTGGTTGTGATAGCTGATTATTTTAATTATTTCATGAAGAAATAGCACAAATGAAATAAATATGGGTTGAAAACTCTTATTTCACAGCACCGGCTCGAGATTGGCTTTGTGATAAATCGTAGAACATTTTTTACCAGATAAGTGAAAAAATAAGTTCAAATGCTTTTTAAGGTGAACGGAAAAGTACCTACATAATACATATTATATAGTAATTTAAAAAGATTTATTTCTACAGCTTGAAAGTTTTTAAAGAAATGTAATTTGTTGAAAAGATTTTTAACTGCCACCCATGTTTTAAAATGCTCGACGAATAATATAATGCTCAACTTGAAAGAAACAATTATTAAATTTGAGTAATTCTAAATAGATAACTAACTACCACTCATATTTTCTTCTTTGCATGATACAGCTCCTAGGTACTATAATAATAAAAAAAATAAATCTATGTTGAAAATAGTTTGTAGTTTAATTATATTTGTAACGCAGTATTAATTATTACAAAATTGTTATCGTTTAAACATATCTGTACTGAAATAAATTATGCTGCTGCGCAATCAATCTGTTGTAATTTTTTTGTAGCATCCCTTAGATTTTCTATTTTCAGATTCTATCAAAAAAGGACTCAAAGACTGTTTAGTTATCTTGTGAAATTAGAAAAGTAAAGTTTGAGAGTCAAACAATTGTGGAAAGTGTTCGGGTACAAAATTTTTTTAAAAAAACCCCCACATGAGAAATACCTGATGAGCAAAGTAACTACCTAATTATTACAAAATCTGATTGTAAAATCAACAAATTAAATAATAAATTTATTAGGCTAGAAATTTCAAAATAAACCAATTTTGAAATTCCCGCTGCGTTTGACAATTACGAAAGTTTGGTTATGTAAATCAAAATCAACGTAGCAGATTAGCAGTGAAAGTTCGGAAATTTTGATCTAATGTTAATAATAGCAAAAATTTAATGTAATGACTTCGTCAAGAGTGGTTCGAGGTACCAAAAGCAAAATATTTTTTTGTGTTTGTGCAGTAATAATAGTAACAGGAATATTTGCTTGCTATAATAATACACTGTCGCAATTGGAAGATGTACGAAAATCTAACAACCAATGCCATCAACAACAAGAAAATCTTTCGACACAACTTCAGGGTAAGACTCCTTGCTTCACCGTAACCTCCTTTTATCGAATTCTATTGCAGTGATATTCGATTACAAACAAAGATTGGAGAAGTCTTTGAAAACCGAAAAGGCAGATCATCAACAAATGAAGAAGGATTTGGAGGAAGAACGTAGTCAACACGAAAAGACCCTTAACGAGGCCAACGTAAAATTTTCCTCTCTGCAGCAACATTATAATTTATTGCAGGTTTGTTTGTACAAGATTACATTGTAGGTGATATTCAAATCTTGATTTCTTTTAGACGCAGTACGAGGATTTTAAAGGTGAAAATAGTAAAATACAACAAGAACACTTAGATAAGATTTTAAGCTTACAAGGAAAATTGAAAGAAGTGCAAAACCAATTAAAGCAAGCAATTAACGATAAAGAGAAAGAGTTCGAAAATTTAAAGGTTTGTTTAATGTATTTTTTTTTAATTTAAGTTATGAGTGGGACTGTGTAATTTTACATTACGGTTTTAAATTCAATTATTACACTTGAATAAATTTAAAAACAAATTTTAAATTTTCTATTGCTACATTACATTAACAACTCAAGTTAAATATTCATAATAACGAAGATGTATTTCTGCTAGTACAGGAGCATTTTAAAATAGTCCTAAATAAACAATTCAACGCACCCTAGGAGAGGGGAATTCCCTTTGTGAATTTGCCACTGGTACCTACTTTTTAAGTAAATGCAAAAACTGAATTACAGATTTTCGGGTAGTTTGAAAATTTTCAAAAAATGTCAAAAGGTTGATTGTTATTTTGCAGAGTTATTTGCAAATACTATGAGATGTGGTGGGGAAGTACTGATAACTCAAAAATTCTTGAGATTGGAGTTTTGGGGATTGTGTCTTTGTTTAATTTAATAATAAATGTTGACATTCTTTATATCATTCATTGTTTTCTAGTAATTCGAGAAAAACTAATATCTTATTTGTTAACATGATTTGTAGATGTGTTCCCTTTTGTTACAATACTATGCTATTGCTGTTAACAAAAGAAAACATCTCCACGGAATTTCATGCTGGTAGTCTGCATTGAAAAAATATTTTTACAGTATTTTGAATTTGATCCTTAATTTGGGTATTTGTTTTTAGACCAATAATTTAGATTTAACTATTCAAAATAAGGAACTTGAGCAACAAATAAGATCCAAATCATCCAACGATCATGCATGTGAAAGTGACAAAAATCATGTGCAGAAAATGTATAATGAACTCCGACGAGAATTTGAATCGTTAACCGTAAGTTGCTCTTTAAATTTTTGTTGTACATAGAAATGTTTTGAGATATCACTGTTACGGATGAAAAAATATTTACTTAGATTTAAAGCGGAACATCTTGTTTGTTTTGATGTGGGTGATTTATTAGCACGTAGGCAAAATTAACAAGATTTTTTAATTAAATTGTTAATTATTGTTATGATAAGCAACTTTTTAAATTTTGATTTATAAGTAAAAAATTGAATTAATTTGCAAAAAGGAATTACTAATGGGATACTAAAGGTAGAACTAGTTTAGAAACATCACACTGAAAGAAATATTATTGTTATTACAGGCTCAATGTTCTATCAAGCCTAACGTGATAGGCGAATTTAATGTTTCAAAATTGACGAATGAGATAACCGGTTCAAAACCTGAGGCTCTCGGCGTTGGCGATAATCCATCTAATAATATGTTTCAACCATTCGATAGCAATAAAAATGAAAACTTAAATAACGAGGAATATGTGATTGCCGCACCAAATAATGTTCAATTACCAGGACAAATTGCGAACCTTCATTCGAGCTCAACTAAGACCAATGATAAATTAACTTCTAAAAGTGGTCTGATTGCTGCTCCTCCTTTAAAGTTACCATCGGTGACTCCTAGCAATGGTAAAGTTAAGCCATCTCCAGAAAGTGATATTCTTAGACAAAATCCTCATGTATTACCATTGCCCTATGCTCAAAAAAGAGTACCTGCTGGAGTGGTACCTCCTCCAGAAATTATTGAAGAATCCAAAGTGGAGAATAAGAAAGCAGAAACTGAAGAAAAGGTTCTCCCTGACGAAATAAACGACAACGCTTTTCCTAACCGTTATCGCTCCAACTTAATTCTAAAAGAGATCGCCAATGAAAACAAGGCCTTACAAGCTGAACAAAAAAACGAAGGAGGTAACAACAATGATAAACAAAACAGTTTGAAGCTTGACATGGGTGAAAAGGAGAATAATGAAAATAACGCCGCGTTGGAGGTTTTAGACGCTCCGTTGAACGAAAATAAGCCATTAGAGATGGACGGTGGTTTTGGGCTAGACGATCACGATAAAATAAGTAACAACGAAATTGAAAAACAAGTGAATAAAAAACATATCGACACTTTGGGTTTTAACGACGAAAAATTGAAGAATAATAAAAATCATCACAAAGCTTTCGATGCTCACCACGGAGACTACGATAAAATTTTACAAAATGACTTGCAACTTGAAGAAAATGATCCTGAAGAAGATGGTAAGTGAATTTCTTAAGTTGAATTAACACTCATCCGACCCTGTTTTTTAGATGACCCTGATTATGGTGATAATGTTGGTAGACAAAAAGATCCGGCTGTTAGAAACTAAAAACTGATCTCTTCATATTTCCATTTGTACATTCGATGTATTCAGCATTTTATAAATAACATATTGATAAGTTCCTTGTATAGTACTTGCAGTATTAGAATTTAAGATAGAATTTAAAATTTACAAAAGACACTCTTTGTAGTTTATTTTCACTAATTTTTGTAGTTTGGCATACAGGGTAGGCAAATTTCGTTGATTTTGAATATCTTATATTGGCACACAACTCGGTAACAAAAAATGATAGCATAGGTGTGCTGGGAACTGCAAACACAAGGAAATTTTGCTGGCCTGTAGTCCATAGATGTTAAACAAAATTTTATCTGTGATTTTTTATTAACAAAATCCCCTTTTAATTTTTACTTGCCAATTAATTTACATGTTGTGCGAAGATGTACAAATTTTTTATGTGCCAATACCTTGATGGCTTACTTTAAACACCCCGACTTGTAAATATCTTTACCTTAAGATGTCATTTTCGTACGAACGCCTTTATTTTCTAGTGTGTATTAGTAAGTTTGTTGTTTGTTAAAATTCGATACAATAATCTCAGCAACTAGCATTTTTTTAATGATCTTAAATGTCCGAAACAAAGCACACAATCACATTAAATATTTCTATAGGTTGATTCGAGATTGCTGTACCCGCAAATTAATCATTTTAAGATATTGTAATTTATTTGTTTAAAATTTTATAGTTTAAAAAGTATTTTTAATAAATGTAACATACGTGCAATAAAAATTGTATGGTATTATTTGTTATTGGCGTGCTCGATTAATTTGCAATCGAGCAAAGTAAAGCATGTTATTACATTTTTAATTAGTCATGTGATATGAAGTCTTAAATAATAGGAAATTAATTTTCGAGCGTCACTTTTCAAAATGAACTCGAGTGTTGTTATAGTGTTTTTCTTTTACCTTACGGTTTGTAGTATGTGTTTTGAATTTTATTTTTTAACCATGTTTCTGTAGGTTTCGAATGGTTTAGATATTGAATCGGATTTATCGGTGAATAAAACTAGCAAGTCAGATGATTTAATTCCTCATAAATATGGCGACGCCACCGTCGCAAACAATAGTTTAAACGCATCTAGTGCTGCAGCACTCGTTGCTAGCGAAGGGGTATTTTGCTTTAGTTAACTACACAATCTTTTTGCTAATTGTTATAATTTTTATTAGAGCACTATAAAACCGGCTGATTTAGAAATTTCGAACAGAAATCTAAGCCAACAGAATATAACCGATTCATCTGAAGTAGCACCTAGGATTGGTTTAGATCTAGAACAACGTCAACCAGATGTAGGTTTAGGAGCAATTCATCCAGATAAAGGTTTTATACCATCATTTTTGAAAACTTTCAGAAGAAAACGAAATCTTGTGGTAAGGGAAAATGAAAGTAACTACTGAGATAAGAATATGCTAAAAGTGTAAGAACATTACTGTATTATTTTTCCATAATTATACATTTAAGGCTTCATTTTTTGCAGTTTTGTAAGTTTTTTTTTATTAAATTAGAAGATATATTTTAAGTTTTTTTTTCTTTTCTAACTGTGACGTTTTGTCAATTGAGAAAATAACTATGTGAATGCAATTAAAACCCAGAATTTTTTTATTTATTAAATTAAGTTTATTATCATAAGTACAAATTACGTGGGAAGTTCGTATAAGATCTATTATGTAGGTATCTAGTTTACATAGTTGTGGATAAGTATTTTTATCTTGTATTCAGATAAATTCAAGTTTTTTAATGCATTTTACCATAATCTTTAATTTATACTTTTAGTGTAGTTGAAAGGATTTTTTCAATCATTTCCTTTTGTTCAGTTTCCCAATGGCCACATTTTAATTTCGAAAAATAACTAGAAAAACAATTATAAAATACAAATTTCAAAAATATCTTCAACTCACTTAGTTTGAATTTCATTCAAAACTTGCAATTCTAAAGCAGATAATCCGTTATGATATACTTCCAAATTTGACTTTAATAATTCGTTTGTATTCATTCCAACAAGATGGGTATGAGGTCCTGGTTGCTGCAAACAGTAGTAAAGCGCAAGTTTTGCCAATTCAACGTTTTTGCACTAAAAGTAAACTTGAAAGATTTTTCTTTTATACTTTAATATTAATTTACTTTGCAATAATTACGGACCACTTCGCATAGATCTTGAATGCTTTTAGTAGCAGGATGCCACGCTTGAGGTCCACTATTGACTAACAAACCCATGCAATTTCCAGCTGCGTTTACTATTCCCAAATTTTGTGACTTAAAATGTTAGTTAGTTTTGTCTTCCAATTCTTCGTTTTCAGAACTCACCTGGAAGTTCGGTAAAAACTTTTTTAAATCATCATTAAGCAATGATAATCTAGAATAACTTAAAACCATGTCGATGTTAGTTTTGCTTTTCTTGGTGCATTCGTCTAAAATTGATAAAATATAACCAGTTACTCCAATAAATTTTATCTTTCCGTTTCGTACAAATTCTTCTAATACCGGCAAAGTTTCATTAATGATGATGTCTAAAGAAGAAGAAAACTCAAAATCATGGACCTAATAAATTTATAAAACTTATTTCTGTTAAACGAATTCATGGAAGTATGTAACAAACCTGTACCAGGTCGATGTAATCAACACCCAATTTTTTCAAGCTTATTTCGACGCTGCTTCTTGTTTTCTGAGCAGAAAAATCAAACATTAATTTTGGATCCGCTTCATATCGACCCACTTTAGTGGCAAGATAGTACGCTTCTCGTGGTATTCCTTCCAAACACTGGAAAATTTTAAAGAGAGTAATAAGAATGTTCGTTTTTTTGTTAAATTGTTATAATATACTTTTCCCAAGACTTCCTCTGAAACGCCGTGGCCATACCAAGGGGCCGTGTCGATATAATTTATTCCAGCTTTGACGGCATTGTGAAGCATGGATTTACATTCCGCAATGGTGTAAGGCCTATGCAATTAAATTAATTATACAATTTTTGAATTACCTACCTTAAGGTGTCTTTGTGCAGTTCTTTTAATATAAACAAATGTATATATAGGCTGAATTATACTAAATTTTGTAAGCTACCTAATTTCTTACCCATATTGCAAACAAAATCCACCTGTTCCGATTGATAGTTGCGACACTTTCATACCGGTTTTTCCAAAATTATTGTATTTCATTTTTCTTACTTCCGATTCAATATGAAATTCAGGTACAAATGTAGGCGGTAAATTAGTCATCTTAATCGTTTATTGTTATACTCAAAGCTCAAACGGATATGTCGATCTACTTTCAGGCGTAATCACCATGTAAATGCAGATAACAACTTTTCGAAAACGAGGTCATGATAATTATTCTTAATAAAGCAAATAAAATTTATCGCATTATCGTCAGCTTCGTAACTGATCGTAATTGCAGCTTGTAGCCCAAGGCCAGATTAAGCTTTTTTGTCCTCATTCCTCACTAAGATTTTACTTTAATTTCACAGCTTCAAACTTTACATGATTTCGTTTAGACCAATCACAGTTGGAGCCAGATTTGGTTTTGGAAAATTGGTGAATATTATTACATCCTTCCCCTATGGCTGTTACTTACAATTAAATCATTTTTGTACTACAAAGCAATGCCCGCAGTCTCATTACAGCCATCAACTACCATCTACGGTGATGGTTTAGCGGTGGTTCCTTTTACAGCTCTATATATAGTTTTTTTAAATACGAGACAATCTTATGTACCTAAATATATAAGTTTATCATTATAATAATTATTATTTAAATTGTGGTAAAATTAATGAAACTTGGGAAACATTTTAATTTGAATTTTAGGAAATTGTTTTAGAATCCCTGGATTTATAAAGCACCGTCACCTGGTGTCACCTAGCATATTATACCAACACTAAAATTTCAGGTTATGTTTGATAGTTGAACAATTTTTGCATGTGTGAATGTCAATTTCATGTTTATTTAAATAAGAAGCAATAAATTCGATTAAAAATGGGAAAGAGACAGAAACGTAGAAGTTCCAATGTCGTAAATCAAAATCCAACAAAGAAACGACGCTTGAAAGAAGACGAAAAAATGCAAAAGGTTCCTCCACCAGAAGTTCCCAAAGAAAAGCTTTTACCTAGTATTCAGAATTTTTTTCAAGAAAATGACGATGTAAAGAAGGAGGACTTATCTTCCGATGATGAAGTAGCGACTGAAAAAGTTCAGGTATATTTTCTTCATTAAACCAAATTTGCTTTTCTTACTCATTCGTTACTTTTAGAAAACAAAAAAGAAGAAACTTTCCAATGTAGAACGCAAGTTTATTTTGAGAGTTGAAGAGGAAAGACTTCGTAAGGTAGAACAAGAAAATGTTGATGCGAGTACTGAACCTCAAACTGTTGAACAGTTTGAGAAATTTTTGAAAGGAGATCCAAATAATTCCAAAATGTGGGCTAAATACATTGCACATTTAGTATTTGTAAGTTGCTTTGCATGTAAATTACACAACCTGGTTTCAAGTTTTAATTTTAGGTAAAAGAGATTGAAAAGGCCAAGTCGGTCGCTCGAGAAGCAATCGGAAATATTTCGATTTCTTTAACCAACGAACGGTACAATATTTGGATAGTTTTATTAAATTTAGAAAATAGTTATGGGGATAAGAATTCTTTTGAAGAAGTTTTTCAAGAAGCAATCAAGCGTAACGAAGACTTGAATATTTATTTAGACACGATTAACATTTTGTTTTTATCCGGAAAATATGACGAAATGGAAGAAAAAATTTTAAAAGCAAAAAAGAAATTTAAGCAAGAATTAAAAATGTATTTTAAAATTGCTGAAATTTATTACCAAATGAAGAAGTTTCCAGAGGCTCGTAATATACGAGTTGCAGCTTTAAGAACAATCGATAAAAAGTTGTGTAAGTTTTGTAAGTTTTTCCTATGTCAATTGTTATTTACGGTTTTGTCTTTTTCAGCTATAAGTGCAACCGTTAAATTTGCTATAATGGAATTTCAGGTTGGCGAGAAAGATCAGGGAGAGGTTCTCTTTGAGAATATTTTACAGTTTTATCCAAATAGGGTGGATATTTGGTCTACTTATGTGGATCAGCTAGTTAAAGCTCAAGATTTAGATGTTGCAAGGTAAGTCTCAATCACGCTTGCTTATGTCTTTTTGTTTCGTTCTTATAAAATTACAATTAAAAAGTTTTTTATTTGATGTTTTGATAAGGGGTTTTATTTTTTAAATGTATAAAAAATGTCGGGAACTATTTAAATAAATACTTTTTTTTGTTACCCAGTTATGCTCATCTGAACTTATGTACTAAGATTTTTGGCAACATTTATTATTATTGTAGATTTAATTGCAGTTTTTTTAACAAAATATTTTATAGGCGAATATTAAATAGGGCTGTATCTCAAAATTTACCTCCGAAGAAATCTAGGGTTCTTTTTAACAAATTTAAAAGATTTGAAATGGAAAATGGAGATGAAAATACCCTTAAACATGTCATCACGTTAGCCCAAAATTATGTCAAGTCAAAGTGAGGATACTGCATCTTCTGTTTATTATTTTATAGAATATTATTTCTTATTTGTAAATTGTGTAAATAATAACTTTTTATTGACTTAAGGTTTTTCTATTAAAATACAAAAATTAACAAATTAAATGAACATAAAAATCTAAATTATTTCCTTATTTATTTATCCTGTTAAATTGGACTTGCTCCAATTTGGTAGACTTGTTTGGACGATTTATCCAATTATTTAAAAGGTATAACTGAAATAAATCACAAAAATACGAAAATTATTCCAAAAATAAATTTTTTAAACAAATTTTATTTTATTTTCTACATATTGAAGTAATTCTATTAATTTGTTTTACTTCCTTTCTGCTTCCCTTTCGTTTATTTCATTGATATTGCTCGAATTGTTCAAAAGTCTTTCGATATCTGTGTTGATGTCGTACATTGGAATAACTCCAATGTCGGTGTAAATCAAGTTTGGATTACAATTATTGACAAAGACCGTATTAACGTTGCAGTGATCGTGAACTATTGGCATAGAGTATGGGAAAGGCATACAATTATTCCCCACGTTATTATGGAGACATAGCTTACAATTTCTGCTATGAATCGCATTCGGATTCATTTCTAAACACGAGTTTGAAGACGACGAGTACATCGGTGGTGGTACAACAGTTCCCGAAATGGGAAGTACTTGGGCAGTTATATCGGGACTTGGGGAATTCTGAAAAAAAGTAAACATAAAAGGTGGTCGTGTTGGAAGGGAAACAGTAAAACTACATTGGGTAATAACTGACTAAATTTTACTTTAAACGATATCACTTTGATATGTACAGTTTTGATCAGTTTACATAATTATTGTATCTGCTAATAAATTTGAAAAGAAAAATAAATTAATTTATGTTTTCTATTCTAATCTTAAATTTCGATCAAAACTTTCTACAAATCACTTCTTACATATTATGATCAGTTTTCACTATGAAATAAAACTATTACAACATACAATATAATATATTATGTATAATATATAATATATTTTGGAAAATTTTAACTTTTATATATTTGTACAGTTTTATCTGGTGTTGCAATTGCCTAAAACTACTCAAATCACCATCACAATAATAATTATATTATAGATTTATATTTATAATATATAATAATAATAATATATAGTATGGACCACAGTTAACTACTAATATAGTTTTGATTACTTTTTTCAATCTATCTAATTTGGTCTTTACTTTGAAATTTGTTATAATGTAAATTTGACTTTTGTTCTGTTCATTTTAAAATTGAAGACTAAATGAAGATTTAGAATATATCGCTATTTGTTTTGGGAAGCATAGTTTCGGTAAGCAGAGTCGCTCTATGCGGGTGTAGCTCGAGAACTCTCGATGCCCAATCCAAGAGCGACTCCGTCGGTAATACACATTACATAATACAGATCCCAAATTGAAAATTATACAATAACTTCGGGAAGCTCTAATTTTACATTTCTTATAACTTCATTTGGTAAAATTTTTACAAACTACTAAGGCACAACCATTAATGGTATAATAAATGTATTTTTTTTCAATACCATACGATAATTTACAGTAATAATTAACTTAAGTATAAACGAGGGAATTATTTAAGTTTTTTTTTTCAGATTTATACAGAGTGATTCCCGACGATCGTTTATTTCAATTTATTTTTAATTGGTTATTTCAAAAACTATTCTAATTGGGCTTCGTTTCCCAAAATAAATGAGAAAAAATATTGTTCATTAATATTTTATCCGGCTGAAGTAAACGGCTTTAGTGAAATTGCCCTGTATAAATTAATAAAAATAATCTAAGTTTTAAGTACAACATTGATCAAAGAATACCCAATTGATTAAACAATAAACACCAGGAAAATATTTAAAAATCTAAAAGAGTTTCGATGGGGGAAATTTTAAACTAAAGGAAAAAACCATCGCAAATTTACATTCCAAATGCCTGGTAGAGGTTTCAAGTGATGAGGTACTTCAATAATTACGATAAGCTTTTTACATAATTTACATCATAATATAATATAGTACACTTGGTTAAAGTGGTACGAAATTATGTTACAGGAAATTATTTAATAATAATAAAATTTTCGGCAGTAATTATTATAGTAAATTAGAAAAATTACAATAATACAAACAAATTCGATTTTTTTAAATTAAATTATGAGAGGAATCAAACTCAATGCGTTTGCTGCGTTTAATCACTAATGCAGGGGCGGACTGGGCGATATTATTTGGCGATTAAAATTTTATGGCCGAATCCGTCCGTGCATGTGTGATTTTGAAAGTATCGTTTTCCACTTATAAATCAATCATTGCCTGATGAATTTTCAGATTTAATATAAAACTGAAAATGTGAAGTTAACGGCAGCGAAATGATAAACGATTTTTTCTAAATTGACTTAATTAATTACAAAACTTGAACTATGAAGAGTCTTATTTTTAATTTTCTTTAATTAAATTCATAAAAAGTGTAACTAAAGTAAATTAATCTTCGTTTCTAAATGATTAATACAAAGTTTGGAAGATCGAACGCCATAGCATAAGGGGTGGGGTGCCCAGAACATATTGAAACTTGAAATTATTAAATTAATTAATTCCTATCTAAAACAATTAGGTAAGTATTTAGAGATAACAATTTTATGCTCTAAATGATAATTTTTTGATATTATAACAAATATTTATAATATTTACAATAAATAAATTAAATCTGTTTTGGATTTTCGTTCGCGATTCGCCTAATACTTCTCTATTTTTTCGAGGTGTCCTATAAGGAGAAGAAGAAGAGTCTGAAAATGTATTTTTAATTTTATTTATAAAACTAGATAGTATATAATCGCGGTCGAAAGATATTATTGAAGTGCGTAATTTTACCTGCACCCAATTTTGAACTTATAGAGCACCTCGCATCTGTCTAATATAGTTTATCCGTCTAAAACCAAATTTTTTTAAAAAATTTTGTATGTACATCAACGCTTTTTCCTATGTTTAAGTCGAAAAGCAAATAATAAAGAATTTACTTTGGTCCCGAACTAATATGCATCTTGAGAAAACTTTAATGAAACCAAACAGCTAAACCATACTAAAGCAGTCCTTCATAAAGGCACAATTTTATCGAAATTTTCCTAATTCAAAGTCTAAATTAAGTTAAAATTAATTAAACTAAACGTGGTAATCGTTAAGAAAAAAACAGTCTAAATAATTCTTGCTTAATGCTAATCGTGGATCCGGAGGACTTTGAAATCGTCCCCGTTCTGTTGATCCGAAAGCCTCGTTGAAATCTGGCAAAACCTTAATCGACTGCTTGATGTCGTTTTGGCTTAGCCGAGGAATCGAAGGCTAAACAATTGGCAAATAAATTTAAAAGTTTATTTTATTAAAAACTACTAACCTTTTTTAATTTTACGGCGTCGTCTTTATCGAATGGATTTTGAACGACGACCGTTTCTTGAAAAACCGACAAAAATTTTTCGGTTTGTTCGGCGTCTCTTGAATTTACTATGGTTTCGTGATCGTTATCGATTCTATCGCTATTTTCGTCTATTTTTTCGTTTTTCACCACATTTTCGCTTTTATTTTTGCAACTTAATGCGGCTTCGCTGGACGAGGAGCTATTGTTGGAAAAAACGTCGACCTCCGATTTACATTTCTTCTGGGTTGACATGTCGGTTGGATTTGCATCTTGATAAATATTAATTTGATTGTCTAGCATGTACGTGGGACCTACAAAAAATTTTAGTAGAAAATATTTTTTTCATTTCCCAAATTCACCTGTGCAGTGTCTAATTGGATCTTGATATTGCTGCCACATGTTGGCTTGATGTTGCTGGAGCTCGGCAATCGGATTATGCTGCATTAAAAAGAAAAATAAATTTGTGAAAATGTGGAAAGAACAGTAATTATTATTAGTCTTGCTGTCCCACGTTTATTAACTTCTTTTTGAATTGAATCATAAAAGAACAATCTCTACCTCAAAGCGATAACATCTACTTCGCCTTTTCGAATAATTATATTTCTCGTAAGGAAACAAATACAAAGATACTTTTTTTAAATCTGAAAATGTTTTAAGTACGAACCTGCAAATAAGTGGGCGAATCTTGAATCCAACTGGATGGAGGTAATACGTGAACGAGTTTAGTGTAACTATTAATGGGTTGCATAAATTGGCCAACCGAAGACGTGGGTCCTGCAAAAATTGAACTTCCACATAGTGAACTTCCAATTTCCGCCGAAGGAGCCTGAAAGTAAATCATTTTTTATTTTAGGTTTTCTATTCTCCTGGACAATTTTTTTCCGACTTGTAAAAATGTTTAATTATGCGATACATATTTATGGTTAAGGGTGGTTTGGTTTGCAATTTTTTGAACGAACAAAAAACCGCAGCGTTCAAGTATCTTCAAGTTTTTGCAGAGCATAATGCAAATAGCTTCAATGTCAGCTGGGTATCGACGTGCATAAAATCGGTATCGGTCCCGGCGAAGCGAAGCGAGCGCATGGTTAGCACCGAGAGGGTCGCATATCGACTCTATTTCGCAATAGGCGCCACGACGCTCTTGGTAGTTACCTAGCAACCCGTAGGCGTTGTTACCATCCGACAATCTTTGCTGCCATAGCAACGTATCGCTTGTTTATTCCGAACCGACGAATTCGGGATTGGATATCAATAATTTGTGAGGGAATTTTTGATTTTGCTATAAAGAGACAGACCACCAAGAAATTTCTATCGATCGATTGACAACCGATAAGGGCTTCACGTGATGCTTAGATTTCTGAAGCCCTTCTGGAGCTCTACATATTGATTGTGACCAGTCGGCGAGACCTACACGTTCTATCATCGAGTAAATACATCACTAGTGGAATACTTGCACAACAACTTGAGAAGAAACTTTTCTAAATAAATAAAATACTACTCCCTTCGATTTCGAGGTGTATAATCTCAATGTAGTACACGATTACTTAATTCAAATGACGTAGAAGTAAAAGCGAGACATTATTAATTTAATTGGCTTTGCAGTAATAAACTTAAACTGTTGCGAGACTACCCTCCTGCTTCCTTTGCAAAATAAGTTTGTTAAGTTTTTTAAAAATTAAAAAAAAGCATTATCTATTGGACGACGACGGTTTTATAGTGATTAAATTATGCCTTCAAAAGTGGCGCAAATACGCAGTTGGAAAGTGTTTGCGCTAACCACTGCGCTCCAGAGCAAATCTTTACTGTAAATTAACGGACTACTTTAATTTTTTTTTTTTTTTTATTAAAATTTCACACAGAGAAAATATTTTTGTATTGCAAAAAATTACCTAAAGCAAAACGGTAATTTCCAATATCGCATTAATTATTTATCGAAAAATGCTCCGACTCCAATCCTGCGTTATAAATATTTTCAGTTTTATGCGTACTTGAGGTGAAAAATTTGGGTATTTGGGGTCAACTAAAATTGGTACAGTAAATTCACAATTATGTGCCAGTTTTCTATCCTTCGTTAATTTTTGAACACCTGGAAAAATGTGGATACTTTCAAACAAGAATCAACAAAAAGCTTAAATCTGAACAAAATACCGAGGAGAATTTTAAATTTTTTAGCAATATTTAAAATATAACAGCTTATATAATGATAAATTTATAAAATTGTAATATTTACTGACGAGCTACTCGTGCATGTTATACAATTTAACGTGGAATACAAAACACGGCATAAATCTTATTCGATTAGGAATAGCCGAAATTCAAACTCACTTTCGTGGTCGAAATTATTTTCTTGCATCTTATTGCGCCACTGAATAAAACTGTAAAGTTTCTTTAAAACTGAAATTTTATCTCAATATTTTATCTTTAAATCGAAAGAGATTTTGAAAAAGGTAAGAAAAACTTTTAAAAACGATAAAACGAATTTACATCATCGGTGGTTCCCAAAATTTTGAAAATTTTATTTTTAAACTTAGCATTCTGACCAATGACTTTCAAAATTCTTTCTTGTTTTATTTCGTAAACTTGCGCCAATAAATTATAGCCTTTTGAAATGTTAATTCAATTTAAAATTTTTAGATTTTTTACCATTAATTTTTTAATTTTAATTCAGCACTGAAATGACAAGTAACTATGTTGCAAATGATTAGGTTTCTGATTTCAGATGAACAGAAATTATCTATAAACTAGGTTCTAGCTTTTGGTTATCTCAAATGAATGAGTTTTGAATTTAATAAATATTGAAAAATTAGGAAATTTAATCGGCTACAACTTGAGTGTAATAATCATTTTTGAAAAATTATTCCAGATTATTCCAAATTATAGATAATCAGAATAAAAATTATAAAAAAGTTAATGCGCAAAAACAGCATAGGTATAAATTTTCAAAATTACTGAGTTAATTTTGTGTTTTCTATTTTGAGTTTTTCCGTAAATAATATTGGTTTTTCAAAAAAGTTTACTAAACGAAAGTTGTAGTCCGTCAAATTTCCTACTGGAAAAAAGCGTCAGATTCTTTTTGTAAAACATGACTTTTAAAAATTTTATGATTTTCAAGAAAAATATAATTTCGAATTTTTCAACATCTTTTAATTAAATTAATCCACAACTCGAAAGCCATTAATTTTAGTCAATACAGAGTTAGATTCCTGTTCGTAGATAATTTCGCTTTCTTTAAAAGAGCACCGAACCATTTACACTAAAAAAATCAATAGTTGCGGTGCTTGAGCCATTGCAAGATAAAAATTAAAAACATTTCTTTGGCTGGCCCCCAACGGTTAATGAGTATATAATTTAAAATGGGCCAAGATAAACTAATAATTCTTCTAAAAAAGTGGCATTTAGTCTTTTGATATACAACCTACTAGTTTCTAAATTGATGTTGTTCAATTGGCAACCGTAAAGATTTCCTTTTAGTAAAGCAATTTTTTTACTTTAGTGTAGTCAGCCATCTCTTTGTTTACCTTTTAATGCCGGCCATCGCCGAGAGGAAATATCGAAGAAAAAATTACATACTTTATTAGGAGGAAAAGTCCCACTTTTGTTTATATAAAACAATATTTCATTTTCAATTAGGAATTTATAGTTTCTTATGCGTTTAGTTTTTATGGTTTCCTAATAACAGCAATTGGGAAAATAAATTTAATTTATTTTGAATATCGTACGACATACAAGCTTCCTCGCTCCTTCAATGTATATAACATAGGCCTATTTCTCATAGAGAAAAGTTAACATTAACATTTATCCCTGTGAAACCAACAGAAAGAACTGTCATCGGCCCAGTAGTTAGCGCGATCAACTGCTGACACGAAGATATCTGAATTAGGAAAAAGAATTTTCTTTCAAGATATTTGCGAAGAGACCCACACATTAAATCGAAATAATTACCAAATGTCCCTCGTATGCTTTTATGATGATGAAAACGCGCAATTAGAAAACGAAGAAGTTTAGTTACATTAGACGGTGTCGATGCGGTTTGCATAATTTGTGGTTGTGAAGTCTAAAATCACGTGAATATGACAAAGCTAAATCTTGTGAGATAGTTAAAATCCAAACTCGGTTTACCATAAAAATAAAGCAATAAAAAAATTTACGAGAAAACTTTTGTCGTTTGAAAAAGTTTTCTTCTTAATCATTTTAGATTGCATTTAGAACAAACGAAAATTTGTAAAATTTCGACAAGAGTTTTGTGTTGTCGTGTCGCGATTAAGAGTTTAAAAATTACTCGGTAGCAACAAAAGTTATGGATTACAAACCATCATTAGTTGTTCTTCGGGATTGTTTGTCCAGGTTTGCGGTCGGCGTCCTCCTCTAGGAGAAGGGATGGGCGCTGTCCCAACAACTCGTTCTCTGGAGGCTTCGCGCATTGCTTTGCGGATTCTTGCTTCCTTAGGATTATACACGTAATCTGAAAAAAATAAAAGTTTCAACATTTAAATTTTTATCGTTCATGAATAAATTTATTATACATTCATAGATAAAAAGTTGCCAAGCACTGACTAATGCTCTCTCTCCAATTGCAAAGTATAACAAAAAGTTTTATCACGTTGGTATGGAGTCATACATGAGTACCCTTCATCGGGATAATTAATTAGATTCAAAATCGATTTTTTGCAAAGCTAAAAATATGCAGGTGTAGCAGAAATGTTGCAAATATAACATCGGTCGTGCGACTTGAATCAGCATTTTTTCTCAGCCAAACTCTCTCGCTCTCTCCTCTTTTCCCAAGTTGAAAACTTTTTCGTTATTTTTTTAAATAAAAATTCAAAATTAAGTTTTTGAGTTTGTGACATAAATATAATATCGTGCGCTTTTAATACCTGCGAATGGAGCGGCACAAGGCCATTGTTGCGAATAATAGTGGGAGTTGGCGTAGTAGCTTTGATAAGGATGTCCATAATAATCCCGACCATACAGTCCGTTTTCATAAAATTGAGGGCCGTAATACGGATGTCTATACTGCATGTAATTGCAACAATCCATATCACACAACTCGAAAATATAAAATTTTCAAAAATAATTTCATTTACGAAATTTTTCCAAAAAAAAGTAAAGAGAAAAATTCAATGTTTGTCACTAACTTAGAGGTCGATTTTTATTTTTAAATAAAATTTACAAAAAATAGTTTAAATGAATTTCTAAACCACTACGTAGTAAAATCACTTGGAGTGATAAAAATTTTCTCGAATAAAATCGATAAAAAATTTGAACTCAGTTTTCGCGCCAAAATTATACGAGATGATAAAAGTTCGTGCGATTCGGGCGGGAGTAGAGCACGTAGTGTGAAGAAGTGTAGTTGGCGACGCCGGACGCCGTCGCCGACTGAGCGGCACAATCAATACGGGCCAGCGTCGTCTCACCCAAAGGGCGCGCTCAAGTCTGCAATACCCTGGACAAGTGGGTCATTCGCCCATGCGACCGACCTACACGCATTCTGAAAATGTCAGCTGTTTAACCCCCATTATCGCTCTTATCAAACTTATTGAGTTTTCGGAAATATGATAGTACCACAAAAAAATGTTTGACGCAATAGCGAATAATTGAATTAAAAATTTAATCGTAAAAATTGATTTTCCTAGCGCTCAAAGAAAGTACAGTATTTTTTACTTTAAGTTGTCGCTCTTTTTTTGGTTTTAATTAATTTTTAATTACCAGTGAGATTTCTTTCTCAAAAGAAATGTTTTCATTGGAAACAAATTTTTAAAACTGCCTAATATTTAACCAACAAAGTTATTTTTCGTACGGAAAATTTTTTGCACAACAAATTGAATGAAATAGTATATTGCGTATTGAAAGCGAAAAGTGATTCTTTACGATAGGAGGCGTAAATTGAAATTTATCGAAACCGAACACTAAAACAAATTTTGCAGGCTGCAGGACAATGACAGAACAGTCACTCATATAAATTTTTTCATGTCGTTCACAATTTTTCAGGTGGAATTGAAAACCCTGAGGTACGAGAGGATTAATCAGAACGCAGAATTTTAAGATCAAGATTTCACCAAACCTAAAACGAAGCCTACCCATAGCCAATTGAAGTCTTTTCAATTGAAATTAAAATTTGCCAATGGCAACGAGAAGGCCACCTGAGACTCTGCGGTGCGCGGTTCATAGTCAGGGGCCACTCAGAAATAAAATTTTAGGGTAGATTTAAAATTTGTTTCAATATATTTAATATGGTAATATGCTGCATATTTAAAAATCCAAATCAGGTTCGTTTTTCCAAACAACAAAAATCTACCCTTGGGGTACGCCATACGTGGCTTTATAATGTACTGCCTACGTAAATTTTAAAGCCTCATAAAGTGTCTTCGATTTTTGCGATAAAATCTAATTAACTTCACAAGGTGATCATCACATCCAAATAAAGCAAGCTTGCGAATCAATATAGGTACCGTAGTTAAGCTATCAAAAGCCCCGTTGAAGTTAGTATAGATAACGGCGAGTCGAGAGAGCAGGGGTCTCGAACCTACGCCGCATATTGCGTAATAGTCAATAAATGATTGCATGTCGAACAGCTTCTGAAAAAATCCAGCCATGGTGATTCATACGTCACTCTAAATGTATTCAAGGAGTAAATGCACTTGAATAGCCAGAGTTCAAAAGTTGATCGAAAGTTATCAATTGCCTGCACAGGTCAATAATTGATAAAGGAACTTGAAGCGTAGGGTTCGTCCGCTATGAATATTTAAAAAAATCTTAAAAAGGAAGGAAATGTAGCCGAAATTTTTTATGATTATTGTTCAACATAAATAAAACTTAAAATATATTACTATAACAACTTATTGATCCAAATTCAAACTAAAATTTTCAGAATCTTCTATTGTTATCCCTATATCGTCAAACAGCATTTTCCAGTATCTCTAGCAACAGTAGTCATTCCAAACCGATATAAAACTGTAGGTTCCCCCTTAAGTCATTTATGTTTTGAAGCAACTCACATTTGAAAAAAAATAAAAAAAATCAAATACGTTAGCATTGGTATGAACAAAGCAAAAGAGATGAAAAAAGAAAAGATGGTAACAGTTTTTTTTCTATTTGAACCTGCCCCGTGTATTTAAAGTTTTTCTTGATGAAGTCTCAGGAAGCGAAAACTTCGCAAGCTAAAAGGGCCGAGCTTGCTTTACGATACAATGCCCGGAAGCAATTTGTACTTGGATAAATTTTAGTATATGATGCATTAGCGTTTCTCGCTTTTCTCGTCAAGAAAATTTTCGTTCCGACGTTTTTTATGGCTGCTTTCAGACCTGAACCGGTGCTGAACAAAAAAATCTAATGAAAATTTAGAAAATAATTTTCTAATTTGAAAATCAAACTTGTTAAATGTTCGACTTGATGTCACATCTGGAGATAGCTCCCTAAAATTTTACCATTAATAAGCCCCTTAAGAGAAAATGTTAAGTGAAAACACTCAACCTATTTTAACCAGAGAGCGTGTCTTTGTAATAAAAATGTTAACTGGAAAGTGGAAATTGTCGCATTGATCCACTAACTGGTTTTTAAGTTTAACTTGCGGCTAAAATTTTATAAATAATTTCCTTGGATAAAATTTTGAAATTCAAAAGAAAAATAGATGATATAAGTTGGACGAAGAGGACGAAATGATAATAATAATAACAACATTAAAGCAACACGTTGTTTCTGTCGAGTGTTATTTCGTTTGGGTAGCATATTGAAATCCATGAATGAAACTTAAATCTTTCGGAGTTTGAGCTTTGTAAACAAAGCTCGTCAGTCAAACGACTGCAAACTAAAAATTTTCCTGAACCTGATCCGGTAGCACTCGATATAGGAACTGGTCGATTCTATAATCCGCACATGTCCTGTCAGGAAAATCGCGTGAACGTCAACGTGTCAATAAAAAGTAGGAAGGAAAATATTTTTTTAAATTACTTTTAAAAATAAGCTCCATCCTGAAAAATAATATATTTGTAGAGCATAAATTAATTGTATCAGAAATATTTTTACATTCGAAAATTAACTGCGCTTTTTTGAAGTTGCGCTTAAAAATTTTGAAAATTAACTTTTCCGCTTCAAAATGTAAAAATAACATTTAATATTTTTATTTTATATAATTAAAAATGATTTTGGTTCTAGTTAGATAGAATAAACGGAACAATACAATATAAACTAATATAAAAAAATTACGTAGGTTGCACATTTTTATCTTTATACTATAAGGAGAGTCCAAAAATGATTAATTTGAACAAAAAAACTTTTTTTATGCGGTTCGTTAAGTAATTAATTAGTTTAAACATGATTTTGTGAAACACAAACGTTTGGTTTATGAAACTATGTATACTTACCAAACTTACCTTAATATTTTATAAACCATTTTTATAATTTTAGATAGAAAGCTGTAATGTCGCAATTTTGTCTTTTAATTAATTAATAGAACTAACATTGCAAGAACAAAAACTAAAAAGCTCAGAACGTAAGTCATGAGACGACTTCTATATTTTTTATTAATATTGATTATTATTTTTCTTTATTTTTATTGTTAATTTTACATTTTTACAATTTTTTTCTGCAAAAATTTAAAAACCTGGAAAATTTTTGAATTTAAATAGGAAAATGATTTTCATGATATCCATGAAAACATTTTTTTATTTGATTGCACAATCATTTTTCTACATAAATTCAAAAATTTCAGGCGATTTTTTGGAAAATATTAAAATAATACTATTTAGTAGGCAGGGGTGTATTACGCAAGTTTTTCTTCGGTTTTCCAGTTGACCTTTTATTTTAAATTCGAAAAATTTATATTTTCATCCTGAAATTTTGCGTCACAAGCCCGGACTAAAGAGGTACTTATTTATGTATAAAAAATATTTATTTGGAAATCTGACTTGATTTTCTAATAATTTTCACTAAAAACCAAATGATTAAAATACATGAGAAAACGAAAGAAACACTGCAAATAAAAAAAGAAATTTGGGTAGTGGAAAATATGTTTTAGTTAAAATTTAAGATGAGGTTGCAAATTATTCCTGTACACCAGAATGGCAAACTACTTGGAGGCGACTCTGTGGTTTGAAGTGGATTTCTGAAGATGTGAAACTTGGAAAACTACTGCAAGTAACAAAGAATGTAATAAAATTTGGTTCGTCGCTTTTCCAGACTATTTCTTTTAAGCTACCCCAAGATGCTCTATCAGGCATCGAAAGGCTTCTATTGATTTGCATTAATTTAAAAACGTTTTTAAATAGATCGCGTTAGACAACAGAAACTGATTGCTATCGGACTAAATTGATTTTATTCGTCCAATCAAATGATACCTACGTAATAATGTATTTCGATTATTAACTAATACCAAAATTCGTAAAAAATCATCTCCTGCACCATTTTCAGAGACTAATCAATTTGTTAGAAACAGTTACAAACCTCGCGTTCTCTCTCTTAACTAAATTGAACTTTGGAAAGTATTCAAAACTTTCCGTATTAAAGTCAAAACATTTTTGAAAGAAAGCTCTCAAAAATTTAGGAAAGTTGCTTACCGGGATACTTTCTCTTGTGTGCAGCATCTACGGTTTTCGCTTCATCAAAATACTTCTTTTTTTCGGAACTATCGAGTGCTTTCCAACTGATGCCTAACCTTTTGCTGATCTCTTTATTGGACTCTTGTGCATGAAGCATGGACATTTGTTTTCTATTTTTATTAGCATAAATCATAAAGGCATTGGCGGGTCTAGGAATTTTAGGAGGTCGAGGTTGATTTTCGTCTAAAAAAATGTATTAACATTCATTGTCATGTTTGTGATTGTGAAGCAAGTTTTCATCTGAAAGATCCAAGTTTATATATACTAAAATGACCAACAATCGTTCAATAACAGAATCGAGAAAAAAATTGGGAAAACTTGACAACATTTTTTTATTAATTTTCTTTCGCGTCTTCTAAATTGATGAAAATAAAGATTTTTGTGCCGACTTGTCACTTTGTCAATACGGGCTAAAATCAATAAGCCAAATCAGCCAAAAACTTACCAGAATTTAAAACATATTCTACTTCCATTCAATAAGAAATAGGCTTTTTTGTTTTTATTATTATATTGTTAAACTTTTACAATAATCTTCTTCTTTTTAAGACAATTACGTAATTCTAAATAGTATTATTTGCATAAAATTCTTATTGTTTACAAAACAAATTGCATCGTTAAGGTAACACTCGAAATAAAATAAACGCGATTTTCCAAAATTATTGCACATCCGGGTGTATACAACAAAATAATGTAATTCGATTCCAATTGAGCCAATAAACCAAACTAAATATTTATATATTTTTTAAAAATTTGATTATTTTTCAGAAATTCCCCTCCCCTCCTAGAAATCTCAAATATGACCGCCACTGGGGTGAATAATTAAAATTTTAAGATTAAATTAATAATTCATAAGATTATATTCTTTTGGTTTAAAATATTAGGAGTATTAAATAAATATTAACAGTATAACAGTTAATTAAATTTGTTAAAAACAATAATATTTTTCAAAAGTAATAAATATACTTGATCATACCTATTGAATATTTTAAATAAATTTTCAATTTTACTGTTAGTCCGAATTTCATTCGACGGGGGAGGGTACCTACCTGCGCAGTCAAATTTACTAAAGTAAATCATCCAACATTACAGAAATGTTGAAAAAAACAGCATATTCAAAACTTTTCAGGCCATTTTTTGGTGGCGATTCAGAGCAATTGAACTTTCAGAAATATTTGAAGTCAACCAGGACGAAGTCCCAGATTTCACAATTGTAGTCCTTTAGTGCCCTAAATGTGTTATTAATTTTTTATTGTTAAATCCAAAGTTAATATATTTTACTAATTTTCTATTTTATTTTTTACTTTTTAAATAAAATTTTAAAAACTTACCGGGGAAAACTAAATGAAGATTAGGTAAGTTGTGTTGATAAAATGGTCCATGATAGATAGGTGTAAGAGAGATCGAAGAAATAGGACAAAATAAAAAATTATTGATTATAATTTATTGGTCTTTGATCGATACATAATACGTCATATCCATACTGATGAAGTTAATTAACTCAGGAATTGTAATAATACAAAATAAACTTATCGCAGAGACAATTTAACCTTTATCGTCTGATAGGCAAATAAATTATAAAAGCAAATAACAGAAAATTGAAATCAAAATACTTTTGATTTGTACAAAAAACAACTTTGGTACGTTAAAGGTTAAAATTATTAAAAGTAACAAAGTAATAACAATTTTATGAGATATTTTGTCTGATTTAAAGACCACTGAAATGGTCGTAATAATACATAATAATTACACAACTACCACAAACATATAGTCAGTACAAATATAAATAACCAATGGTAACTACATATATAACAGTCAGATGTAAAGCTACGTTTGATTTTTTCTTCGAGACACAAGCACAATACAAATTAAACACATATCAATATCATATCATCTCAAACTAACCAAGAGTATACGAGTGAACCTTCGTAAACCCCTAAACTTACTTACATTATCACATTAGCTATTTATTATTGCTAATAAATTATACAGCACGTTATTTACATACACGACCTAAGTGATGGGGTTACCGTCGACGTTTGTCATACAAGCAAAATGTTAAAAACTATGGCATGCTATTATTGTTGTGACCAAACGACATTTATACAAATACTACGGATATAAAAGCTAATCGTAACACATTTAATGTAACATCACATTTAGTAGAATAATTTTAATAAACAGGAACTCAAAATAAACATTTTATTTATCGTCAACGAAAACTGCACTAAATCTTTCAAATTTAATAAATAAACACTTAGTTAACTAACACGGCGACACCTCAATTTAGGCATCTTAACAAATTCGCTGTGATATAGTGCGTTGCATTACTCAATTTTGAAAATAGATTTGATATGCATTTTTTAAAAACGACCACAATTAAATGCAAAAAAACCACCAAACCGCTACTACAATTTTTACATTACGTAAATGCTAGAGATGATTTAAACAAAAAGTTGGGAATAAATAAAAGTGAGGTGAATAATATAAAAATAAAACATCGATTTTTGGCAGCACCACCCAAAATGCATACCTCTATAACAAGCATGCACTTATCAACTTAAATATAAACATTACGTAAATGTGTTCTTTAACAAAATCTACTTTGCAAAGCATTAATATTTAATAATAATAAAAATATAATTCAACGACTATACAAAAAAAACTTAAATTTTAAAATGTTAAACATTAAAAATATAAATTTGTCTTGATAATTTAGAACGGCTAAATATTGCACAATAACAAAATTCGTAATTATCTTTACAAATTACAGTAATTTTCGTCAAAATTTCTTTTCGACAACAAAGACTAGAATAACAAACTAACGCGTCGAAATTTTGAAAAAAAACTTGCCTCAAGACACTGGGATTTTTCGGAATGCACACTTAATTAAAAATCGAGATCTTCAACAAACTTATGAAGCAGGTACGCCAAACTTATCTATCATGTGGTGCAACAAAATGTACAACTGCATGCTATCTCACGCCCACGGGGCACAAATATATTTTTTTTAAATATCTACCAAAAAAATTTAAGTTAAAGATTCGTTTGAAAACCCATACACTTCCAGTACGCGAATTTCAAAATCGCCACTCGGGCATAAAGGTGGATTGTTAAATGTTTGGCAGCGATCCGTTTTTCCGTAACGTATATTTTCGTCCATCCATATTGCTTGTCCTTCTCTATAAAATATTAAAAAACAAATATAAAATTAAAGTCACTCCGCTGCTTCTGCATGAAATCCTGTAATTAGTAGTGAGAACTTACCCTCCTCCAATCGTAATCATTTTGGAATCTGCGGCCATAAACAATTCGGCACCATGCGCTACTTTGTCGCCTTCTATTCCAACCCACGGATATTTAGACCTTTCAGGATACAAGGAAAACAAGAAGGTTTCTCCCGTGCCAAAATATGCTTGTCTCTGGCCTCTATTATCCTTGGCATTGCGTTCGTACCAGCGAGAGGAACAATAAGCTCCAAATACCTTTTTAAATAAAAACATTACTAGAACAAAAAACTTTTTTTTCAAAAAGGGGCTTACCTCGTTATTACACGTTTTGATCATAAGCAGAGTAGGCTCGTGTTGTTCAACTCTAACATAAAACGTTGTTAAGGAGCAGCCGTGTTCTTCGGTCGTGTAGAGCAATATAGGCTGATACATGGTAATTCTCACTGGTAACCAGGACCAAAGAGTCAACAGCTAAATGATAATAATAATAACATGCAAGTTATTCCCACATTTATTACAAATTGGTTTTAGGCATACAAATAAAGCGTACAATATTTTCAGTATTACAATTCTATTAAAAACCAAACTGAAGTGAATGCATCATGTTCATTAAAAGCAAATTCATTCAATGCCTTTTATTTGCCATGCAAATTCGTAATACTTAATAGTATCAAGAAAAGCTGTAGTTAATTTCCATGCACACAACAAGCACATTCTGTGAATCAATGAAGTTATGTATAAAAAAAAAACAATGTAAGTAGTAAATTGTACGATTTATGAAACGATTCTCGACTGTACTACAAGAAACGTAAAACAAAAATATAATAAAAAGGTAAAGCTAACCAGTTCTTTATGTCTAGAGTGCAAGTTGGGTTCTGTAAGAACAGGATTTCGGAAAGGGAACCGTTTTGCTACATTTAGATATGCACGTGTCTAAAAAAACAATAGAAAAGCGTTAACAAGGCAAAAAGAAAAATTAATTTCTTCTTTTTAATAAAATGTGGAAAACAAATCAAAACATTTTGATAAGTGAAGATGGTTTGCAGTTGGAAAAGAAACAATAACTTATAAAAAAGTTTAAGTTCGTAATAAAAAATACTTAAAAGTTCGAAGATGTCCTTTTTGGATACAAATATTATGTAAATGTTCTAGTTCGAACAATCCTTCTTTCAATAAATTGAGGAAAACAGTATCTCTTTGCCAATAAAACAAAGTTTTGCGTCGACAGATATTGGTTTATTACCATCATCAAAACATAGAACAAAATTTTATAATTCATTTTATGTGTATTATTTGATACTGTGCCTGATGATAGTCGGAAAACAAAACCAGGGAATACAAAGCTTTGTTTTATTGATAAAGTGATAATTTAAAATTGACCTTGCATTGAAAGTACATTACAATCCGTTTTCCATCAAAATGTTCAATTTTCTTGCAAAATCTAGGTATCCACATTTAGCAACAACAAATCAAAATATTGAACATTTAAAATAAACGAAGCTTTGCGATGTCAAAAAAGCGACAAAAACAAGCTAAAAATGCAAAACATCATAGGGAGATCAAAGGTACATTAGACTTACATCCTGATGATCGAGTATGCGTGAATTAATATTCTGTATGGGATAGACGCCCATCGAAAGAGCGCGAGGACCTGGTGAATGCGCTCCCTTTTTAATCGATAGCAGCACAAAAACACAACCGCACAAACATTAAGGTTTAAATTTTAACATAAGACACAAACATCAAGTCGATTATATTGGAAAAAAACAATCAACACTTTTTTTTAAATTAATATTCTTGAGTTAATTTTCAGGAATAATTTCATGCCTTTGAACAAAGTTGCCTTTAACATTAAACAAACAACAACAAAATTATGAAATGCTGGTTAAACAACAATGACGGTTCCCTAAATTAACGTGATGTTGCATGACCATTGATGATTTGTTACCTTGCAAAGGGGTAGCAAAATTTGTTGATAATTAAAGCCAAATTGTTAAGTTATGAAAGATATGAATATCATTCAGGTGCAATGAAATGAAATAGCATTATTTAACAAGAATTTCTGTATCAATTTCAAATATTTATTCAATTTGAAAGAAAAAAAAAAGATTTGGTTCAAATCTAAGAAAAAAACCTAAAATTGATACAGGGTTAAGGCAATAATTTCAATACTAAGACAAAGTGGACAGTCAATGCGTACTCATCAATATAAAACTAATACAATACCATTTCATTGTACATCTCTTCGGACATTCTCTGAAATGCAAATGAACGGTCTACAAAGAAATTTTCTCTAAGAACCACTTAAATCAAAGAAGAGCTGCGCAAATTTTTTTGGAAAAATTTAAAATGCTCTCACATGGCGCCTTCTACGTGCAATTCTGTTATCGAAATTTAAGTTACCTACTTGGAAAGTATTTAGTTAATTTATGCTTTTGCACAAATTCTTCCATTCAGATAGGGGATTGCATTTGAAGAAGTGGCAGGAATAACAATCTAAGTCACAATGTCTGAAATATGATTATCTTCTTCATCTTGGGTGTATTTATGCAACGCCCTTTCTAAATTTATCCACCTAAAATACTTCTCAAGTTTATTCTCGGCTTTCGGTGTGTTAAAAAGTGTACACGTCCTAGACGCCATTTGTAAATTGCATTACAGAGGTTCTTTCCAAAAAAAATGTAATAATTTAGATTTGGAATTTAAAAATGCGCAGCTCAAAATTATTCAAGTGAAATTAACTTAATGGTTAAAAAGTTAAAATTAGAAACTAAAAGAGGAAATGAAAAAATCCCTTACCAAAGAGATAAGTTACAGAACTATTTACAATAAAAAATATTAAAAAAATCCATCACCAAGTAATCAAAATGATGCAAAAAGCAAAAATATACAAAAAAAATTACTCTTCTGAACTGGTGATGCTCTTGGTTTAATAAAAAAAAACTTTAAATAAAAAAAGCTCACCTCTCGTATTGTCAGTGTATGAGATACCATCTGAATATTATTTTGACTCTGGCTATTCGGTAAATTTTCGGTCGATCGTGATCGAATTAGTTGCCTTGAACCGCTAATAACCGTCTTACTTTTCAAAACCATTTCTGTACGCATAAACACTCTCAATATGTAAGCGGAACTTAATCCACGAATTCCAAATGCAACCTTTAATACCTTTTGCGGCAAAACTGGCAATTCTTTACAAAACTTGGTCAAAGCAATATCGACTCCATTTTTTTGAATTTCTGACATCCACTCAGAATTGGAAGCGGTCGAACTTTTGTGAAACAATATCAGGATTGCCATCGCTACTCTGTAGAAAACCTAAAAGTTAATTGGGTGCAGCAATATTAATGTTTCTTTCGTTTCATTTAAAATATACAAATAAATAAGTTTGATGTCGATTAAAACCGTAAAAGAATTCCCTTTGAGATGAAAAATTAGTCACCTCGAGAAAAAAGAATAGTTTTGAAATGAATAAGCAAAGAGTTTTATGTGTGACATTATATTTTTCAAGGTAGTTGCAATTCATTTTAATTCACAACAGATAGTTTTACAGCCAAAAAAATATTGGCAAGCCTAAAATATACCCAGTTACGACAAAATACACCTGCGCAATAATAATAGAAATAAATTATACTAATAGGTTTTGAAAACAACACGCTTTTCTCGTTTTTCACAAAATTTAATTAGTATTATCAGATGAACAAACAAGCATACCTTTATTCCTTCATGGAAAAAACAATCCATGACGCGGACCAACTGAGCAAACGGCATATCCTGCAATATCCACCATATCCAGTCAATGTAAATACGTTCCACCCGTGAGGTGGAGCAATGCCTCTGAAGGTGTACGGCAGCAGCTTTCTAAAATATAAAATAATTGCAAGAAATAAAAAATTAATAAACAAACAAGTTTAAAAATATCAAAAGATTAAAAAGGATCTACTGATATTGTGACTAAAAAATTCAGAGCGTTGACCCCCTAGTGGCATTGATTTGTCAAGATTTATCAATATTAATGCAAAAAAAAAGATAAGTCATGTGAATATAGTCAGGAGACTCTAATTAAATAAAAAGAAAGTGTAGGAGTGCAAATTTAGCAATAGAATTCGTAGCACATTCCTATAATGTAATGCAAATTTTTACTTCCTGAAAAACTATGTTGTGTTTTGTTTACATAACCAAGGTCAAAAATATTGATAAATAAATTAATTAAATACTGTTTTATGCTGTGTTTATCTGTTTACTGTCCTGCTTTTTTATAACATAATTGCACGCAAATTTAATAATAAAGAAAATTGCAATCCTCTTAATCTTTTTTTACTTGCAACCAGGTGGATAGCAAAACTATAAATCTATTTTTAATCATTCCTTAGATTTAATATTGCTTGAAGAAAACCTACCACGTGTTTTTTGGCAATTTGCATGACAGTTTTCCACGTTACTTCATACAATAACTTCGTTTGTGTGATAAACATCTTCTCCTTCGAAGCAACCAAGTTGGTCATACAGTGGTAGCATTCCTCCTCTGAAAATGGTACAAATAATTAATTATTAAGTAATAGAAAATCCTTTATTAAAAAGGAACCTTAAATTAATATGTAATATAAAATATTTCAACCTTGTGACGATAATTTTGCTTCCAACGTTTACGTAATAAGTTTTTAAAACAATTAGAACTTAATTCGTAATTCAATTTAAACAATAATGAGAATGTAGAAAATAAGAAAAACAATTTTATTCGTCGACGATTTAAATTGGGGGTAAATAATGTTACATGACCAATAACAACCAATTAAATGATTTAAATAATTACAAAAAAAGTAATATAATCTTGTAACTAATTATCTTATCGTGTTTAACAAATAATTCAAAACAAGAACAAAGTTGATTGTAAAATTTAAAAAAGGGCATCATTTCTCATGGAGTACAGTGCAAATCGCACCTTGGATCCGTCACTGTACAGGAGCAAATTTCAGCAAAACATATTTTTACGATTTTCTGAAGTAATTTACGGTTAGTTAGGCAAACTTCATTTTATTTATAACAAATACATTAATTCAAATCAAACAAAGTCGGTTAAACTACAATACAATAAATTTAAAAAATAAACGCATGTTTATATTGAATAAACAAAAGGCATGTCCATAATCGTTAAAGATAAAGTTCAACCTTAAACGTAAAATAAATACTCAAGCCGGTTACAAATTCGATAAAATAAAAAAACTATAGATAATACGGGGTGCTAATTGGAAGTTTGCCTAAATTCTTGTTTTATAATTTTTTGCAAGTCGCAAAGGCAAAGGAAGTAATGTGCAAATATTTTTAGCTGTTAGTTCAGAAAATGAGAAAGAAAACAAGTTTCAAAACAAACATTTTCCCACTAGCACCAAAAAAAGTAATCAAAATTGTACGCTTTGTGATGTGTAAAGAAATTCCCAGGTTGCCATGACAACCTGCAAAAATTGTTTTTACATTCCCATATTATAAAAGCAGGAAATTTTATTTAAAAATAATAAATCAAAAAGAAGATTTTCCGCGTTGCTCCATAGGCTCGACAACGCAGTCTGTCGTTGTAACTTTCTTTTTAAACTAAAGACAGTATTTCTTTTTGGTTCTTCCATTTTTGAGAATCTACTTATATCAGTGTTGTTTCTAAATTATCACTGAAAAATTACTTTTTTAAAAGGTTATGACGATAGATTGGGTTGTTGATCTATGAAACCCGGTTCCTATCAACAATCTGAACTGACATTTTGGACGATAATAAGTTCCACTTGTTGCTCGCTGCTTCACCAAGTTTACATTATTTTAAAAGTCAAGCAAAGAATCCCCTAATTTAAGGGTCATTTTTAGGCCAAGCTGTATATTTGTGAGATTTTGTATTTGTCTACTTCGTTAGTAGTAACACAAATGTCCTGCGAGATTTTGCTAAAAAAAGTGATTTCCAAAATTGGAAGAAAATTCCGAGTTGGAAGTGACATGTAAAATAACCGAGATCTAACACTTGGTAGTACTAATATTCTTGTAATTATTCCACTAATTAACATTCAAAGAACGGACGGAAGTTGATATTTCCATTTTCATAAATACGATCCTTATTGGAATGAGTAGACTCACAAAGATTTCATAAACGATGATAGGATAAAAGTTACAAACTACAACTTGATAACTAATATTAAAAACTTAAAATCTACTATTTGCTTTTGAAATTAAACATTATCTACTATCGATTATTAAGCTAATTATATCGAATATATATTACTAATGAAGGATGACAACAACCAAGGTATTCATTAGCTTTGAAATAATTAGTTCGACGTTCAATCTGCATTATCATATCTATTGCGTTTACTACTTCCATGGCAATAAAAAGTTTAAACAAAAATTTAAATAATAATAATAAATATAATTTAAAAAAGATAACACCCGAAAAATAGGCCAAATCAATATTTTAAAATATCGTTCGGAGTATTTTCGAAAAGGGGGAATTTTTGGAAAGTGATATTGTACCTAAACCACGTATCAATCGATTATAAAAAATAGAAGACAGAAATTTAAGTATTTTGTAAAAAAATTTGAAAATTTGTCAAAATCATTTTATTTAAAGCATTTGGAATATACTTTTAAAAAACGTACGGGTTATGGAAGAAGATTATAACGCCAGATTTACACGAAGATCGGTATATATGTATTTTAAATAGAATACTCGAAAAGCTTTCGTTTTTCGAGTTAAAAAGTATTCATTATTAATAAGCAAGCACAAACTCAATTTCTACAAAACGTATTATTATCATTATCTGAGTGTAATCTTAAAATTCAAGAATTTAATGTCAATATAGTTGTCGAAATATTGATTATTATGTTAAACACATCGATATGTCGAATCGAAATATCAGCTACTGGACATGTATGCTACACGAAACTACATCTTTTTCCTCTAAGAGGCATCTCGCAAAATAAGGATCAATAGAAAATTGAAATTATGTCCCTTTTTGAACTTCCATTGTCTTTCCAACAACGTCGAGTTGTTGCACTCTTGAGAGATGGTCTCGACCAAATTTAAAAAAACTTAATTACATTAAAAATATGAAAATTATCTAAAAGAATAATTTATTTAACAGTTTTACTCGCGTTATCTTCATCAATAAAATATTTAAGGGGAAAATTTTAGTTTTCTAAATGAGAATCAATAATACATTTTCGTATTTATTTCTAGTGAAGAATCAATAATTTATGAAAATAATATAAGTAGGTACATAAACAACGATACCATTATAATCACCGCACATTATTACAACCACGTAAATTATTAAATTTAGTACCTAATTTGGACAAAAACCAAATAAAACAATTTGGCTTATCTTGTCGACGTTTCGTCGTCCCTCACGGTTTCTTCAGGATTGAAGATATTTTTATTTAACCAAAAATATCAGTTTCCAAATTTATCTCAGTTACATTTCTATGTATTTTGCTCGTTAAAATCATTTAGATATTAATTAGATCTGTATATAACAAGAATATTAAATTAATCAGTTGTAATTTTGTAATTGCATTTGATCGCTTTAAGAAATTGATAACGTCCATATCAGTATTCTATAATCGCAAAAAAATGCACTAAACTTATCAGGACTAAAATGTACTATATTTCATAAATAATCATACAGTGTAATCTGTTTACCGTTCCGCTAGTCGGCTAGGCAAATAAATACTTTTAAAAAAAGTTTTATGACCCACATCTTAAAAATATGTTGAAAAATATCCACCTCTAGATAATTGTAAGATATTTTATGAAGGGGTGTAAAATGTAAGATACATTTAAGGGAAAGCTCATCAAATAATATCTACACACATTTAGTGATAGACTCGAGATTAATGGAAGTGTAAATTATCAAAGTAATCCGTACAAACTTCAGAAAAACTTTTCATGTTATTGTTCATTTCCTTCTCATGTAACACAACCAGGAAAACTATAACTAAATGATAGGGGTAAATTAGATCCCTAAACACCCTTAAAAAGGTTGAGGTCGGCAATTAAATATTCAGATATAAACTGAAATATGTATTTGGTTATGATCCACCTAGTTTAAATAGACAAAACTTACCTATTTTAATTCACTTTTCATTTTATTATTGGAAAAAGATATAGTTCAATTTTGAAAAAAAATCACATGTATATAAGTAAAAAAAAGGTATTAACTGGTTATGTTTTTGCCCACGCTTCCAATACTAATAATAGACATCACGTATAATTAGTGATGTAGATACACCATTGATATATTCTGTCACTTTTATGTAAACATGTAAAATATTATTATTTTGTAAACATAACATTATTTACAATTCCAAGTTGTTAATTGATAGATAGATCAATGATACTAATTTTAACAGAACTCGCAATCATGTTTATAGTCCATGTTTGGTATCAAATAAAAACAGTAATTTGGTTTTTTACTAAAAACAAAAATTTCAGAGAGAAAATTAAGCTCCTTTTCATATCGTCAGGATCAGGACGCGTCTGCACCACATAATAGATAAAATCAGGAACTCGACTTAAGTCAAAACGTATTTAAATATTGAAATGATCCCAAATATATTGCCCATATGTTAAATAACCGCTGAACCAAAAGTTTACTTCAGTATGCGGTGCAAAACATAAAAATAACCAATACATTCTATTGGGAACGTTGCCAATCAAAACAAATTCCTTGCAGTACCAATAATTTGGAAAATAAATTGAAATTTGTCCCGTGAATAATTAAATTTGATTTAGTTACGAAATTGCGTTCTTAAATTAACACCACCTGAGGAAAATGCTATTTTCGTTTTGGCCTTGAAACTGATTTTCAAATTTTCTCATTAAACTTGAATAAATTCAGGTGCTCTCGAACTTGGCAATTTAATAAACCAGTTCATTTCGTTATCCTTCTCAAAGGTAGCCACACAGAAATTAAATAAACCCTACTAATTATTGTAAATACGTAATAAATTGGTATATTGAAAAAATTACCAATTTTTCTTATTTTTTGGACTTGAAAGATTTTAAGACGACCAATCTCCAAGATCTGTATCGTGAACAGCGTCAAAACTAGCCGATGTGTACCTTCTATTGACGATCACCAGAGCATCAAAAAAATAACCGACAATTAACAATACCTCTGATTGGATTACGTAATAAACATGTAAATAATATAATAATTCCTCAAACACAAATGAATTGAGTGATAGCTTTTTCGACAGTACGGACCCTGGGATTCCCATAGTAACGCATTTTTATTTGTCAATTTTTTTTTAAATTTCGTAACAACGGCAGGCGTTTGATTATCTATAAATTATAGCCAAGTTGCGCCAAGTTGCAACCTAGAAAAATTCTATTAATATTTTAAACAAAGTGAACAAAAAATTAGTGTGGTCAGTACGCTAATTTTAAACTTTTAGTACATTTAGCATTTACTTTAATAATAATTCAAAATTTGAACTTGACCCAAATTATTCCGTACACATACACAAATCTGTACATCTCAGATTATACGTTTTCGTATAAACATGTCATGAAATTAGGTTACAGATTCGAACACCCTTGCAATCAGAAATGCTATTTTTGATTCATAAAATATAAACTGCAAACAATTTTTATGTAGGTGTGGAATCTTGTGCATGTAATTTGCATCAAATGCAAACGAGTCATCAACACTATACTACTTGTTGGCTTCGGATTTGGCAAATTAAATATTTTTAGAAGAAATCATCATCGAAAAAAATTCGGGCAATTTCGAGTGGATTGAAACGGGAAATATTTGAAAAAAAAAACTAAATTATTTTAGCAGGTCGAAACTCTTTAGTAGACATAAAAATTATAATTAGACAAATTACTGTAACAAAATTAAATTCAACCCATCCATTCGACTCCCCATGAAATTGGCAATTAGCCAATTCCTTTTTCCTATTTAAAGTTTAATTTGTAATTCTCCATATAAGAACGAAACTGCGACTTTTAAGTAAGAACATTTTTTTAAATTTAAGTTAAAAAATAAGTGTGCACTTATAAAGTCAAATATCCCTAATAGAGCAACTCATAAATAATAGAAAAATTAAACAACAAATTGCTGTATCCTGCACACATATTACGCTGCGCAAATATGATACACCATATTTAATATAATTAAGCCACTCTCACTCCCGACAATAAAAATTTGTCACTAAACAATTCCCACAATAAAATTTTAAAAGAAACGCAGTAGTACTTTTTTAACCAATTGAAAAATCCAAAAAGTTAAACAAATCGAGTTGGGCAGTAATAAAATATACAAAACAGGGACATGGAGCTGTCAAATATATGCCCTCCCCCTTTAGGACCATTTTCGACATGGATCAAGATGATCAAAATCGGTTGTGGAGTACCCAAACCAATTCTAATCCACGAAACTTTTAGAAAAATTGGAAGCAATTCCATCACTTGTTCCGATAGGTTCCGAGTTTAATATGATTGCGATATTCTAAAATAGAAATAACATCAACGGGTCAAAGATCAATAAATCATTGATGCAACAAAAATGTGGCCCAATTTGCATGATAAATGAAAACAAAAATAACGTACGTAGCCGAAACACCAGAAACAATAACAAATTTGCGTGCCAAAGGCATTATTATCAGCTAATTTATTCTTGGATCACGGATGTCCAAATCATAAGCCAAATCTTTTAGAAGTACGTAGGCTAAATAAAGAATTTTAAGAAGCTATGCTGATAATTTTACATAAGAAAAATGTACGAAAAATTTAAAAGTATGTATATATTCAAATAATTGAAGGCGACCATATTAAACCAACCAACGCACTCGTAATAATTAATTTTAATGCAAACAGGATTAATTGAGTAAATTGGACTTGTTTTGCATATTCGGTATTGTCTCAATCATGGAGTTGGAATACTGACGAATTTATTATTAGAAATTATCGCAGCTTTCAACAACAGGTGTTGAAGAGGTGTTTACGGCTACACCGACGAGACTTTGGATTATTTAGCCATGGACGAACAAGTTACTACAAAGATACAGCTATCCACGATAATGGCTAATGGCTCTCAGTAAATTGGAGCATACAATCTTGCATACTTACGTTATCTCTTTCGAATTAAGCATTCACGATTTAACTAGAAATTTTTAGCTTGATTGACCGAAAACAATACAGATTGTTGCAGAATTTCTTAATCAACAATCCAGTTTTTTTATTGTTATAATATTTGTGAAGGTAAAAATGCAATGACTTTAATAAGGACAAATATTAGTAGAGCATTGGCCCTCTAGCAATTGTTGATTAAAAATTTATAATTGCCGTATACATAAGGTCGTGCAACCTGGATAGATGTGGGGACGAAAACTTTCGATCTATCGATTTACTAACCGAGTCTATTTTAAATTACCTAATTAAATTATCCATCTTGTCGGAACGAAATTTTTTCTCAAGAAAGGATGTTTGAGAAAATGTTTTCGACATGCTCATGAATAAAAATAACATACCATGTAATTATCGTGTATAATAAAAGTTCCTGATATTAAAACTTGTTTATTACAAGTACTATACTACTATAATATTTCATTGTATGTAAAAGTTTGTGAGTATTACGCTAGTTTTGATAATGACGAAATCACAACAAGGTAATCGTTGAAGATTTAAATATTACGAATATTAGGGAAGTGATCAATAGGATTTCCCTATTCGTGAGTCACGTGCGTGCCTACTGCAACTGGAAAACTCGAAGGGTCAAAAGGGAAAAATTTAGTAAAACGCAAGAAGATACTAATTTCAAAAACGAAAACTTTATGGTGCCCTTAGAACTTAATTCAATACTACCGAAAAATATTTATAGAAACATAAAATAGACAACAAACACAAATAGCTAACACTACTTCTATGCTAATGTTGATAAGAGGTAGTATAAAATAATTAAAAAGGATTATGGTCGGAATTTAATCAAATTCGGTTCAATTTACGCAAATATTACTAGATTATCTTACGAACTCAAAAATAATTTACCTTGGAAACTATTTAATTAACGATAACAAAGCATTCAATAAAATGATGTAAGGTTAAAAGATAATTGTGGTAGTAACACAAAAATTCTTATTATTTATCAGTTTATATAATGCACTCGATAATATTTACAAAAACTGATAAACTACACGAAATGTAGGAAGAAATTCGATTAATCTTTGTTCTAATTTTCAAGTCCAGCCCGGTTATGTGTTTCTTTCTATTATTCGTACAGTTAAAACCTCATATCCCATACTTCCCAAGCAATAATAATTATTCTAAATGAAATCATGGAATGAATGCGAGTCCTAATGGATCCTTCACCTCCAAGTCCAAAATCCCTTACACACAATTTGGGTATATTATCTACCTATAGCAAAAATTCGATGATGGGTCCTTGGGGAACTCCATACCTGAACAACCATGTACTGCGGTAATTAAATTTTACAATAAATAACTTTCGGTTTTCAAAAGTAAATGTAAATTTCTGAATGAAATATTATTTAATTATTATAATGGCTAGAGAAATGTGATTGAACTTAACTTAACGACTTTATTTTTAAAATAACTCCTTGCTATTACAATAAAATTACACAGCCTAGCCGGTTTATTGTCGTGTTTTATTTATTCATTATACCTATACTTTATAATGAGCTTTAATAGAGAAAAAATCGTTGTATTGTCAAGTATTATAATTTTGTTAAATTAATGAATATTATTACCGTAATCATTATAAGTTAAATTAATTTTTTATTGCCATAAATTTGAAATTATTATCAAACTTACACATAAAATTAAGTGCAATTTTAGTGGGTAATATGCGTAATAATAACAAAAACGGAAATAATAACGTCCACTCGTTTATATATGTCCATAATATGTTTTTAGATTCACTAAAATATGCACTAACCGCTTTAAGAACTGAAATATACACAAAATTTTAACAATAAAATACATCGTAAGGTATTTATCTTGTGCATTTCAGTTGTTAAACGTTTACTGCATTTTTTAGAGCAGTCCTAAAATACAAATATGGTTATTATCAGGTTTTACTACAAAAATTACAAATTAATTGTTTATTTGTAATCAAAGTAGTACAGCATTCAAAAATAATCTATTATTGCATTAAATACTTTGCAACTTTTACTATGGTAAGTGAATGGCCCTCAGGCCAAACAATATAAATAATAATAAATTCGCCAGTGTTCAAATTTGTATTTGAAATATTTTCCGATAAACTTTCCTATTACATCGAAATTTAAATGCTATGGTTTTAAGCTGTAAACCAGATTTGTTCAGAAACCAATACTTCCAAATATTTCCTATTTTAATCGATAGATTGGCTTTTATTATTTAGAAGCTAAATTTTATTCAATTATTTTCAGAATTTACAGTTTTTTCAAAATCAAAAATTAAAATAATAAGAACAGTTTTGACACACTGTGCTTCGATTTAATGAATCTCAGGTAAAATGTAAAAGAACTGGAAACAGTTTTAACATTATATTTCCGAAAATAGATTAATAAACTTTGCCCATTTTCGATTGCTGAATTAATTGCCAGTTTACCATATTGGAACTTAACTAAAACTGTTTGTTCACAAAACTGAATATCTAAATTCGCGCACCAAACGTTTAAAATCCGGTGAGTATTCAGTTGAGACCACGTCGAGTTTTGGACAAAAATAAAAACATATAAGAAATTCTACAGCATCAACTTATTAAAGTACCTCAGTTTCTCAAGAGCACTTGCCTAAGGCGCCAAAATAATGGGCACCTTTCTATTTAATGACACATTGTCCTTCAACCTTGAAAAGCTCAAAAATCAATGGGCTTTTAAAAAACGTTAAAAAGGTAATTACAAGTTTTAAATCAAAAACCTTCGGAAACTGAAACTTAACATATTTTGAACCGCTTACCTAGTGAACTTGGTTGTCCGGCTCGATTTGAGCATGAGGAATATCAATATTTTAAATATTTTCTGCTAGCTACCCAAAGTAATTGACAAGAATAAAGATAAAAATACCAAATTAATCGGCTACAAATTTAATTTTTGGTTTATTTGGCTGTTTTGTTTTTCAAGGAAAGTCATCTTTTTAAAAAGATCTCGTGTTATTCTTGCATTTTTAACAATTAAAATCAAATATTAAGAGTATTAGGTGTCTGGAGACGCGGAAAAGCAGGAATTCTTATAAAATTTATTTATTTCGTCCATCCTGTAGACACCTAATAATTCCGATACCAGGCCACAATTCAAAATTCTATATTTATCATAAGTCAAATTGTTAAAAAAAAACTTACCCGACATAAAATGAAGGAGAAGAGCACAAATGGGATAGAGAGAGGGGCTGTAGACGATGTCGGGACAAGCATATCCAAGTACGGACACTACACGATCAGCTATACTACGACCACGATGGGTTAAATAATAAGCTTGACAGTGTGACGGTTCGACAAATGGAGGTAAACTAACAGATTTGTCAGGTAATTCGGTGCTACCAAACACTTGATTAACCATATCCCAATAAAATCCATCCAAATCACTCGATTTGCTGTTGTGATGTTGTCCACAAAGCATCGGCCAGAGTTGAGCTCTGATGGGATGATTGACGGGCCAACCATTATTTCGTATGATAACTTTAACGTCCTGTTTGCGTCCTTGCTGTAGTAAAGTTTGTATTTCGGCAAATGTCTTGAGCGGTTTGTTAGATGGACTTGGGGGCACGACAGTTATTGCACTGGAATCCACATGAGAAGAGAAGCCATCCAAGGTGCCCGCTTCATCTTCCAATACGGACAACATAGTGGGCATCTCCAAACCTGTAGCCCCCTTCAGAGCAGCACCTTATGTGAGGTCCTGCAGCATCTTATCGTCTGCAAAACACATGACCAAATGTCACGAAATACTCAAAAATTAAGATTAAATGTATAAACCCCACACAATTACGAAGGATTCCAAGTGTGGGGACTCAATAAATCCGACCTCTACGAGTACAACAATAATAATGACACTTTAATCAGATAATGTGCTACCTAGTTTGGACATATCTACGTGCCTAGAATTTTCGAATTGCATAACAACACCCCCGTCCCTCCTATTACATCCTATCTACTGTGGAGTATGTACTTACACTTGTTAATCTTGTAAGTATTAATTGTGATGTATCAAAGTAACGTTTGGTCCAAACATTGGGGCAATGCACGTTCACCACGGCGGACCACTTTAGCTAATCGATACGCACGGACGAACCTCTTAATTTTTACTTTTCACCAAATTACGAAAAACAACAAGCGCGGATTGAAGAAAATTACAAATCAAATATCCACACCATCAAACGCCCGACAAATTTTTAAATTCGCTACTAATTTCGACTGCTAAACTTTTTTAATAAACCAACTCGCTTTCTGCGTATCTATTTTGTGCGGTGCGAATTGTCATAATTTTTTTTGGACACAAAAAATATAAAAAGGAAAACTGGAAGTGTCTAATGTACGTGACTTTAATATCGCACAGTACCGGCTCGCAACGCTGCGTAAACTGCGTGAGTTCACACTAGCGCAACCACTCCTATGATATAGCGCTATATGATAGGATAACGTGACGGGCGTCAGATACACACGTGGTATCTAGTCACGCGGCTTCTTTGATTTAATACGATTTTTCAGTTTCCTCAGTCACGAGCACGCTTTAACTAAATTAATTATTGACACTAACGACAATCGGTTATGCAACCCAACAAACACATTATATTCTTATAAATTTTAAATTACAAAAATTATCATTTTAATTATTCTACCACATCGGCCAAAACCAGACTAAAAATAAAAAAAATCATGGGCGCCGGCAGGATTATTTTCTGGGAGGTGCATTTGCATCTACACATCTAGAAATTTATTTCTTAATCATTTTCCGTGTGTTTTCTTTCATGGCAGGAGGGTGCAAGCGCACCCTGCTCCCGGTGCCCATGAAAAAAATAGTTTATTACGAACTTCTAGCTTCATAACTAGGCATTCAAAAATATACTTCAATGAAAAATCCTCACTTTCAAAAAATAAGATTTTAATATTTTAGAAAAAAATATTCACCTCGGCTATCTAAATTTTTTTAAAGCTTCTATATTCATTTTTTGTGCTTAATTCAGATTACCACCATTTTAAAATCAAAAGGATAGGACATTAAAGCTTTATAAAAAAGGTCAAGGTTAGAGATAAAAAGATAATTTTATTTTCTTATATTAAAACCATTTTGTACATATCAATTTTCCATTATTATTCTGCTTTCAATGCGTATTCTAAAAATTTAGACATAACAGGATAAACAGGATCGTAATTAACCAAATTCTTTTGACGTATCAAGTTCTCGTATCTTTGCAAAGCACCGGCAATTAAATCCAGCCTATTGAATAAAATAAATATGATATATCTAAATATGAAAATGATATTTCTCACCTGTCGGATTCTAGAGTATGTTCATCTAACCAAGCCGATAGTTTAGTCAAAGACCATGCGGTATTTTGATGAGGACTTGCCAACTCTGGTCCAGCAAATGAAAATAATAGTAATAATACGATGCTATGTGGGACCGAACTACCAGACATTTGTTTGTCTATTATGTCTTGAGGCGTTAACGTTATAAGAGTGGCCATGGATTTGAAGAGCCTACACAAAAATTTAGTGTATCTGCCAGATTAATATAAAAAAATCTCACCTGTATGGCCGACCTAAATCTGAAAGATACAAATACAAATTTTTCAGTGCTCCTTCTAAATGTTCGTAATCTGCTTGAAGTCTCAGACGTCCTCCTTGCGAAAGGGGCCTCAAGAGAGCCGAATGAATCACCAGTAACTCAATGCAACGAATAACAACCTCGCTGCACTTTAATGCAAGAATTTGTTTGTTTTCATAGGATGCAAGGTAAGTGTGGTTTACTCGAACAATAAATTGGATTAGCTCACGCATGTAAGGACTACAAATAATGCTCGATCTGTTGGTCGGCGGCTGGTATTTGGTCCAATCTTGCTCCAAGTGAATCGTCACAATTATAGTTTCTATGGTCGAATTTACTGAAACTAAACATATATTTTCTTAAAAAATCAGTCAAGTATAAATTTAGTAAATGTACCAATCAACGGTTGAATTATTGCGCCAGTTAAATTGTTTAATCCTTCGAGACTGTCATTGATTATTGAGATGGTTGACAACGGTAAAGTGTCTCTCATATTGGCCAACATCCTCTGAACTTGCACCAATAAATAATACAACGCATTTGCTAACTGCACATTTAGTTGTTGGCCTGGATTGGGTGTTCCAGCTAAAAGGAAAGAATTAAAAGGTAAAAAGAAATCTCAGTTCCTTACCAATTATTTGAGAAGCTTCGGAACCAGTGGACAACTGTTGTTCAGTTTTGACTGCAAACATTTTCACGCATTTTGCGACATTTTTGATCACTTTCTCAGTTAAACAATCTTCAACCAAAGCCATACTTAACTCGCTAAAAAACACAAATTACCCCAAGGCCAAATGTTTTGCAAAATATTCCTACTTTGTAATGTTCCTTATGATTGAATCAATTTTATCATGAGAAGGTGCAGAATTTTCTTGATTGAACATTGTTTGAACAGGCTCCAAGAGACGATTCAACGAACTGGACAAATATAAATTTTCCCAATTGTCCAAAATCGAACGACTACAAAATGTAACTCAAATAAAAAATTACAAAATGCATTTTCTTACTTGTAGGCAAAATAGTCGTAATTTAATCTGACAGCCATGTCACGGTAAAGTTTCAAAAACTTAGGATAATCTGTTTCCATCATTTGTTGGACAGCCGAAACGGCGTTAGTTACTTCATCCACGATGTGCTTACCAAGTCTCAACCAAAAACTACTGGCAATATCGTGTTTAACAAACAAATTTAGATTATTTAAAACTTCTTGTAAAAATTTTATCTGAAAATTTATACTGAATCAAAATTTAACTTTAGGTACTCGTTAAAGCTTACTTGTTTTCCTTGACAGTACAATTCCTCGGTGAACGCCTTCTCTAAGTCATCCCAAATTCTGCTTCTAAAACCTTGAGATGAAACCATATTAACACGACCTGGACCTCCCGGTTTATTGAAAGTTGTGTTGTTGCTGTTCGTGTCGACTGCAGATTTGAGGCAATCGATGCATTCGTTCAAAGCAATATCAACGATATTGTCAGTTGCGCTCTTAATTGTGCCCAAATTGATAAAAATCTAGAAAAACACCTTGAAAACACTTAGTGGCACAAAGTTAAACCAACCTGCAGAGCAGTGGTGGTTTGGGTTAAATTTTCGGATGCGATTCCTTGAGTTAACGAACTCATAGCCAATTTTACAACCTTTTGTTGTTGACTTCTTATGTTTCTTAGTTCACTGGTAACAGCATCAATGTCCATCAAATCTGAATCTGCCGTTAATTGTTCTGAAATTAAAATTTTAATAATTACTACTCTTAGTGCCTACTCTTGCAGAAGTATTTTTGAAAAGAAAGACTCGTAATGTAAAAAATAAATGTTAAAAGTGTAATCCTAGTGTTACCTAATTCCTGTAAAATTGTAGCTTTTTGTACCGGATCGTTTGTGTTTGACAGTTTTTTACTCAAACTTTGGATTCTATTAACTTGTCTCAATATGTGACTTGCTAAATGTAACCTAGACAATACCTTGGTATGCATTTCCAACGCTTGGTAAGGAACCACAATCTGAAATAATCCACGATGAATAAGCACAAAATAAACTAGCGCAAATTTACCTGAGCTTTTAACCTTTCGGCATTGGCAAATAAATTCTGCATGTGAATGTTCATTACATTCAAAATGTTGTCTAATTTGTTGGCATGTGTTGCTTGCCGAATCAAATCATTGTGCTTTTCCAGCACTTGCTTCTGTAACTCACTACTGACCATTTCGATTCCATCGGCTAACTTTTTAACTTGTTCTGCTATCGTTAAATTTTTTAAAGTTTCATTTTTCAGGTTATTAGGTTTGATGAACAATTTTAAAAAATCTACAAGAGTAACTTGAATTATACGAAATTAAACCTTAGATTATTACCATCTCTCTCGATTCTTTCCAATATGTTCACTTCTTCGTTCGCAGTTATCATTTTAAAGCAAATTTTCAAAATCAAGAAATTTGTAAACGTCGAAAAAATAGTTCAATTGGCAAGCAAATGTGAACTACATTTGAATCACAGAATACATAATTCAGTGGCGTAGCGTTAAAGAGGCGCTCACCTCACCAGTCTTATCCGCAAAACTCTCTGATCTGTAATTCCTTCTGTTACCTACCTTTAAATGATTTAATTTTGTTATCAACCTAAAGCAGCATTTCCTTCACCCCACGTCAAAAATAGTTTTCAAATCATTCATGTCCTACGAGTACATAGTTAATAGTCCGGTCGTCTTTGTTCCACTGCTGTAGTCATACCCTAGTACACTGACTAGTGCAAATTTCGGTGCCAAAGGCACTTTTTTACATTTCAAAACCTAAGCAAAATCTGTTAAATGTACTATAAACAATATACTTAGAGCAGTCGTCAGTAACCTATTTTGGCTACGGGTCAACATCCCTCAAAAGGTCTGTTCGTTTGCTTGCACTAACTTGAACCGAGCAAGCAAAGAACCAATCAACGAACGCCTTTGTTTGCACTAACTTGCTCGGTTCAAGTTAGTCCAAGCAAACGAACAGACCTAAAATGTGACTATTAAAAGACGGTTTGAGGGTCAATGGGTATTTTCATTTTTCATACATCTATACTTTTCAGTACACACATTTTGAAATAATCTCATTTATTTGTGTAACTTAAGTGGAGTCAATTGAAATTATCAAATGGGTCACTTGATGACGAGTGAGTCGTAAGTTGCCGACTTACTATTGCTATTATAACGATACGATGCTATTATAAACTTTTTAAAAGTCTATAATAAAATTTAAAAAATGTTTGTCTAACTTATTTTAAAGTAGCGGTGGAAATTCCGCACGCAACTTACTCGGACGGGGGTAAAAAATTTAAAACACCTAAAACTAATATAATTAAATTATAACGATGAACATGAAAATGAAAATTCAAACAATGCTGTATCAATTGACACATAAGTTTCAAATAGGAACATAAAAAAATATTTCTAGAGCCCCCTCACTCCAAGATTTCGTGAATAACTCTATGACGATTAAGGCTTAAACGATGAGAATGGAAGATTTTCTTTTGAAAATTTTGAGAAAGTAAAAAAAAAGGTCATCTGTAGTATTCCTAAGGTTGCCAAAAAGTTTTTACATTTACTCGACTTTTCCAATTTTCTAAGATTTCCTTAAGTCTCCCCGAAATTCCATTCCAATTTTGAGTTTGACTTTTTTAGCAAGTATAGTTTTAAAAGATAAACAGTTTGTTTACACATAAACCTGTTCACAAGTAAATAAATAATAAAAATTCTGATAATAAAAATTGCTCTTTTAATTATTATTATGTTCACATATTATTTATCTATTCAAAGGAAAAAATTTTAATTTAGAAACACTTGAATTCGCAAATGATTAGAGACCCAGCATCGGATATAAATGAGGATCACGAAAAGGGCCTTATTAAATAGACATTGTGTAGGTTTCCGAGACATCCATCCACAGATTCCTTCTTCCATCGGAACAAAACTTCTATGTACCCAGAGCACTTTGTATCGACCTGTAAAAATTAAATATTTAAATTTTTCCTTTAACTTTTTCATTATTTTGTAACTTTGCAGTTTAGCTTAACAATAGAATTGCAGAATTTAAATTTAACGAAATAATGCGAATAATAATAACTATGCGAGAAGAGTGCCGTTTTGTTAATTACACTTTTTGAAAAAATAATCCATTCCAATGAACTTAATTTATTAGTTGGTTATTTATTAGTTATAACCAAACAAAATAAAATTTTATTTTATAATTTCGTGTTTAAAAAAGTCAGGTAAAAAACGATGACAGTTAAATGTTTCAAATGTTTTTAAAATAAAATGTTGTCGGCGTTTGTCATTCGGTTTTTGTGGCGTCATCGAGCAAAGCCAACTTTTTGTGTTTAAAATAAAATAAAATATAAATCAGCGCGCCTGCAGTATTAATAATAATTATTGTGAAAACTTAAAACAACGAGCACAATTGATAATAAATGTAGTTTTGTGTTTATCCTAAAATGTTTTACGTGTAAAACGACAGTATAATTATGTGGATGCAATATTAAAAGCTAAGATGGAACGACGAGGCGCTTTAGTCGATAAAATTAAGTTAATGTGAATAATAATGTACTTATGATTGTTATAATAAACTTGAAAATTGAATTTGGCGACGATGCATGTGACTGTCGGAAACAAATAAAAGGTACAAGATTTAACTTAACGGTTATCGAGGTAAAGATTTCTTCACTTTTAATATTAAATTAAAAATAAATTAACTTAATTCAGAAACTCACCTCTCTCTCGATCTTTTTCAAAATGCAATCACTGGCAAATCATTTAATACATAACGATAATTTGGAATTTAGCCAACGAGAATTTGGTAATAATATTTGAAAATTATCGATTCGTCCCAACTTCACTTTGTGTTAATCCTTTTCCAAGTTCCTATAAATCGAAGTTACATTTTAGATAATTTGTTAGCAGGATTTTGTTTTGATAATATATAATCAAGTTCCGTTTGAAGAATATTTAAAAACGACTTCATCTACGAATCGACAAAAAAATGCAGATTCTTTTTCATTGTTGTTTGGTACGACGGGTCATAATTCCTAATTATCATTAGCATGAAAATGTTTTGTAATTTATTGTTTAACAATCTTTTTCATAAACAAAGAATAGAAGAAAAAACCACATGAACCCCTTCGGTTTGCTCGCACGCATTATTCGCAGTCTTCTTCTTAGTGGTCTAAAGATTTACGAGGTAACAATTGTGTAGCAGGCCGTTTGGTAAATTGAAATAAGAATATTTTTTTGGAAAGGGTAATATAAATCAGTTCTTTTTTATTGTTTTTTTAAAATAGTAATCTGGAAAATATCCAAATTTTTTCTTAATCTTCATTCCGCTAGATAGAGAAAGACGTAAGGAATTTTCAAAATATAGATTTTGTAGAAATGGCTTATGCATTTGAATATCTAAAAATGTAGTAGCTCGTACGTCTTTCTTAGCTATAGGAATGAAGATTAAGAAAAATTTAAATTTTTGTTCCGGACAATCATTCAAAACAGTGTAATTGGATTTCTAAATTGAACCCACTAAATAAGCTGCTACACAGAAGTTACTCTCTTAAATAACAACTCCGAGTAACTTATTCGTTTATTATAATGATTGTAGGTTAGTGTTAGAATGCTAGATTGCTATGTCGCAGTCGTGGGTTCGATCCCCGACTGGGTACATCTGACTGTTTCGACCCTGGCTCCCTCAAAAGATGCTGACAACATCTTTGTTGTATTAAATGCCTAAATAAACAAGCCATGGATCTATAAGGTCTGTAGTTCTACAGAATATAATATTATAATAAAATAATTTATTGTTTTATAAATTTTTAAAGAGTTTTTTCTTTTTCAGGATTTTATCTGCAAAGAAATATTAGGCAGTAAATAAATCGTATAAGCGATTATCAATAATAACACAATTTTTCATTTCGCGAACGGTCTGCAAGTGGTGGGTACGTAATTCTTTTTGCCAAAGCTTATTAGAAGCTCGGACGTTACTAAGCTCAATTTTGCTTGCAAAAAAAGGGTTCATTTTAAAATTGTTTTCAATCGTAATCGATAAAAACTATCTGGGTGTATTCCGTGCATGGCGTTTTTCGATGTTCAATTCATCTTATGGAACGAAGGGCTGTGCTTGAACAACACAACTGATTGATAGGTAAGCAACGATCATTTCATTTTTACAAAATTTTGAAGTATTTAATGCAAATGTATTGTAAATAATCTTTCCTATTTTTGTTGCCGTCTCGCCGGTTGCCCATAATTATTCGTATTTAGCGGGCAACATCGGTTTAGTTTTCACATTCCCCGCCCGCCCTCAATGCTGTGATTGTTTGGAGCGCGTTTAAAGTTAAATTCTTTCTAACCTCAATCGCGAATTTAATCATTATTGCGTTAAGTGTATCGTGAATAATTAATTAAAGGTTTTCTTTCATAAATTACATATTTTTAATTTGTTAGACGCGTCATTAGTTAAAACAAACGACTTGCGAGTTCGGCGTTGCAAATAATGCGTTTTTGTTTTAAAGTAGGCCAGTAGTAAAATTTAGTCATCCAAACTTGTTAAGTTTTTGAAAGTAATAATAATAGTTTATTTTATCATAATTACGTCAATTGCGTCACGAATAATTAAAGTGTAATAATTTAAACAATTACAATTGTTTTAACTTTAAAGGGATTTGTAAAGTTCGGGGTGTGTTATTCATAGTGGTAAAATTATAATCGATGAGGTCATACGATCGTCTACAAATTACAACTAGGTATGATTCTAAATAAAAACTTCGCAAAACGACGTTAATAGTTCACAACCTCTTTAGAATTTGTGAAGAAAATGAAAAATGGAAGAAAAAAATTGTGGGATTCAAAAAAATCCTAAAGGAAATCTTGAATTTTACAATAATGTTTTCTTTTTATTTTTCCTTTGAAATTTAGAGTTTAGAATTTTTTGCAATTAAAATTTTTTAACGACTTTTGTCGTATGATTCATAATTTAAAAAATTTTCAACTTGTTGAATATACCGCGTCATTTGTTAAAAAACAAAAGAAGTGCGGCTAGTTCCACATTGCAAAAGAACGCGCTTGATATTTGTTTTAACATTAAATATGGCGTCAGTGGTAATAAAATTTACTTAATTCAAATTTGTTTTTCACCTAATTATCGTGAATTTATTATAATTGCGTTAAGTGAATCGCGAATAATCTAAATTGTTATTGTAATTTTCGGGATTTATCAAGTTCAGGGTATGCAATTTATAAATTAAAATTTGGTTTCAATTTGTTGGAAGAGCTGCGTCATTAATTTGAGTCATCCAAAATTGTTCAGTTTTTAACGTGCTTTATTGATAACACATGTACTTTTTTCCATTAATCATTGGTAACTATCTTAAACAATTATTATTGCGACTTTCACTTAAAATTAAAAGGTTTCATGCGTTGTGCTCAAGGCGTAGTTTTTGATTCTAGTTTTTGTTGTGCGTGCGTTAATATTCGGTAATGATTAACTTTTAAACCTTAAAATGTTACTAACGGTTATGAAAAAGTGCATTCCTGGAAAGAAATAGATGATGGATAAAGTATTCGGCAAGTTTTGAAGGTAAGATTTTAATGTTAAGGTAGCCACTCACGTTCCAACGCCGCAGTACGATTCTGTTGGATGCGACGGTGTCGAACAGAATTCTGCAAAAGTACATAATTTTTCAGCAAAGTTTGAAAATAGCTTACAGCGAAACGGTTTTAAGAGAGGTTTTCGACCTATATAGAGAACAAGAGGGTCTTTAGGCAATAAAATCGCTTTTATATAATGTTAAAACAGCTAGAAGGAATGGAAAGGATAACCACTATTTGCCCCATCATCTACGTTTTTTGTTTTTCTTTCGTTTATGTTCTGTTATACAAAGCGCAATAGCCAGTAACAGTATATTTTCATCCAATATATTTATCGTTTGGAAGTAAAACTCGTACTGCACAATCGTAACATGTGTAGTCCCATCCGATTTCCAACAAAATTGTACTGCAATCGCATTCGACAAAACCCTATTGCGGCGTTGGAATGTGAGTGGCTAAAAACTTATATTAGAAAAATTAAATCGACATAATATTTTGCTGCATTATTTCTTTGGAGAAAATGTGAAATATTCTCACAAGAAAGTGACTATTTAGTGCTTGTTTTGCGGAAGTATGTACAGTACACACCACACTTGGCCGATAATTTGGAATTTAGCCAACTACAATGTGGTGTTCTCACCATTTGTTTCATCTTGATTTGGTACATTATTGAGTTGGTTACTCCATACAAACAGATCATTTTCAGCATTGCTCAATCATTTTTCAAGTCCCTGAAAATACAAATCACGTTTTAAATTAGTTTAAATTTTTATTTGTTAGCTAAAATTAATGCCCTTTTCTATGAATATTTCAAGTTTTTATATAATGCCGGAACACATCCTTAAGAAAATTTTAAAGTGTTTAGTCATTTCTTTGGTACAGGAAATAAAAATATTTTAAACTCATTCATTTTTAACTAACAAGGGAATGTAGTTTAATCTCCAACTGTACAATTGGGCCTTAGGATGTGAGCATGTCGAAGAGGTCAATTTAAATGCTTACTACGAGGTCTAGCACTGTCTTTAACTTGCACGTTAACTATTATTTTTTCTTTCTACCAATCCGATTTCGTTTTAGCTTTTGCGACACAAAACTGGTTGAGTGAGTGAAAACTTGCGTTGCAGAGAAAAATTCGTTGAACCCCTGCTGTAACCGATGTTCTTAAACATCTTCTAAACAATCTTTAAAAAGATTAAATACATCTACACATCCACATCGACCTTTCACCATCCTCACTCGTCGAAGGATCTAAATCAAAACTATCAAAAGTAACTAAAATATTTACAAGATTTTTTTTCTTTCAGGACATTATCCAAGAAATATTGGCAGATAAACGGATCAATCGTGTACGTGGTACGGTCAAATCTTTTCGCGAGCGGTTTGTAGTGGCGAGTACGAAATATTTTGTGTAAAAGCTTATTGGAAGCTCGAAAATTACTACGGTCAATTTTGCTTGTGATAAAGTATTCATTTTAAAACTTTTTCAATCGAAATCGGTAATAACTATGTGAGTGTATTGTGTGCCTTCACGATTGACTTCATGGAACGGAGCGAAGACCTGGATTGGAATCACAGAACTTGCAAAAGGACTACAGTGTAAAAGGTAAAGCAACGATCATTTTTCTTACCAGAAAAACCTTTCGAATGTGTTTTGTTTGGCTATCCAAATTTATTGTATTGAATGTAAATGCTAATAATGTTTATCTTGTTGCAGGTAAGTTCCACAGCGTGGAATGGAAAGTTGGGCAGCTAAAAATGTCAGGTTAGTAAAAAGTTGTGTTTCCTGTGATTTAGCCCAGTTCAGTGCAGTGGAGTGGAATATGTGGTGATGAAATACATATAGTACAGTGTTACAATAGATAATTTTCTGAAATTTATACAAATTTTAGAAAAAATGAAATACTTAAAAATAATCTACAGTACAGCCTCGCTTATGCGGACACACTTTAATCTGGACACTCCAGTAATCCGGACACTCCTGCTCTTCGGACATTTTGTATTTTTACCTCTGAAATCCAGACGTATTTCTAGTTGCAGTTTCTAATTAATGCAATTCATCAGTACTCTTTTATAAGACTAAACTATGACATCACTACACACGTTTTGATATAGAATTGAAGGAGATGCAACATGCACTACAAGTTATCGACCCTACTAACAACTTAACGAATGATCAAATAAATGAGTGGGCTTAGTGGTGTTAATGATAATATCGATTGTGACTTAACAGATGAATAAATAATTGATGAAACTGAAGCTCAGTAATTATAGAGAGGACCAGGACGATCCTCAGATGAGAGTCGAAAATGTTCTCAAAATAAAGCATAACGATGCAATAGAAGCTTTTTCAACATGCATCCAATGGGCTGAGGAAAATAATCTGTTATCACAGGATCTACTCTTATAATTTATTAAGAAGAATGAAAATTTGGCTAGTAAAGAAAAAATTAACCCAATCAAATCATGGGTTACACTCACAATACACTCACATAATAATCATAGTATGATTGTTTGATGCAAGTTTTATTTTTACTTTTTAATTTGTTAATTTTTTTTAGTTTAGTTTTATTAATGTAAACTATATAAAATAAAATAATTCAATAACACATGTCGACGGTTTTTATTCAATAAAATAAGTAAAAAAAATATCTCGCTAATCCGGAAAACTCGGTTATTCGAACAAACTCAAAACTATATCTGTCCGGAATATAACGAGGCTGTACTGTACTTGTTTAGTTTCTCCTTAATTAAATAACTAACAGTGTCGGGCTAGTGAGTGGAAAACTGTGGTCGCGCCAGAAAACCAAACGGGAGTTGTTCTTCAAACTATTAGCGCGTCGCAAGCGATTCGGATCTACTAAAATTTCAAACGGCAAATATTCCGTGCAATTTTCTAAAAAACAATTGTTAATTATAACAACCGAATTTAGTTGTTATGGCAGAAAATAACATGGGGATTTTCTGTCATAACTGTTAAATTTGGTTGTTATAATTAACAACATTGCTTAGAAAATTGCACCGATTATAATATAGTCAAAATTTTCGTTCGATTAATTTTTTTATCTAGTTATTTCGAATAAATTTATTATTTATGATTTCAAACTATTACAAAATTGATATACAGTTACTTGCAAATGAACTCTTACACTTCTACGTTAGCAATATTATAATAATTTGTATCTTTTGAAAACTTTTTTTTGAAAAAAAAAATGAATGTGAATGCCGTGGACATAAAACTTTTTGCCTTTCGATATGGCAAAACTCGGCAAACATTTTTTATTGTAAATTTCGTTCCCTTCATTTTTGTTTAGATGCATTTTTCTATTATGACTTACAGAAAACTCTGTCGAAATATTAATAAAATTAACATTACTCTTATGGTAGCTTTATTAAATTTTCTACAGTCTTGTTAAAGTCATTGTCACTCGGAAATGGTGCGTCAAAATAGAAAAATGTATATAAACAAAAACGAAGGGAATGAAATTTGCAACAAAAAATGTCTTATAAGTTTGGCTGTAAAATCAATTTTTATATGACAAAAAAGTCTTCAAAAGGTACAACATTTAAATTGCTAACATAGAAGTGCTACTTAAGAGTTCATTTGCGAGTAACTGTATGTACTTAGAAAATTAGAAACGTTGCTACCACATGCAAAATTAGATTTAGGTACTGTGATCCCAAATTTAACATTGATCTATGAGCAACGGGAAACTTCCGTGTTTCGGTCTAAATAAAACTAACAGGCAAAGCAAACTTAGAAATTAAATATATTGAAATCAAAATTCTAATAAAATATTTGACAATCGATGTCAAATTGTAATATTGTTCGGTGCTCTGTGGAAGCAGGAAAAGTTTAATAAGCAACACGGCACGTAAGAACTATTATCACTCTCGATAGGTAATTTAAATCTCGTCTCCGCCTCGTCTTAAATTAACCATCCTTAACTGATAATAAGGTCCTTACGTTCCTAGTAACTTAAATAACTATTGAATTCGATTATTTCCGAAAATAAGACACATTATATAGCAAGCTATAAACACAAGATTGTGCTAGGCATGCACTTTCCGATGGGGGTCGTGAAGACATGTCGGATAATTCAGTTTATTTCAGCAATAAAATGCTATACAAGGTAAATAATCAAATCAATATTTTCAAGAATCCAACTATATGATACTGATGAGACCTAAAACAAAGTTGAAACATGTCTACCATTATTGTTTTTTTGATTATATTTGATTTAACTTTGAATTTTTAAAGACACATTAGATTTTGAATTGACTTTCTTTTAAAAAAAGTTCAGTCCACTTTGAATCTCCAATTCATAATATAATTAGAAATAATCAATTAGTTATAAAAGGTGTTTTTTAGCTTATGAGAACTTCAAATTGTAATAAAACATTAAAAAATTGATGGATTGTCTTTTATTAATTTTTTGTGAAAGTAAATTTAATGCAATTTATGATTACTGGCATTTGACCACCACAATTAATTTTTGCAATGCGCATCCGATTATTCTAATTTTTGACCACTTTTTCCAATATTTCTGGCCTTATTTCATAAATGGCTTGCCGAATATTGACTCTTAATGCTTCCAGAGTTGTTGGTTTGTGAACATAAACCATGGATTTAACATACCTCCAAAGAAAATTATATGCAGGCGTCAAATTACAAGATCTTGGAGGCCAATTGACAGAACCATTTCCTGAAATAATTTTGTCGCCAAATTGTCCTTTTCAATAAATCGATTGTTTCGTTGGCATAAGTTGTCGATGTTTAACTCTTGGAATTTTGGAAAACCATCGATTTATTGAAAGAACAATTTGATGACAACATTATTTCAAGAAGTGGTCCTGTCAATTGGCCTCCAAGATCGTGGGATTTGACGTCTCCAGATTATTTTCTTTGACGATATGTTCAATCCATGGTTTATCCTAACAAATCAACAACTCAGGAAACATTGATCAATATTCAGAAAGCCATTTATGAAATAAGGCCAGAAATACTAAAAAAAGTGGTAAAAAATTGCACTGATTAGATGCGCTTCGTAACGATTAGTCATGGTGGTCACATGTCTGATATCATTTTCAAATTATAAACTGCATTAAATTTACTTTAATAAAAAAACATTTAATCAATTTTTTTAAATGTTTTATTTCAATTTGAAGTTCTCATGCAGCTAGAAAAACACCATTTACTTAATTTTATCATTTCTTTTATGATCATCATAACCTTTTCAGGATTAACTAATTCCGGTAGAAATATATTATAAAATTGCTATTGTGAATGTCTTTGTGCGTTAGAGCTTCATGTTCTTTGAATGTATGTCGGATCCCGGTAATGCCAATGCAGAAAGTTGATCATGGATCCCGGATGTACTTTTTCGTTCCCATTCCCAGTTACACATGTAGGTAATCCTGCTTTTTCTTCAGTTCTTCAGAATATTGTTTATAATGTGTTGGGCAGAATTTCGCAATTTCTTTAATTGAAGGGTTATTCCATATCGAGTGGTGCAAATTGACCGCTCCACGCTCCATTTTTTGTGTCACAGGTCTAACATGTTGTGAGTTCAAAATGACTTATTTAAATATTTGTTTAACATATTTTTGCAATTCATAATGTCAAAGGATACTTAAATATTTTAGGCCCCTATTTATCCTGTCATCGTGGAGCTAAAATTAGTTTGTATAAAAGAATATTGCTTATTAGTTGTTTTCATCCAAACGCAATTTTAAAGTGCGAAATTTTACAATAAATGTTTAACTTCTCTTTTTAAAAAAGTTGCACCTTGACGGAGCAGATTCTGCAGGAAGAAGACAATATTTTAAAGAAAATTCTCCGAGTTTGAAAAGTTAACAGAACGGCACTCGAAATGGGGGGTACAAGAGAAACATTTTTAATTTCCGCTCCTAATAATATACAGGAAGCTGAACGAGTTAGCCGAACATAGGAAATTAACATGTATAAACTTATTTATGCAAATTCCTGCTTCCCTAATTATTTTAGAGAAAAAATGAAAGACACAAAAATAATGCAGAAATATAAACTACGAATGATAAAAGCATTAGATTTCGTCTAGCTATTATTTAAAAAGTCAAAAAATGCTTCTCAAATTTTTTAAATTTTCGTTTATCCGACTGGCCAGGTAATAAATTTAATTTATTATTCTATTTTCAAAAATAATTAAGTTTCTAAAACCACCACCGTATGCATAATAAAAATATTAACTTGTCGACTCTTTTCTTTCCTGCAAAAACTTTTCCGTGAAGATATAACTTTTTTAAAAAGAGGGTCAATCCATAACGAAGTGATCCAATCTTATCGTTCGACCATTGTAAAAGAAATTGATTTTTTTGTGAAATCAGCCTAACGTGTTAGTAATCCTAATTGAGCATTTTTACTGTTTCTTGCTTTCGTGTGGGGGCCACATTTGCGCTTTACAATGTGAGGCATTTTTTGAAATTTTAAGAGTTTACCCCAACTAAAATATTTCAGCTTCTATTTGTCTTATCAAGATGGAAAAAAAATAAAACTGTCTAAAATGAAACCGACTGCAATATCGCTCATTACATATTTTTACTTAAAACGTTTGTCTGAAAATCGCGTATTTCAGAATTACTAGCAAATTTATGTGTGATGAGAACAACCGGACTCTATTAAAATTATGTTGACTATGAAAATTGCTCGTAACTCCAAAATACGTTTTTAGACAAATATCTATAAAGATTATTTTTACTCGCTTAAGTGTGCAGAATAGAATGCAATTTTAAAATCTGGCAAAATATTTCATACACACCCTATACCTAAACATCCATTAAAATGGAACTTTTTTTTAACTTATTCCATATTTTTTAGACATAATTACCATATATACCAACAAAAGTATAATTTTGTTAAATTTCTAAACTTGGAGAATTTTTAGATAAGAGAAGTAAATCGCAGGGTTGATATGATTTGGTGTGCGAATTTAACTAGTTTCGATCTCTTTGTAAAAAAATTCTAACTTTAAAATTCTTTCCCTTCATGCCAAAACTTTCCTTCAAAGATTGTAATTTTTTTAAAAACCAGATAAGAATAATTGAGGCTGCAGTTTAACAGTTTAGTATTGACTTTAAGTAAAAATATTTGATGAGCAATATCGTAGTCCGTTTCTATTTAAACAAATTGCTTTTATTAATTAAAATTATTAGCTCTTGAAAATACAATTAAATATGAATATCAATAGTGAGCTAATCAATCACTATTGATATTCATATTTAATCAAATTGCTCTTAGCTTCACATTGATTAGATAAATAGGGGCTAACATATTTCGGTTTCTGCAAATCCTTCAATTACAAAGAATGCAATATATTGTCAAACAAATATGGTAGGCAAACAAAGACAAAAAAAAATGATTACGATCCACCTCAAAGCCTTTAAACATGTTTTAGCTTCTTCTTTCTCAGGCCACACTCACAAGTCACATTATATAACCGCGTTAGGGAACTTTTGAATGGAACCTTTGTAGAATCTTGATGTTGTAGATTGAAGCCGTTCCCCGCAGTAGCAAGTCAGCTTATTTTCTAGTTATAGTTGTGACCTACGCCCAATGGGCAATTGCATATTTTTAAAGTTAACGCCTAGTTGTAGTCATTAGGGAATGACGACCTTTCGAATCGAGATTCAGTTGTAGCAGACAAGTTGCAATTATTCGGTTTTCTCGTGATGCTACGATGCTAGTAGCGATTGTGGTATTTCTACTGGAGAGGAGATTGGCTGTGTAGTGCAAGTACAAAGTAGGATTAAGAACATTTCACCGAGGCACTCAACATCTGATTGCAAACGAAGGTGTAATTTCTTCTCCATGTTTGACTTTAAATTGTTGATTGCCTAGATATCGTCGCTGTGAAATCAATCCGGCATAACTGCAAAAATTGAGTTTTTGAGTTGTTGGTGTCAAAAAATTCCTTTTTTTCTCGTCTATTTTTATGTCGAACCGGCATATTCGTATTCGTCTAAATTAATTCATTATTAAGGTTGCTTTGAGGTGAATCTAACGGATGTTAAAGGGAAAATAAAAACTTTACAGCGCTCTAGCAAAAAATATGTATTTTGCTGATATGCTGGTTTGATTTCACAGCGACGATATAAATAACTTCATTATTGAACAGTAATGGTCGGAAAGATTTTGCTGTAAAACCACAGTAATTATTGAAATACTACCGATTATAGTTTTGTCAAAAATACAATCGCACATAATGGTCGGGGAGTTAGCAACACTAATTTTTGTAAGATTTTCTAAAGATTAGCTTTAGTTTATTAGTGTCATATTAGAGCTACAAAATGCTGAAATCGACTCCCACAGGCTTAAATGCTTAAATGTTATTTAAGGGGAAATCTTTTTTTGTAATTTAAGGGAAACTTTTTCTATTATTTAATAATATTTCAATAGAATATAAATAGGATGTACATTGGAGTATAAAGTTAAATATCCGACAAGAAATGAAAGACATTTTTTGAAAGTCATGGATTTTGAGATTTTAAAAAAAATTTCCTGTTTTCTTCGAATATAAATTGGACGTAAGTTATGTAGAAACTTATCAACCCAATAAAACACTTATTGAGAAAATAAAGTGACAGTACTTTCATATTCATAAGTTAATTATTTCTAAGTTATCTTTTAGCCAAAAATTCTATTTCCTGATTTTTGTACAAAAATATTCAAATTACGTGCGTTTAATCCTAAGATTAAATCGTCATAGGCTTGCAGTTAGAATGCTAGATTGCTATGTCGCAGTCGTGGATTCGTATTGATCAAGCACTCATGGCCATTTCGACCGTGTCTCTCTCACAATATGCTGGTAACATCTTTGACGTAGCCTAAATACTAGTCAACGAGGTCTGTAGCGTTTCTCTATATATTCTATGTTGCAAATAATAAGCATAGCTTGTGGCAATTTTTCAATTGCATCTGATTTAAAATTTAAAATTTTGACACGAAATTGACAAAAAATAAGTGTAGTTTTATCATTGCAAATGTAAGACAAAACTCGTCGGGATTTTACTCTATGCCTTAAAATTTTCAGTTTTTCAAATAAGATGGAATCTACCAAAAGTAAATTTTGGTTACCCACACAGCGTACAAGTATTTCCCTATTTCAGCAAATTTTGTCTTTAATTCATTAACTTTTGTTTTGTTAAGTTCTCGATCGAGCTAAAAGCGTTAAGATTGGTATTAGGTGAGCCTCGATAGCGACACGAAAACTTTTCATTAAATGAAAGTAAATTCATCCATTCGTTTATTCCAAATTTCAAAAAAACCGAATTTCGTTGAGTCTTAATTTGGCTTAGTTTTTACCTTGAGGTAAATTTTATGAAAATAATTCGAAAATGTAAACAAAAATAATATATTAATAATTATGACGTTTCAACTTTTTTGTATGGTATTTATTCGGCGTTAAATTTAAAACGAACCAAGTTTATCTTTTTAATTCTACGAAATTAGGTCTGAGCAGGTATAATATGTAATCATGTTATATAATTCAAAGTTTGATGATTAAACTACATAGTATTGTATTTATTGCATCAAAATAGTTTATTGTGTAGTTTTAAACAAGGATTTAGAACTCCTTCTAAAAGTTTCTTGGCTTTTAAGTAGAAGATTTTAAATTTGCCGCGCCTCCGCGTCAGTTGAAATTGAAGTTTTAGCAATTGTTTTCAAGCACCATCTTGTGTAAGCATGCCTACGCGCGGGTTTATTAGTTTCGTTTTCAATATTTAATTACCTAACAAAGTGTTTAAGTATTAAAAAGTGAAAATTGTAATTTGTTTTGTTATAATTGTAAGAGCTTAACGCGGTGCGTGGAATATTTTAACTGCTAATTAACTTGTAAAAGTTTGTTGTTGAAACAAGGACGCGCCGAAATTTTAACATTTTTATGCTGTGTCGTGAATCTAATTTGTGTATTAATCAAAATTACACCAAAACACTTAATTAAAAAGAAAACTCTAGAATTCAAAAGGTTGGTGGATAATTTACTTAAAATTTACATAATATTGTAAACAAGAAAAATTTTTTACTCGTATTTAAAAAAAAGTAACGTCGCGCATTTACCTACATTTCTTGTAATTAACGATAAATTTCAATTTGAATGAAGTCCCAGTTTTTCAAGTTCCATTTATCTCTATAACCGATAGATAGTTTGTATATAAATAATAATGTAAAAGCTTAAATTTTTTACATGTTAGAAAAATTAATGATTGAGAAACTTACTGTTATATCAGATAAAAACTATGCAAATTAGTTGAATTAGAGCCCTCGCTATCGGCCGATAATTTGGTCGAGTTGGGCTGCTAGTGTGCACACCGAGCCAACTAATTAGCCAGGTAGGCGATGAATGCACAAACTAGCCAACAGTCGGCCGACCATTCTCGAACGATTTGTCAGTTTGTAACCCACCGTCAAAGAGAATAGTCGCACAATGCAAATTAATAAAATATTGTCCAGAGATGTTATTATTGCTCTTTTACAATATAAGAGGAAAACCAAGAGGGTAGTTCGAGAGTATTGGGTGCATCCCATCCTCAGTGATAAATTAAAGTGCAGGTATTTTTTTGACTTCTTCAATCAAATTCACAATCGACGATTCTACTATATCAACGATTGAGAATTTGGCAACGCCATTATAACAAAAATACGTACGACCAACTGGTGCCAAAGCTTACAGCGAACTGAACTATCTGCCTACTAAACGTCGAAGAGCCGTCATAGTGATTTAGCAGTTGGCCGATAGTTTGCCTACAGTTCAGTTTGAAGCCCATCAAACTTTTATATCGGCCGATATCGAATTGTTATAATTCGTGCACTTGCATACATCTTTATACTGATTAAGAAACCGACCAAACTATCAGCCGATAGAAAGTCTGCAGTCTGCGAGGGCTCTTAGTTTGTGACAGATGAATTGATATGTTTCGGATTCTCGTCAGTCAAACATGGAATAATTTATAACAAAACTAACCCGAACAGTATTGAAACTAATTAGCATAGTTTTTATCTAATAATATAGCGTCGTTGAAGATGTGACACCTCGTATCTGCATATTTTAATACATGGTTGCACTACTTTTCACATAAGGGTTTTCACAGGAATTAGTGGGTACAAATCTCATACGAGAAATTTCTATTATCTAAAATTCTGCATAAAGAAAGTTTTCTCAATTACGAGATATCACCAGACATATAGCAAATATTTCTGCATATTTTCTATTAATAAAGTTATTTTCGTCAAATATGCAGATACGAGGTGTCACATCTTCAATGACGATAGGTAACATTAAGTTTTATAAGTAATTATCAATTTTTCTAACATGTAAAAGATTTAAGCTTTTCCAATATTTTCACATGTTAATAACTACTATTTATAAGCCATATAATTAATAATTTCAATGAAAATAAATCTTTGGATAGGGATAATTATTGGATATCGATAAATCGGGCTTGAATCAAGTTCAATTTATTTATAATTTGCTTGATTTAATACAATTAAATTTTTCTAATACTTTCAACTACATATTATACAAGTATAGTGCAAGGAAATTATACTTTTCCTAGGAAATAAGTGGCGAAACGCTGCACTTTTGCGAAACGTTGTTTTTGTGGTTCTAAATAAGAACTGAAAGTTCCCCATCGATTCGAGTGCCGCTAACAATTCTACACAGGGTCAAAGTTTGTGAAAATAGGCTTTCTGCGAATATCTATTTAGCCGTTACTTTTATGGAAAAAGTACAAGAGATCAAATTTGTAGCTCTGAAAATGTAGTCTACAAAAAACATTTATAAATATTTTTTCTGTGCAATTAACTGTTCCGACAATAAATCAATTCGTAGTCAAAAATTTTCTGTTGAAATGTATACTCTTTTCGTCACCACCTTTGAGGTTGAGTATAAAGTACGTTTTTTTAACTGTGATTTTCCCGATAGACCTAATCCACGTCGCTTTAAATCAAAAACCAACCATGGTGTCGAAATTATCAAAAACAAATTGAACCGCTGTACCTTCTCGAGATATTTTCAAGATTTTAGACAATCAGAATGATAATAATTCGTTGTATAACTACCTTTGCAATTTCATCCGAACGATTATCTACTGCTTTTTGAAAGCATTACGACGATTATTTATTTTTTTTTTCCTCATTTCAAGAGAAATCTTTTGAGAAATTCTGACTCCACGAATTGAATTATTTTCGAAACAGTTAATTGCACAGAAAAAAGATATAAATGTTTTTTGTAGGAAATTATGAGAGTTACTAATTTTAATCTCTTGGGCTTCTTTCATAAAAGTAACGGCTAAAAAAAAGATATACACAGAAAACCTATTTTCACAACCTTTGACCCCGCATAGAATTATTAGCGGCACTCGGATCGATGGGAAACTTTCAAAATTTTGATCAAACCAAAAACCGATCAAAATTAAAAACTAAATTGTCACTGCTCTCGATCCAATAACCATTTGTGAAAAAAATTAAAATCGATTAAAATATACAGTAAGGAGATAAAATTCTTTTAAAATTTTGAAGAAAGTATTCAACTAAATGAAAAACTAAAAGTTGAACACATCCAATGTGCACCAAATCCCGATAAAATTCGTCGTAACAGTAGTTAGGTATGAATTAATAAATTAATGAATTAAACCTCAATAATTTAATGAAACAAAAGTATATAATATGCAAAGTACGGAACAAAAGCTACAACTTAATGTAAAAATTACGGTTTCTGAAATTATGTCCCGAGTTTCATCGAGTTATTTACGTACAAGTGAACCTCTAATAATCTAGTTTTTCGATAATTAAATAATTAGCAGCTAAGCAATTAGCAGGAAATCGTGATCGAGTTACTCTTTAAACTCTATTAGTGACTTGGGTCTACTGACATTTCAAACGGTAAATACTATAAAAAGAAACATATTTTGTCACTATTAAGGTGGTCCTAAATTATGCCCTAACAATTAAGCCGATACATTTTAATATGTTCATGAGGGAACCTATAGCTATCGATTGGTGTAACTTTCATACCCTGAAACGAATATTCTCGGGTTGCCATATATTGAAAATCTCTATTGACTGGACTAAGAATTAGTTTGCTTCAATAAGAGTTTCATTCTAATCATGCAATCCTGCTAATCTGAAAGTTTACATAACCATCTAAGTTTAACCCAAGCGCAAGTTCTTAATTGAAATAGTTAGGGCCCTTGTCCGACAATAAAATATTCGGATTATTTAGTACAAAGAGTTTACATAATATTTACCTTTGCTGTCATTGGAAAACAACTTCTGTTCAATTTAAATACATCCTCTATAACATTTACAAGGTAAAGGGTGGTTGCTATCCAGTTCAGCCTAGTTCTAATCGATGGTTTGGTGTTATTTGTAACCGCCCTTCATATTGAAACACAGTTGATATTTCCGCCCTAGCCATTATTCAATTGTTATTTTGTTTCGGATCTCGTTTTATCCCATATTTTATTGTATCGAAACGGCACGACCGTGATCTTCTGGTTCATTTTGAGACCATAATTTCCTAAAAAATAATATTTTGTTTCTTGATATAATAACTACACTGTCACACTAATCCAATTTTTAAAATGTTTTCATTTAAAACCTTACCGAATGTTCGCTAAACAAGTTTAACATGATATTGCTAGCGTGTTCTTGGAATATTCTCCTCGTTCTTATCTTAAACCTCATCTTTTCGATTTTCTACAATAGTTATCTTCCAGCTCCATTGCACCGCCCTTCTTTATCTGTCATCCGGAGAACAATAAAAGTTTAAATAAAACTCGACTACCAACAAATTTGATCGTAAAACTCTTGGGTAAAATATAGCTAATTACTTCACAAATTCGCTGTTCATTTTTCAAAACATCCACTTTTAAATTTTCAAAGCAGAAAGACATCAAAAATAAATAATATTCTGGAACAAATGAATTAAATTAATTTAATTTTCACAAGAAAGCTTATTAATTAACTAAAGTAAATAGAATTTTTTAAAATTTTCTTTAACCCCGTTAGTCTAAAATTTAGGTCATCAGAAATAATATGCAAAATCTTAATCCATTTATTTTGCCAGAAAATTATATAGGAAAATAATTTTTAAATATAACAAATATCCATGCCCGAGTTGATAAAATGAGTCATATCAAGAGTTGCGTTATTTTCTGTGTTCTATAAGGTGAATTGAAATAGATCGAATTTAATAGATTTACTTCAGAAACAAATATGTCTTTATACCTAACATTCCATCAACAAAGCAACTTTTTCACATGAAGGACCTAGCCCTCAGCTTTTTGGCTAGTTTAATGCGATGTCTTTTCTTTCCGACGTGGTTCACGAAGATGTAAGCGAGGGCGGATGAATTGGTGATCTCATTGGTAGTTCTGTAAATTTGTCGTCATAAGTAACTAATAAAGATAATGCAATGTTAGATTAAGCTGAAATCAACCCAAGCAATTTTTTAACATTTTTGACATTTAATATGTTTTGTATGAATGGAGAGGTTTGCACAATCCAGAAACGGCATGTAGTTGTGATACTTGATTGTGCAATCTAATCAAACAAGCATTTTTAAATAAACTGCAGGGTTTGATATTTCGATTGAACGCAATTCAATTACTTGAAGTTTGAAAGTATAGCGTGCAGTTATGAGTGATTTGAAATATTTTTCAAAGCAATTTATAGAGATGTATCGAGATTTGCCTTGTTTATGGCAAATTGAAAGCAAGGATTATAGCAATAGGCTATTACGAGTCTGTGCTTATGACAAATTAATAAAAAAATTAAAAGTCGAACCAAAAAACCGATAAAGATATGGCGTTAAAAAAAATTAAGAACCGGGTTTCGAAAGGAGCTCAAAAATGTTTGTTCCTCCACTTCGTCTGGAGCTGGAGTGGATGAACAATATGAGCCACATTTGTAGTATTTTAATTTATTACTTTTCATTTCCGACCAAGAGATTGCGATTAAAATTATACGTCTAGCTGAGATACTTGTTGTCGATTAGGTTTCTTATAAATTATGTGTGCGCTCTTTTTCAATATGATTTTGTTCGTCAACTATACTGTCAAACATATTTTAACAAACATTCTATAAAATTTAGCAGTACAGATTTGTTGCTGCATCTAGGCGAACAATTTGTATGTCAAACATGGAAGTCGACGTATTCATCAAATCGTATACCTACACTTGAAGGCAAGTTTGCACAAACTTGTATTTGTTGACATGCTTGTTCCAAAGATGTACAGTGTAGATTTAAATCTTGAATCTGCAATTTGTATGTACAAACAAGTCCTACAAACTTAAACGTACGTTTAGGGGGGGCTTTTAAACAATAATATTATGATAATATTTATTATATTTATATAATTTAAAACTCGATAAAAATATAACTAAGTAGTCATAAGTACAATTAAAATTATCAAGTCACCGTTGCACTATATCTAAAATTTGCAACACAACAAATTTAATAGATTTTTTAATAATATATTATTTAATGCAAATTTATTATAAATCTTTCCTATTTGTCGCTTCCCATATTGCTAACAATAAATTATTCGTATTTAGCGGGCAACATCAGTTTAGTTCGAGTAGTTTAGTTATCGCATTTCCCGTCCATCAGCTGTGTTTGTTTGGAGCGCGTTTAGAATTAAACCGTTTCTAACCTATTAATCGCGAATTTTATAATAATTGCGTTAAGTGTATCGTGAATAATTAAGATAACGATTGAAATAAATACAATCATTGTAGCTTTCGGGAGTTTAGGATGTGTTATTCATAAATTACAAATTCTTAATTTGTTCGATTATGCGTCATTAGTAAAAACAAAAGGAAGTGCTAGTTCCACATTGCAAAAAACGCGGTTGGTTTTTGTTTTAAGCAGCGTCACTTATTTAGTTAGTGAAGATTGCCTTTTAAGGTAATAATCGTAAATGTTATTATAATTTTCGTGGATTTATCAAGTTTGGGGTGTGTGCTGGTCAGAAATTTAATAAAATTTTCAATTTGTTAGATGTGACGCGTCATTACTTAAAACAAAAGAAGTGCAAGTTTCAACTTGCAAGATTTGACTTGCAGTAAAATTGTTCAGTTTTTAATGTGTTTTATTGATAATGCAGGTACTTTTTGCATTAATCATCGGTAACAATCTTGAACAATTAATTACTATTGCGATTTTCACTTAAAATCAAAAGGTTTCGTGCGTTGTGCTAAAGGCGTAGTTTTCTTTCACACTAAGCTTCCAGTTTTTGTTGTGCGTGCGGTAAACTACGGTAATAATTAACTTTTAGACATTAAAATTTTAGTAACGGTTATAAAAAAGTGCATTCCCGGAGAGAAATACGTGATAGGATAAAGTATTCGACAACATTTGAAGGTAAGATTTCAATATTAACATTTTTTGTTGTGCAAAACCTATCAGAATATTTCGAACCCGGTTCAGGCATGACCCGTCAGCAAGTGCCCAAGAAACAAATTCGAGTTTAATTTAGACGAATGAACTGCACCTTTCACCATACTGCTCCAACGATACGAAAGTAGTACTTTCGTAATAAGTATAAATGACAAAAAAATTATATTATAAAAATTAAATCAACATAATTTTTTGCTGCTTTTTTTTGAGAAAATGTGAAATATTCTCACCAGAAAGTGACTACCGAGTCCATGATTTGCGGGAGTGTGTACAGCACACACTATACTTGACTGATAATTTGGAATTTGGTATTCTCGTCATTTGTTTCATCTCCATTTGGTATATTATTGAGTTACCGTGTTGTGATACAGCTCATTTTCATCAGCGATCAATCATTTTCTTAGTTTCTGCAAATAGAAATTACATTTTAAACTAGTTTAAATTTTTATTTGTTAGCTAAAAATAATGCCCTATGTCGGGCATCAATAATGAACAATAATGTCAAAGAGGCTAGCCCATTAACCATTATGGGGCCATACCTATCACCGAGATACTTTTTTGATAACCTCTAACTTGTGTGAGTGAAAATTGGTGTTGCAAAACAAAAATTGTTTGAACCCCGTAATTTCATCGACATCACGCTGCTAAGTTTTTGACTCGCACCCTTTACATATTATTGTTGTAAACTTTATTCTTAATTAACTTGAACTTACTTTATGAATTTTTTTCTCTTTCAGGAGATCGTCTGCCAAGAAATATTAGCAGATAAATAAATCGTGTACGCGTTTATAAAATAATAATACAACTTTTTATTTCGCGAGCGGTTCAAAGTGACGAGTACGAAATTTTATACGGAAAAGCTTATTAGAAGCTCGAAAATTACTACGGTCAATTTTGCTTGTGATAAAGTGTTCATTTTAAAACTTTTTCGATCGAAATCGGTAATAAATATGTGAGTGTATTGTGTGCCTTGGCGATTGACTTCATGGAACGGAGGAGAGCTGGATTGGAATCACACAACTTGCGAAAGGACTACAGTGTTAAAAGGTAAAGCAACGATCATTTTTCTTACCAGAAAAACCTTTCGAATGTGTTTTGTTTGGTTAACCAAATTGTATTAAATTTAAATGCTAATAATGTTTCTCTTGTTGCAGGTAGGTTCCACGGCGTGGAATGGAAAGTTGGGCAGCTAAAAAGGTCAGGTTAGTAAAAAGTTTTTTTTCCTGTGATTTAGCGCAGTGCAGTGCAAAATGTGGTGATGAAATATATTGTGTTAGTGTACAATAGATAATTTTCTGAAATTTACACAAATTTTAGAAAAGATGAAATACTTAAAAATAATATACTTGTTTAGTTTGTCAATAATTAAATAACTAACAGTGTCGGGCTAGTGAGCGGAAAACTGTGGTCGCGCCAAAAACGAAACGGGAGTTGTTCTTCAAACTATTATCGCGTCGCAAGCGATTCGGATCTACTAAAATTTCAAGCAGCAAATATTCGGTGCAATTTTCTAAAAAAAATTGTTAATTATAACAACCGAATTTAGTTGTTATGGCAGAAAATAACAGGGATTTTCTGTCATAACCATTAAATTTGGTTGTTATAATTAACAACATTCAGGTCTATTATGTATCACAAACGTTATTATAAAGGTGACAGTTATGAAATAAAATAAAGGTTTCGGCAAATTGGTATGAAGTATAAATGTTAAGAAAATCTTTATTATCAAGATCATGTTAAAATAACAGTTTGTGAAAACGATAGGTAATACCAATTTGCCGAAAACCTTTAATGTTATGTCATAACTGTCACCTTTATAATAACGTTTGTGATACATAATAGGCCTGATTGCTTGAAAAATTGCACCGATTATAATATTATAGTCAAAATTTTCGTTCGATTTAATTTTTTATCTAGATAATTCGAATAAATTTATTATTTATGATTTCAAACTATTACAAAATTGATATCCAGTGCAGACATGCAAAAGAATTTTTACACTTCTACGTTAGCAATACACTACAGTCAAACTTCTCTAACTCGAATCTCAAGGGACCACCAAAAAAGTTTGATTCGGAGAAACTTGGAGTTATGGAGATAAAATTACACGTAAACATATGGCAAACCTATATATTATTCAAAAAACCATCTGATTTATAGAATAATTCGAGTTAGGGAAGCTGCACTGTAATAAATTGTATCTTTTGAAAACTTTTTTTTGTCATAAGAATTTAAATAATATGGCAAAACTCGGCAAACATTTTTTATTGCAAATTTCGTTCCCCTCACTTTTGTTTAGATGCATTTTTCTATTTTGTCTTAAAGAAGACTGTCGAAATTTTAATAAAATTAACATTACTCTTATGGTAGCTTTAATAAATTTTCTACAGTCTCTTTAAAGTCATTGTCGCTCGAAAACGGTGCGACAAAATAGAAAACTGTACCTATATAAACAAAAACGAAGGGCTTGAAATTTGCAACAAAAAATGTCCTATAAGTTTTGCTGTAAAATCAATTTTTATATGAGAAAAAAGTTTTCAAAAGGTACAATATTTAAATTGCTAACATAGAAGTGTTACTTATGAGTTCTTTTGCGAGTAAAACTGTATGCACTTAGAAAATTAGAAACGTTGCTACCACATGCAAAATTAGATTTTGGTAGATACAAAATTTCACTGCTCTGATCCCAAATTTAATATCGATCTATGGGCAACGAGAAACTATACTTTTCACCAATTTCGATCAACTTGTCGTTTGGCATTTGATGCGCTTTATTTTTGGAGATACCGAGCTTCAAAGATCCAATTTGCATCATATAAGTTTAAAAAAAAATAAGTCGACAATATAGTAATTCCTGTAGCATTTATAGCAGTTAACACTCCGAGACTCCAATGATGAAAGTCTTAGGTAAATTATTTTTGTTAAAAAAATTTATCAAATTAGCATTAAAGATCATGGTATTTGTAATGCAGCTTCCAATCCAACTTGTGAATTTTCATGTTAGCAAATGTAGCTACTGTGTAAAGGGTGTTTCAATAAGAGTGTACAATTTAAATTTTGCAAGTTTCAGCTCTGAAATTTAACATCTGTCATCTATGTTTGTTCCGATTATTAAAAATGGAGCGCTACACATAGGAAAATCGCGTTATCATTGTGAAAATTCATTACGCTGAAACTACTCCAAACTTCATTGAATTTTCGATCATGAAAGTGCAATAAATGAGTCAACGATTCAAAGAGTGAGCAATAAATTTGAGGAAACTGGATCGATTGTAGTCACAGTCTTCTGTAGGTCGGTATACCGGGCGGTCTCTCGAAAACATTGCTGCTGTAAATTGTGGATGGCATTCATTACTGGAACATGATAACGGAATTCTTGTGGCCTCAAATGGATGGTATGAATCTGAATGACATGTGGTTTTAGCAGAATGGTGCCACCTGCCACACTGCGCATAAAACAATCGATTTATTGGAACAACGATTTCCAAACCTCTTTCCCGAAATTCTGATGTCAACTGGCCATCAAGATCGTGTGATTTAACGCCGTGCGATTTCTTTCTTTGGGGTTTTATGAAATCCCAGGTCTATGTGAATAAACCACAAACAATTCCTGAGATCCAGGCCGAGATCCAACGCGTCATCGGTGAGATAGAGCCATATCTTTGTTAAAAAGTTATCGAACATTTCATGAAAAAGCAAGAGTCGGTGTTCGGAGCCACGGGGGCCATTTACCGGATATTTGATTCCATACATAATCGGAACATGTCTACTTTAGAATGCAATAAAAATATCACCACTCTCAAAAAATATGCGTTATTTCTTTAAAATTACATTGTGCACTCATATTGAAACACCCTTTAGTAGTAAGAATTTCATTAATTTATGCAAAAGCATTTGTTAAATTTTATAATTAATAATAATATCGACAATCCCAACAAACAAGAACAGAGTAACCGACTATCTAATTTTAGTGAGAAAAACAAACTTTGAAATAAAATTTTTTGTAAGGTCTTTTGCACACGGCGTTACTAAAAAATCGGATTTTTTGAGAGGTTGCGATTGAGTTATCATTTACAACTTGAGCCGTCATTGAAATACAGCAATGCTTAAGTTACCGATCAGTAATTTGGGTTAGAAACTAGTATCTTTCTAGTAGCTTCATGTGCGAAAGGTCCAACAGTAATGATAAAAACTGAAGACCAGTAATCAAAACTATGACAAATGTGAATTATTTTCTTGTTTGTTGATCTGTAACTAAAAGTAAATTCTGAGTGTAATTCCTCAAATCATGTCTTACTTTAAATTTTAATATAACTTAATTAAAACAATTATTTCAGAATCACCTCGTAATAAACACCAATAATTGGTTGATCTCTTATTTTGTCCATGTTTCTACATATATTTCTTCACGAGACATAAATCATATTCTTATTGTACACAACCGGTAACTAATTTTGGTACATCGGTCTCGATTGCAATACCTATAAAAAAAAACTATTTTTAATATAAAATTTAATCTCGGGTGTATGTTCGTCAACATGCAATCTTTCCTAATATTTTGATAATGTTTTAACTTAATAGTCCAGTCATTAAATACTTGTACCCAGGAAATGAATGTTTTTTGCTTAAGAGGGTCACCTCGTGTGATTGCCGGTTTATTTAGCTTTTCTTTGGGATTTTATTTTGACGAACAATAAAAATATATAAGTTTCAATTTTTTTCCTATAGATTTATTGACATTTCAACAGTAAGTCAGAATATTTTCGGACCAAACGCCACTCCAAAGCCACTCATGTCGAAAAAACTGGCCTCCACGATTCCGGCTGATCGGTTTATCTGAAATCAATAATCCAAACGGCATTTTAATCTGTGAAGCTTTGGCCATCGAGTGAACTAGAATCATTCCAAAATATTGAAAATTGAAGAACTGACGAATAATTAATTAAATTTTCAAAAGCATCTCAATTCTTCACTTTTCAATATTTTAGAATGATTCTAGTTCACTCGATTGCCACAGCTTCACAGATTAAAATGCCGTTTGGATTTTTTATTTCAGATAAGCCGATCAGCCGGAATCGTGGAGGCCAGTTTTTTTTACATGTATGCCTTTGGAGTGGGGCAACATACGCTGTGATGAAAATTTTTTGACTTATTGTTGAAATGTCAATAAATATATAGTAAAAAGTTGAAACTTCTATATTTTTAATGTTCGTAAAAAAAAATCCCAAAAAAGCTAAAAAAACCGACAATCACACGGGGCGATTGCCTTAAATCCTTTTCATCTGACGCAAAAATGGTCTACGGCTAAATGAAACTAGACTCAATTATCTGTAAATCTATGCATAGAACAACTTAACACTTAAATTAGGGTCCTAGCTTTAAGCTTTCTAACTTAATAAATTTAGAAGTTATCTAGCTTTTTTTAAAATAGCCACATATCGGTAACGCTTAAGCTTACTTAAGCTTAATATGAATTATGTTCATATTGCGTATGAGATGGAACGAAATTGAATTATGCTGAAAAATGTAACCAATAACAAAAAAAGATTAAAAGAGATCAAGTTTGAAAGATTTATAGATAATTGAGTCCAGTTTCACTTATATGTAGACCACTTTTGCATCTGATGAACAGAAAAAAAACTCTATATCAAAAACTGAAAACAACGGTTCTTTGGTAAAAAATCGATAAAAATCAGGATATTTTCAAAAGCTGTAATTTAGAAACTAGATTAACTAGTAGTCCAACAGATTTAGACTTCAACTCAAAAGTTGCGTTTCAGGGGATGACAGTTACACCAATCGATAGCTAAAGGTTCCCTTATGAACATATTAAAACGATAAAATGTTTCAGCTCAATTTTTAGGGCGTGATTCATAATTAATAAAAAACAATCCAAGATTTACGACTAAAGGAATTTCACCCTTCATTTCTTCAAAGTTACTCACTCAATCCATAATATAAAATCACCAATTTATAGAACGGAAAATTTACTATCAAATTCAATCAGAAAACTTTGTAAGAAATGCACCATTAATTTATTATAATGATTTAAAGTAATTTATAAACATTTGTTGCTAAAACGTCAAATGATCGAATCGTGGCCCCGATTGCTGTGTTCGGCGCCACGATTCGTACATTGACGTTTTAGCAACAAATGTTTATAAACTACTTTAAATCATTATAATAAATTAATGGTGCATTTCTCACAAAGTTTTCCCATTGAATTTGATAGTAAATTTTCCGTTCGATAAATTAGCAATTTTATTTTTTGGATTGAGTGAGTAACTTTGAAGAAATGAAGGGTGAAAGTCCATTAGTCGTAAATCTTGGATTGTTTTTTGTTAATTATGAATCGCGCCCTAAAAATTGAGCTGATACATTTTAATATGTTCATAAAGGAACCTTTAGCTATCGATTGGTGTAACTTCCATCCCCTGAAACGCAACTTTTGGGTTGCCATATATTCAAAGTCTCCATTGACTGAACTATAGAGCAACAATTTTTTTATACTTTTATGCAGAATTTTAACTACTAGTCCAGTCAATGGAGACTTTGAATATATGGCAACCCAAAAGTTGCGTTTCAGGGGATGAAAATTATACCAATCGATAGCTAAAGGTTCCCTTATGAACATATTAAAATGTATCAGCTCAATTTTTAGGGCGCGATTCGTAATTAATAAAAAACAATCCAAGATTTACGACTAATGGACTTTCACCCTTCATTTCTTCAAAGTTACTCACTTAATCCAAAAAATAAAATTGCTAATTTATAGAACGGAAAATGTACTATCAAATTTAATCGGAAAACTTTGTGAGAAATACACCATTAATTTACTATAATGATTTAAAGTAGTTTATAAACATTTGTTGCTAAAACGTCAGATGATCGAATCGTGGCGCCGAAAACAGCAATCGGGGCCACGAACCGCCACGATTCGATCATTTGACGTTTTAGCAACAAATGTTTATAAATTACTTTAAATCATTATAATAAATTAATGGTGCATTTCTTACAAAGTTTTCCGATTGAATTTGATAGTAAATTATCCGTTCTATAAATTGATGATTTTATATTTTGGATTGAGTGAGTAACTTTAAAGAAATGAGGGGTGAAAGTCCATTAGTCGTAAATCTTGGATTGTTTTTTATTAATTATGAATCACGCCCTAAAAATTGAGCTGATACATTTTAATATGTTCATAAGGGAACCTTTAGCTATCGATTGGTGTAACTTTCATCCCCTGAAACGCAACTTTTGGGTTGAAGTCTAAATCTCTGGACTATACTTTAATTTTGATATAATTTATTTTGGGTAAATGATGTACATGAAACGGCCAAGTTAAAATTTTGTGATCTTTCATGACAAATTATTTGACCTTGTTCCAGTTTGAATCTGTTGTAGAAAACTTATGGCCTTTTTCTAATACTCAAGTAATGAGCTTAAGCAAAAAAAATATTATTTCCGAGTTAACTTCACGCAGAGCCCCTTTTCACTACGTAATAACTGGACTATAATAGCACTTTATGACCTGTTCCCACGATCAATATTTTAATTGATAAACACTGATTTTGACCTTCGGGCAGGTCGTTTTGTTAAAAATTTTAACCGCAGGTACAGGCCATTAGACAGAATCCATTTCAAATCATGTAGGCTGGGTGGACCCCACGTTCCAAAGTTAGTTTTTGCTGAAATATGTATTGCTTATACAAAATAAGAAGACTTATATTTTTTGTTTTATCCCAAAATAAGTCCTTAAATAAATAATATTATTCTCAAATATTCGGCATATAGCTTAAAAAAGAAATTATACTTATGGCTTATGGTTTTGAATGAACAACAGCAGATTTCAGCTAAAACGAATGCTAGAACACGAGGTTCCCATCCATCTCCACCCAGCCTGCAAGATTTGATATTTGTTGGTAATTAAGTTTAACGTGAGATTATATTGACTATGTATCATTTGAATATTCCCTTTATTCTTATCATAAACCTTGGTATTTTGTTTTTCTACCTTCTCCACAATAATTATCTTGTAATCCCATTGCACGGCCCTTTGTGTCTGGCATCGTCATGTACTGTGCAAGTATTATGTATAATACTAAAAAAAAAAGAGATATGAAATTCTTAAAATTTCCAACTCAATTTCCAACAAATTTCTTCATAAAACTCATCGACAAAATACAGTCTATCCGTTCACAAAGATTGTTCATTTTTAGGAATTTTCAAAGCAGCTGCTTGTTATAGAGGACATCATAAATAAATAATATCCTGGAACAAATTATAGAAAAAGAGTTATAAATTTCCTCAAAAAAGCTTGGTGAAATCTTAACCCTCCAGAGTCAACGGGTGAAGCCTGTCGGGCTTCACTTATGTCATTGTAATATACATAATGTAATTTATTCTACCCAGAGGGTTAAGTGCAAAAATGATTTTGAAAACAGTAATCTTTAGGTCAGTATAAAAGTGTAGGTATACAAATATTCAGCTAGTTAGTAATTTTTTCTATATTTAGTAATTTAAAATGACCGGACTACTCGACAGAAAATGAATTCCATAGTTCAATAATATATTACCTACTTCTTGCACGAATTTTCAAGCCTACATCATAACCTAAATTGGTTCACAATATGTACGAATTTCTTCAAAATTAATATTACATGGCACTTTGCTAAAGTATAATTAAATTAATAATGTTAGCAATTTCAAGTATTTGAGGTAGAATTATTATTTCGGAAATTTTTTTTTATAAATATTAATGTCTTGCACAGAACCACAAAATAATATTACGAAATCGAGCTAGATTTGAGATACAAAATATCACTAGATCTCACACTAGATATTTGAAC